>JAPWDM010000004.1:12710512-13048012 GCA_035578155.1 Brachynemurus nebulosus
TATTAAATAATTCCGGAGTATTATTGATTTTTTTTTAGGCATTATTTAACAAAATTTGCCAGACAGACCAATTTTAACAGATTGGTGACGTCTGAAAGTTTCATTAAAAAAAAATAGAGTGTTATGTGAGGTAAGTTTGCCTAAAATTTTCACTAATTAATTAACAAAATATGCCAGACAGACTGATTCCTCAGTAAAATATATATATAATTTGCTATAACATATCGTCGGGGATAGTGCAAATCCGCGTACATACCATAGGTAAAGAGTGCGTATCTACATTAGACCTGACCACATACGCGGGATCGCCATTTGCCGGCAGTAGATCTGCGGTATTGTTATTGGGCGATTCCTTGCTCTCCGTTAGTCGAACAAAGTATCTATCAAAGAGGTAGCTGCTAATCAGGTTCCTGCGTTCACTGCCTGTGAATTTTTAAATTTGCTACATTTGTCAGATACGCGGAATTATCCAGTGCTAGTTACGCGTATTTGCACTATCCCCGACGATATGTAAAGTTCAACGAGGTGTTATGTGAGGTAAGTTTGTGGACTTTTTCTGCCATTTCAAAATTTTTTTAAAAATAGAAATTAACGAAAATTTAAAGATATGTCCTGCATTGCCTATTGTCGCCGTTAGTTACTATCGATTTAGCTTTTTTTAATTTGAGGTGTTTTATCAGGTATGATTTTGTGTTATGGGAGCTTGACCTAATATTTGACCATTTTGAAATAGTCACTGTCGGATCTTACGCAAATTAGGACACAATGTTGTTTTGTGAAAATCTACGAATCCCAAAAATTGTGAAAAACTACCAACTGAACTAAAAAATTCTGACTTTAATGCATGTTTATTATGTGGACTTGTCGAATTTTTATTTTTATTTTTTTTTAAATAATTTTTATCGTTGAATCCTTAGTGAAAAGTATTTACTGATTCGACTTAAATGTTGCTTACAAACTGCACATCAGAACTACTTCGAATTTTAAAGTTTTGTGTACTAAATGCTAAAAAACAGTCATCATTCATTCATTAATCTTGAAAATTTTCTAACATGCCAACTACCAAAGACTTGTCCACTCATTAGTTTTTGAAATAAAATATGTTTTAACCAATCGATTCTCTAGTAATGTGTCTCAATAATTTTAAGAGTACTTTTTTTTTCAAAAACATTTTTTTAGTAAGTGCTACCGAAAAGAAAACTTTTGTTTGCAGAGGACAAGTAATTTGGATCACCTCGATGTATGGTGTGTTTTGATTTTAATAATAATAACGTGTCAGAATTTTCAAGACATTTAGTTTTTGTTGTTTGTATAATATACTGTTGCCGTGTTGCAATATGACGGTAATTTTAAATTTTACGACGCTTCTGTCACACCTTTTATAGTAAAAGTATTGTTGATTATGCACTGAATCTTAGAATGCGACTATAAGCTTTGCGCTTACACAAGCAAATATATGAAAGATATATTTTAAAAGCATAGCACTGTTTAGATTTACTTTAAATTTATTATCTTACAGAAAACTTTGATACCTATATATATATAGTAAGACTGATAATTTCGTTCCTTCTATTAGCGAATTTCCAGAATGGAATTTAGCTATTACAGCCACTGTCATGACGCGACTTGAGCCCAGGACCATGGCAGAAATTTGTTTTGAGGTCCCTAGAAACCGAAAATAATATTCACTAAACCGAAAATAATATTCACTAAAATTTATATATATGTATATATATATGGTGAAAATATTGGAAGTCTCAAACCGTTGGACAAGTTCGTTAACCAGACACGTCCGATGCCCGGAACATGGTTTTTTTGGCAATTTTCGTGAAAAAAATTAGTTTTTTGCCAAAATTTCCGCTTATTCAAAAATATTTGTGAAATTTTTTTCACCATTGGAAAGAGGAGGAATAATCACATAAAAAAGGTCTTTAAAATATTATTCTATGTCAGTTAGTTTCCAAAAAAAACTAACTTTTATAAACGGAAATTCGCTATGTTATGCAGGATGCTGCGACAGGGGTATCGATTTTCTAAAGTATTTTCGGTTGATTTTACGCCATTCTAACAACCTCACTATTCATAACGAAAGTGATTTCAACTTTTGTCAGGAACATCTGGCCCGCAGTTAGGTACATTTAGCTAGATAAATTTATGGCTAGGTAAATTAAAATGTAAACGTTATTTATATAAACATAAATTTGTTGTGTAATTCAATAAGATTGTGAAATGTGCATGTTAATTTAAACATATTATGACATATCATGTGAACACCATGTTAATTGAATTCATAACAATAATTGTAGCCCAGTTTTCAATAATTACGATTTTTCTGTTGGTATTTATGTAACAAAGACTAAGTGGCGACTTTGTTCAAACTTAGGCTAGGGTCACATTTGAAGCGGGTACGTACGACTTAACTTGTCTGTTGTAGTCGTGAGACTACTGTTGTCAGATAAGGTGGTCAGACTGTTAACGTATACTTATGCAGGCCCGACGAAAGGGCGGGGTAGCCGGGGTTGCCACCCTGGGGCCCGGGCTTGAGGAGGAGGCCTGTAGCTGTTGGTAGGGAGCCCGTGGAAAAGTAGAAAGGTCTTTTTTTGCTCGTCACTTATATTTTTGGAGAAATTTTTTTTAAAAATAGGGTTTATTCCCGGGGCCCACCATTTCTCTCCACGGCCCTGTACTTATGTAAATTCTTTTTAAAAATGCATTCGTTAAGAGATAAATTTTTTTCTTAATAATAATATAAATTTTTATTTGATGAAAAGGCTATTCGAAATTTTTGAGTTTATGAATTATACAATAGAAGATGTACTGACGGTGAATTGTTTCCGCAGTTGAAAAGAGGCAAAAACAAGTTTTTTCAATATTTTCGTATGAATGAAGGAACATGTAATGCGCCCGCAATCTTTAACCAAAGTTTGCTACAAATTTTTCTATTATGGTAATGGTATTCGTTTTTTCTTTGGTTCCATAATGGTTCTCTTCATAAATATAGAGATATATATATTAATTTTCACAAACTAGTTTTCGATTGATTAAATCATCTTCAGGTGAAAACTGAACTGAACTGAATTCGGTTTGGATAAAAGAATATAAGATTTGTTTAACATCAAATTCGTAATTGGCCACTTGTGTCCGGTACACGTGTATCTGTTTACCTCTCTTCTGGGATATTCATTATGGATTTTCATAAAGTAAAATTATCTACAATTGACTAGAATTATTAATTTTTCTATATCAATTTAAATGTATCCTTAACTTATCAAATAAATAAATTTTATAAAATGGTAGTTTTATAACTGTAAAAATTATAACAAATGAAAATGTTCGTTAAAATTCAAATAATATTCATAAATTGTGTTACATTTACTTAAATTTCCCATCTTTTTTATCTTCTACACGTACGACTAGTGCGAAAAAAACAAACTCTTTTGATTCAATTTTTAACACTGACGACTACGTACACGGAGAGAAAAATCCTATAATTTTTGTAGAGAAAATTTCAGAAAAATTACCATGCTCTCTTATAATCCGTACGCGATCGATGACCAAAGTAAAAAATATATTATGGTAAAATTTAATGTGCTAACACACAACTTCTATCACACTCTTATGCATATATGTTATAGTTTAATTCTTGTTGTAGTACTCTTCCATTTGCGCATCTGACACGCAACCTTATATTGCTGGGGCTGTACCTGTAAAAACTTCCAAGATGCCTGATCTTTTCCGACTTTCGATTGATGCATACAAAAATGATCGGCAACAATATATTGTAATACTGAATTGAGAAAATGATGAATTAAACGATGACCATCCGTCCTGTGAGGCATTCTATTGAACACTGCTTCGACAGTTCGACACTACAGAACATCACACCAGCTAGCTAGCTGGTGCGGTGGTAAGACCACCAGGTCTGGCTATGTGACTTTCCATATATGATTGTTTTGTTACGTGGTTGTTACCTTTTGCAGCTTGCCTTGCTATGTGATGGCTTCTCTTTCTTTCTTTCTACTATTAGCTTCTTTTCTTCTTTTCTAATTTTCTTCTATTTTAAGACAGAATGGTAATTTTTGTAAAAAAAAACAATTAAAAAATATCTTTCTGTCGGCAATGGAACTTTTTATTGTGCTGTTTTACAAATTTTATGGAGCTAATATTACGGAAAGAACATTCTATCCTTTAAATTTACTATGATTAATTATAATTTTTATATTTTTACCGTACAAAATTGAATATGTTCGCCTTTTATACATTGATTATAGTGCTGAGCACAGTAATTTTTATATGAATATTTTCTCCGTGTACGTGCATGCAAGAATAATTCCAAGAATAACTCGTATCTAGTGTGCCATCTTCACTCATTTGCATCGTTTGTTTTAATCTGACGTGTATGTACCAGTACGAGCGAGCAATTTGTCGTACGTACTCACTTCCAATGTGACTATAGCCTTAGCCCGGGAGCGCAGTTAACGGAGACAAGGTAGCGCAGTTTCTGTGACTCGTGCTGTAGAACGGGACAGCGCGAATTGAAACGCAGAGCAGAGCAGAGCAGCACTGCATCGCACGAGACCGATGTGGCACTCGAGAATGTGACATAGAAACTGCGCGATGCTGCGCGACATTGTAACACGTTCTCTAGCTGGTTTTATTTCGCTGAAATGAAAAGAATTGAAGAAATTGAAGAAATTCCTGCTATCTCGTTTTACAACAAGAGTCACAGAAACTGAGCTGCCCTGCCTGCGTTAACTGCGTCTCAATGTGCGTCCGACCACACAGTTTACTTCTCGTGCTTTCCTGTTCTGCCCTGCGTTTACTGCGTGACGCAGCTCAATGTACGCCTGGCCTTATTGTTCGTATTTTCTGGTCCAACTACTGAGGTAACGAAGCAGAACCACATTCTGCGTTTAAAGGAGAATTTCCGTGTCACAAAAAAATGTGTTTCAAATTTATAATGGTAAATATTATTATGAACTAATATTAACTGCAGTTCTTAAAAAAAAAGAGCACTTATTTGTGAACATAATTAAAAAATCAAAAAAAAGATTAAATAAATAAATAAAAATAGACTCTTTATAAAACAAATTTGTTTTCCTTTACGTTATTCTTTAAACATTATCTGACTCGCTTCCGAAAATAAGAATCAATATTTTATATTTTTATAACAAGTTTAATAAAATTAATTTTACCCGTAGTAAAAATAAGTAAAGCATACGGTAAACTATTAAAACATAAACAGACGTGTTCACTTTACAAGAAACTCATATACATAGTACAAAACTTACAGCGTTGTTTACATAACAACGGGCGCTCGTACGTAGCTTTTGTACAAGTACATTGCATACTTCATTACTACATACCTCCTATATGTTCATATGCATCTTATGTATACATATATATATATATATATATATATATATATATATATATATATATATATATATATATATATATATATGTATACATAAGATATCACATAACATATCACAATCATCATAACAAATGTTTCCTATGTTAAAATTTATGTTCTTAGTTGCTTGAAACATACTATATATATATATATATATATATATATATATATATATATATATATATATATATACATATATATATATATATATATATATATATATATATATATATATATATATATATATATATATCGTATGTTTCAAGCAACTAAGAACATATAAATTTTAACATAGGGAACATTTGTTATGATGATTATTAAATATTTAGCAAAACTTTAAATAATATCGCGTCAACATAATGTTTAAAAGTAATTAAAAGACAATGGCAGTAAATTTATTGAGATAACTATAAATAAATATTAATTTAATGTTAAAATATTTATTAACAAATAATACTGCTTAATAGAAAAACTGGACACCTGTTGTTTTGCTTTCAAATTTATTTTTATGCAAAAAAGAAAATTTTAATAACTATGGATAGCTATATAAAAATAATACCCATAAAAAGTAAGCATACTCTGATCCCAACAATTTTTTCCCATGTTAAATTTTGTATGTTCTTACTTATATATATATATATATATATATATATATATATATATATATATATATATATATATATATATATATATATATATATATATATATATATAAATATATATATATATATATATATATATATATATATATATATATATATATATATATATGTATATATAGACCTTTCTACTTTTGGTATAGAACTGTTGTAAGTAATCTTACTACTTTTTAGTATTCCGTACCAAAATTGGCAAAACGGAACACTTATACAATCAGTTCGGTGTCTGTCCGAGTGTCACAAGCAATTTCCTCTGAAACCACTCAACACGAAAATTTGCAACTTAGCACGGAAATAGGGTGTGGTGGCCTAATTTGAGTTTAGATTGTGGGGGTTAATTTTAGGGGATAATCTGAAAAGTGAAATCGAAATTTTTCCCAAGAGCACCGAGTAGAGGATCAAACTAAAGCCTATTAAACACCAAATCAAGTAATAATATATAACTATATACTTTTTTCTATTTTCTTTTTCTTTTTTTTTTTTAGAAAAATATCATAAAAAGTGCTGTCCCCAGCCCTTATTAGCAGAAGGATTGTTCAGAAAAATATTGTTAAATCCTTTTCAAACATTACTCAAACACGAATGTCTTTGTTATAACCATATGTTTTTTTCTCGATTTCTAGAATATAAATTGATCCCTTGAATAGTACCCGAATCTACACATGGCCTCAACATAAATTTAGCATTATAGTATATAAAGTATATTGAAATGTTTGATTTTGCGGACGTGCCCCAAGTGTCCTTATATAAATCCGACTCTGTTTACAACAAACAATAAGGACATCATTGGTGACTCTCATAATATTCTAACGGTAAAAGCTACTGCACTGAATTTTTACTTATAATCAGTGCTTTTTCATTCGTCGATAATGTTAACAACTTATCAAATCAGATAATATAATTCGATTTTACTCTTTTGAAAATTTATGTAAATTATATAGTTTGTATGCATTATGTGTAACAAAAAATCGCTTTATACATATAAATTGCATTAACGTTATCGCTGTGTAAGAAGCACACAATTTTATTTGACATTAAAGTGCATTTTTAATAAAATAAAAACGTTCCATGTTTATGGATTATGTATAATTTTTTGCTGTTAGGAATTATTTTTATTTTTAGTTTCTTTTAAACATAATGGAAAATACGTTATGTACTTCTCTTAGTAGATTTTTACTTGATAGAATATTGAAAAATAAAGATGGTTGAGTCTTGTTAACATTAAGTTGTAACATGTTATTCGCCGTGTGAGCATATTTTTGATCCCAGTGTACAACTTTCATTTAATTATTTGCCTATCATGTGCCTCAGTTTTTCTAATATTTATTAAATTTAAAAGTGACGTGAAAAAACAGTATCTATAAAGAAAGATTATAAATAAAACTGACAATCACACGAAACGATTTCTTATTTGAAAATTGTTGTTGATGGCCAAAAATAGCTTCTAAGAGTACCTAATCCAATATATAAATTTTGAATTTGTTAAAAATTTTGCTAAATACAGTCCGTCTCATATTATAGCCTTACTAAGAATTTTTATATTTCACTTACAATATTTTAGAGAAACAGGTTAAGGGGGGAGTCCAAATAAAAAAGCAACTTTTTTATTGATGATTATTTTGCCTGTTGAAATTTTTTTTCAAATTAGGGAGGGTTTCAAATAGAAAATTTGGTTTTTGAAATATTCATTACTCTTCCCTGTGACGGGAGGGAGCCCTTTTTCACGAGTTTTTAAGCGTTTACAAGGAACGCCATATCTCAAAAAGTAATGAATATTTTTTAAATATTTTTTCATTATTTGATTCCTCAAGGACCTGTCTATAAAGCTGAGTATGGGTTTCAGGTAATTTTAAAAACTAACTATAAAATTGTAATCTCAAATTTCTAAAAATTATAAAACCCAATTTTCTATTAAAATAAAATGCTTAAAAATAGTTACAATTGTTCAAATGGAAAAGGTATACTCCACTTTATGTGCAATATGTTTATTAATAAAATTTTAAAAAAATTTAGTCTCTGTCTTTTCTAGAACTTGAGATATGATTTTCTTTGTCTGGAAAAACACAACTTTCGGGAAACAGTAAAATGACATACAAAGCAGATGTTGAAAAAAACAAATCAACTTTGAGAAAGTACGTCTAGAAAGGCATACAAATAAAAGAACATTATCTCAGTGCATACTATAACTCATGTACACACCAAAACTAAATATTACTGATCAAATCGCAAGGGGGGCGAGCCTTGTCTGCAAACGAACTGCAACCTGGCTTCGCAGCGGCTCACAAATAAATATTTTTCTACTTGAAAAAAAATAACCACAGAACAAAATAAAAACAAAAAACGAGATTAAAAAAAAAATTAGTTTATTAGCCGTTTCTGGCATGAACTCCCCCCTTAACTAGTACCTAATAGGTTAGTTGTATATTTCGAGAATATTTTATTGTGTAAATAAAAATATGCAGTATTTTTTTTAATAAAATAAACGCACAAACAAAATCACAAATGTTTTATCAAAAACATAAAATTAATATATATATATATATATATATATATATATATATATATATATATATATATATATATATATATATATATATCTAGAATATCTAGAAATATATATAAATGTCTAGAATTAATTTTTTGAGTTGGTCAGTGCGATAAGATCCATTGTTAGCACCAACCAGGACTGTGTGCCCACTTTTTGGCACCTCTATGAAAACAGAGGTGGACCTGTGGAATATCCTCGCACTTGGCATATACGGCAGGGGTCATATGACCCACGGACGCCATGTTTTAGAATAGTTAAAATGCTTAATAGTTCCATGGAATTTGCAGCTAGTGAAACATCAAATTAATTTTTAGTTTCTTTTTCATATATATTATAAGGACTCTATTATAGAAATAAAATAAAAACCGTCAAGAAAAATATTTTATCTACTTTACATTAAATCCATAAAAACAAGTGATTGTACGGAATAATGTTTGTGTACGTACAACTTGAACTTGACGATTTGTTTTATTTTTTACCTAGCAATACATAATTATATATGTACTACAGCATATTTATAAAAATACTCAAACGTTTCTTGTAGGCAATTTATTTTTACTACTTAACACACCGACAAATATTGTCATAATTTTTTCCTGTTCCACTTACTAAGTTGTTCTACTAATTTACTAACAAGGGGAGTATCAAACATGGGAATCACGGATTTGAAAGAAATTAATATATGTTATGGAATATGTTTCTCTGAGTATTGTAGTAATAATAATTTAGGCCAATGCGACTTTATTTAGAAATTAAACGCAGGAAACTTTCGAATAACATATCGTGTTTGATATGTATCAGTTAGTTGGTATTGTCTGCAACAAGGGCCGCTGGTGGTGTGGTTAGTGCCTTCTCTCATGTATGTAACTTTTTTTAATATACAGACGGAAAGGTTCTATATTCGAATCTATGCCTTTCCAACATAAATAATTCTCTTTTCAATTTTTTTTTTAATTTTTTCAGACCATTGTACAATATTGAAAAAATTTAAAAAAAAAATTGAAAAGAGAATTATTTATGTTGGAAAGGCATAGATTCGAACATAGAACCTTTCCGTCTGTATATTAAAAAAAGTTACATACATGAGAGAAGGCACTAACCACACCACCAGCGGCCCTTGTTGCAGACAATACCAACTTACTGATACATATCAAACACGATATGTTATTCGAAATTTTTCCTGCGTTTAATTTTTAAATAAAGTCGCATTGGCCTAAATTATTACCATTACAATACTCAGAGAAATATATTCCACAACATATATTAATTTCTCCCAAATCCGAGATTCCCATGTTTGATACCCCCCTTGTAAGTTGTTCTACTAACTACTAACTACTAATCTACTTACCTAGATGTGAACAACACCTTAAACAGAATGGATTGTTCTAGAATTGTAAGAATAGAAGAAGACAAGTCACAGTACGGAAGAAGAGATGTCGGAAGGCTAACATTTATTTGATCCTCTTTATTTTAAAAAAAAAAAAATAGTTTTTAATTCAAAGAAATATTTATTTTACTACTGAAAAAAAGTAAAGGAAATCAAAAAATATCAAAGAAATGTTTAATCTTTGAACAGAGAAATCGTTTCAAGAGTGAAATGGCGACAAATATAACAGTATACCTATTCAACAATATTTGTGAAGAGTTTAAGAATCATTGCTGTTTGGTTCCTCAAATTAAACCATTAATTTATATCAAGAACTTTTTGGTGTTACATAAACTCATATATACTTTGTTAGTGATATTTGTGGCATACCTTGTTGTTATGGTTGTCACTGTTTGACTTCAAAGTAGTGAATACAATTACTGAAACGTGCAGAATTGTAAATATGCTAACTAACTCCGTTAAAGCTAATTTTCAGGTCTAACTGTACTTTATCTTCATTCACATAAGAATATAATATGAATATTAGGTTATGAATAATATAAGCACTGCGTTAATATTCAAGTTTTGCATATTTATATAGTGTGGCTCTCTAAGCCAATTATAGTTTTATCACTTAATTAATGAAATTTCATATAAAATATGTGTTAAGGCATATTATTCTCAGTTCGTTGTACAATCTTTTAAATCATACCCGGGTTTAATGTGCGAATATTACCATCATAAATATAACTGAAATTTAATTGCATGTAAGTAGGGTAAGTGCGAGAGAGATGCCACAGTAGCATTAGTTCGTCCGTTGATTGATAGATAGCGCTGTAAGTGGATTGTATGTTTAAAATAAGTTACTTATTTAAGCTGTATATGGTAACATTTTTGATTAGTCCATCAGTTTTTTTCCAACTTTTTCCAATTATCCAACTTTTTATTATCGGAAAGTAAGTTTTTTAACATAAAATTTTATCAGGCACTTAATTCATTAGAATTCAAGAATGTATATTTCATTGTTTTGTATATTTCATTCAATGACTTTTGTTATTAATTTAAGTATATTTTAAAAATACTGTATAAAATTTTAGGTTAGAATTCCACATTATGCTTGCTATAGCAACATGCGGCATGCTGCTATCCCAACAAAAAGAAGAGATGCCGCATCATATTACATATTAAAAACATAGACTTATACCTTAATTATACAATTTTTTTTTTTTTGGACTGTAAATTATGCCACGTAAATATGAAAAATTCAATAATGGATCAGGAAGCGCTCTCATATTAGTGAAGATAACGAAAATAATGATGTATGCTTGTGTGTTGAATGTTTTGAAAAGTACTCAGAAACAAAAAAAAAGTTGACTGGTTAAGATGTATAAAGTGCCAAAAATGGTTACATATGGCATGCATTATGTACGGAGATGTGTGTAAAATACAAATTTTTGATATGAACTATGCGGCGTCTCACCTTCCTTGATAGAGCATCTCTCCCACAGGTGTGGGAGAGACGTTGCTTTGCAGGCTCTAAAAAAATGTTAATTATGAATCCTTTATGACTCAAAATTTAAAATTATTTATAAATAATTTTAAAGAACAATGTTTACATTTATTGTGTACAAAATTTCAAATCAATTAAATGCATACTTTAAAAATTATCAAGTGTTTTCAAAATGTGCGGCATCTCTCCCGCATTCACCCTATATATCTCAGTTCTGCTATACTTCAATCTAACACCACTTAATAATTCCGTTGTAGTTTTTGATGGTGTAAAAGAATGTGAACCATATTTAATATTTTAGTTAAAATAAATAGGATATTAAATTTTTTCTTTGAGGGAATTATAAATATAATTATAATAACGTACACCTAAAATGAAGTTAAGTTTAAAGGAAAGGTTTCTCTCTTTTTATCCTGATGTACTAACATATCTCTAGAATGATATTCAAAAAGACTGTTAAGAAATTCGTCAAATGCGTGTTTTTGACACGCATTAAGTAATGTCGTCCCAGTGAAAGTGTTAATTTATAATTTTTTGTTAACTCTACAGCCCTCTTGCGTTTATTCAATATGGATGTACAACTCAATAATTATTCAGTCACACAACCATATTAATATGTCATCTTCGATGACATAAAAATACCGCTTCACTGCGCTAGTCTTTTCGAGTCCCTCAGCTTTGTCTACAATTCTTTTTCATCACTGGTCAGATATATTTCCATAAATGACAAATGGCGTTAATGATCGGTATAAAATATAAATACATAAAATGATAAACACATTTTGAAATTTTATATGCGTTATTCTCAGACGAGAGAGTGGAATAGCCAGGCGCGGGAAAATACTTAAAAGTTTTTCTTTTTTTGTTCACCACTTACTTTTTTGAGAAAAAATTTTTAAAAAATGCGGTTTATTCCCGGGGTTCGCAATTTTTCTCCACGGAAATTACGATTTCCAACACGTTGGGCATGATAATTCCAGCAATTTTCATCCAATTGAGTTGAAATTTTATCTGTAAGTTTTGTATAGATTATTTAGGGTAGGCACATAGAATTTTTAAAACTAGTTATAAAATAGACTTTTTATGAGTAAACTAAAATTGATTTGTTTTCATTGAATTTCATTTTTTTTCTTTTGAAACTGGTATCTACCATCTAGCGAAAAATCAATATTTTTAATAATCTTGTGTATTACCTTAGCAAGACTAAAGTAAATAATAACAAAATTGGTTGTAGTTTGAAAATTGTTATGTTGTCCATCATGAACTCTTCGAAAGAAAGCGTCTGCTTTCGACTTACGTGTCTGCGCCGCTATTGTGTTTTTTAAGTTGAACTTTTTTTTGATTGTTGAATTATTTTGTTATTCGTTACGGAGAAAAAATGCCAATAAAAGCTTCCTTTTTGGAATTTCAAAATGATGTGATGCCTTAATTCGCTTTTAACCAATTTTTATGTTTTTGTAATTTTCTTTACTTTTCATAACAAAGCGGGGTGAGTTTAATCAAGAATTTCAAAGGAATAATATAAATAAGAAAATACTTGTCATTTATAGGCTATAATTACCGAGTGTATTCACCATGGTTTTATCATTAGGAAATAAACTCTCAGTTTCAGAGAGTTTCTCTCCTCTTAGCGTCGAACAATTAAAGAAGCGACATTAATTTAAAAATTTAAAATGTTTCGTGACTGCTCCCAAATGAACATTATACAAAAAGTGTACTATAAATGAATAAAGAAAGTATATGAAATGAAAAATTGTACACATATATTTATTTAGCTGTCGCATGTCGTGACAAATGTTGCACACTAAAGCTGCCGCATACTAACTAAAATATCAAATGGTATAAATCTAGTAAATTAAAAGGAGAACAAACAAAAATCTCAGAGGTGGTAAAAGAATATTACACTAACAGGAAGTGTAGGTATGAATGTATACTGTATTAGACTTAGAGTCAGTGTGAAATTCATTTAAAGAGTTTGTACCATTTGAACTTTTGGCTTGCAGTAAATATTCGTTATTTTGTATTCGGACAATGCGACAATTTTTTGGTGTTATTCGATATTCAGACGAATATCGAATATTGAAAAATTATTCGGCTGAATACGGATTGTGGAAAATAACGAAATTTGGTGCATTTATTTTCTTAAAATATGTAATGGAGTACATTTCTCACTAATTACATATATTAGGTATACATAATATACATTTTACTGGAAACAATGAAATTAATTTCATACATATTCCAAAAATATTTATTTATTTATTTATTTATTTATTTTTTGGCGTCTAATTGCTCATGTTCATAAATGGAATATTTTCTTGACGTCGATTTTGAAAAAATAATTGACGATTTAAAAAAAAATAAAAAAAAGCCTTTATAAAAATACTAGGTGATTGTTGTAAAATTCTTTTAATAATAAATTTAATTACTGTCACGAAAGTGACCATAACGCCAGTGGCCCTACAGTGCTTATAACTCTTTTAAGATGGCAATATACGTGCTTCTATGTCATAAATGTGTACAAAACATCACATCTTTACAAAAATTCGTCAAGAGTGTTCCATAGTCATTTTAAAGGAAAATATGAGGCAAAGACCACCAAGGTATAAATAATTTGTGAAGAATATTTTCGGCAAAATTAAAAGAAAGGTTTTATTTTAGATCAGGAATTTTTTTTACTTAAAAAAATACATAAATGAATGAATTAATTTAAATTATATATGTACACTGAAAAAGCGGACCTGCTCCTGTTACCAAAGAAATTTTAGTTAAATTGAAATAGTATTAATTAGGGATGACGGTGTTTTCAAATAAATCGGTTTTCGGTTATTTAGATTTATTTTATGTTCGGTTTAACCTAACGGTGTTAACCGCTCAAAACAACCGGTTTTCGTTTTTTTTTTTTCTAGAAAAAACAACACTTATAGACAAAAATTTTTATTCCTAAAAATAATTTGTCCACTTTTTTCTCCCGTTATAGATTAACAAAAGAAAAAATTCGTCACGTGCGTGTTAGACACGAATTAATTTAGGATTTTGTAGTTCAGTAGCTATAATTTTTCACAGTTCTCAGGCTTAAAAATTTATCGATTTTATTTAATATTAAAAATTAGCTTTTAATTTATCAACAGTATGATTGTCTAAACCTTATACTTTCTATATGACTTTAAAAAAAATGTAATAGTAGTTTTTAAATCATGAACAAATTTAAACTTGTAGATAAAAACTAATAATTATTTTGCATTGTCTAAACTATTTAATTTGACCACAGTATACTTCATGTCATATTACCTTGTACAAATTAAATAAAATTTAAATAATATGTCCCCTTAATTTTATAATTTTATACATGCTGACTTCTATACTTTGAAATATTATTTTTCCACTAAATTTTTTTAAATTATGTTGCACATTGCATCAGACTTTACTTGAATTTATTTCGTATTATTTTTGAAACATTTCTTCTGATGTTTTATATCTTTAATAACCACACTGACTATAGTTATCGGTTAAGTAATTACTTATCAGTGTTTAATAACGACAAATGGTATAATTTCGAGGTCTGGGTGCATCAAAAATGCATGAAGATAAATATTGCCTTAAGAATGGTGATAGCTGACTACCCTGTCGGTTAATCAGTTTAGGAGAAATCAATACGATATGGTTGCTTAAACTTTATACTGTATTCTGTAAGCTATATTTTCACATTGTATGGTGGAATATCTTTGACCAAAACATACCATTTTAGTATCAATAAATTTAAGTACTGACAGTATGCAAAGAGAAAATAAATTTATCATGCATATTTATGAACAGCTAATAAAGTTGGGAATATAATGTTACCATACTTATCTCAATTTTGGTACGGAAAACTAAAAAAAGTAAAAAGTTTTTAAGGTAGATGACTTATCGTAATTTGTGTATTTATCTATTCACTTATAAATTACGTCTTGAACGTTTTGCTACGCACATTCAGGCTTCGAAATTTTAAAATACACTTTTCTGTGCTGCATTTCTACATCCGCGGTAGACATAACTGATATCTAATTTATCAAAATTTAAAAAAATTAATAAATAACTTGTAGTTTATTGTAAAACAATTCCTATGTATGTACGATATGTTATTACAGTTGTAAAAGATAAAATACCTTTGTCGCAGCATCCTGCATAACATAGCGAATTTCCGTTTATAATAATTAGTTGTGTTCAGAAACCAGTTTACACAGAACAATGACTTAAAAACCCTTTTTATCTAACTTTTCCTTCACTTTCCAGTGGTGTAGAAAAAATAATGTCGCAAAAAATTTTCAATTTTGGAAATTTTTGGCAGAAACCTAATTTTTTCACGAAAAATTTCCAAAAAACGATATTTTGGGCATCGGACATGAGTTTTCGTGCGAACATCTATATATACTTATACATACATAAGTGTTTGGACGACAACCATTATCTATATCAGTGTTTTTCAACCTTTTCCATGGTGCGACTCCCCTATATGGAAAAATATTTCACGACCCCCCTAGTATACAAAAATATTTCGCGACTCCTACCCTCTGCTATTTCTAAATTTTATTTTATGTTAAAAAAATATCGAATCCGTTCATCATTATTGATTATTTTCAGTTAGGTGTCAATTAAATACGTAACAAGAGACTTTAAACATGAATATTTTTATATTGACATTGAAGTTGACGAGTTATAGTAGCTTCTGAACGCGCGTGTGACTTGTGTGAGCGAGACATAGCGCGACGTGATGAGCGCTGCGTGGAGCGTCAGGCAAGTAAATGATGACACTTTTGTATTCTTTGAATTGTGAATTCGCTTTTAATTGTGTTCAAATTTACTGCATTGACTAGCTGTTTGCTTAGTAGTTGCTCACTGTCTTTTATTGTCTAATATCAAAAATTCTGTGCTTATTGTAATTATTGAAAATGGATGAATTTCTGAAAAGACATACACAACCGTCAACTTTAAGTTCCAATGAGAGTAACAAAAGCAAAGAAAAAACGTCTATGTGACGACAATTATTTAAAACTCGAATTTACTGTTATTGAAAATAAGCCGCAGTTATTTGTTTTGAAATTTTATCAAGCGAAAGTATGAAAGGATCACATTAATATAATCTTTAATTAACCTTTCCTTTATTAAATATTATATATTGAAATGTATACTTTTATGTTAACACTTATTCCACCACTTATGATCAAGGGGTAGTTTTGGGCGAAAGATGTGAGTTATCAGGTCTTTTCTTTTCTAATTGGCAATTATTTAAATAAAATTCTTAAAAATATGATTCCACAGACAATTCCACGCAAAAAGGTTACATTTCGAACAATAATACCGTTTTCGAGTAATTTAAAGTAGAATTATCTATTTTCAAATTTTCCCCTAATCATAAGTGATCATTGGTACCATTTTAATTATATTAATGTTCATACGTACCCCTGAACTATGAATCCATTATTCAAAAGCGCCTAAAAAATTTAAAAAAAAAGCAAATCAAGATCGTTCCGCCCCTCTACATGTTACCCCTCTACTTTATCTCCTTGATTATTGAGTTTTCCAAAAAAGGGTAGCTGAAAAGGTACCATTATTTTTGAACATACTATCAGCTCCAGCAATCACGGTACATAAATGTTATGAGGGTGGTTGTAATGGCCGAATTTCCAATTCGAAAATTCGCTAAAACAAGTGAAACTAATTAAAATTACAGAGGGTATATTTGACATTTTTTTAATACTTCTTTCGTACAATCCTTGCCGTTATAGGTATTTTTATAAAAGCTAAAAGTGAATTGTTATTTTCATATTTATATTATTTATTTAACACTGTTGTATCTTAATGTTAACAAAAATCAATAAAAAAATTATGAATTGTAAACTGATTTTTTCAATTAAAATTTATCTACGTGATGTCTCCATAAAATGCTTTATAGCTTACATATTTACTATTCCACATACATATTATATGTAATAATAACAGTAGAGAATTTATTAAAAAATTTAATTAAATTTGTAAAATGAAATAAATTTTAAAAATGCAAGGGGATTATTTAGGAAAAAATAAAAAAATATGCAATGGTGTATATTTTACTACGTACATAGGACAATGCCAAATTTTCAATAAATTATTCCGTTTTCATTTATAAATTATCGGTGTTTCATGTTTGCTCAGTGTCCCATCCTCCCAAAGTTTGTCATTTGCCTCTTCGATGTGTTAAATCAGTGGTACTCAAAAACTGCGGGATCCTTTCATATTAAGAACTATTAGCTGCTTATTTTGAGTATATTACGAATATTTTATTAGCAGTTTAACGATGATAATATTAGGAGAATTTTCCACCAGTTTATTTGACAATTAAAACATATTAAGTGTTGCTGAACTATATATATTTCGCTTTTTACAAGCTTATCAAGTTCTTTATCTACATAAAATTATAAATGTTTTACATTTATTTAATAAAGTTTAGTGTATAATTATGATATGTATTTACCTTAAAATATCCACATTTAGATGTGTTAGTCAATAAGATTATGTACATTTTACTTATTGACTAACACTAATATTATCGACTAACACATCTAAATTTGTATATTTTAAGGTAAATACATAAATCATTATTATATACTAAACTTTATTAAATAAATGTAAAACATTTATAATTTTATGTAGATAAAGAACTTGATAAGCTTGTAAGAAGCAAAATATATATAGTTCAGCAACACTTAATATGTTTTTTTATAACACCCGCTTCTAAAGTTCAATATTCGAGCGTTGTGTAGTGAGCGCAAAGAGCAGTTTTCATATCATTGTAAAACAAACGGCAGTAACTGTGCGCGAAAGTACAACTGTGCGTGAATGTAGCTAAAACTATGCGAGAAAATAATGACATTCATTTGTCAATGATAATCATATTCAAATAAACATGGAAACGACCAACAAATTAATAAAAAGAATAAAAACTTAGCTTAAAATGAGGGGGGTAGGGGCAAAATATTAAAACCTCCAAAAAGCACAACCTAGGTACGAACTTTATCAACACACCAAATTTCAACCCTCTACGTTAATTCTGGGGGGCTGTGGGCGTGTTAGATCTAGCCAAAATTCTTTTTTTCCCCTCTACTCTCACCAAATCTTCCTAGGAAGCTGAGTTTTGGATATGTTGTAGATAAGACCGAAACATTATTTCCAACCGGTTTGGGAAATTTTTGTTGTTTTGTTGCCCCCCCCCACCACCCCTCTAAAATGTGCCCGAAATTTGACTCCACTTTGATAGTATAAGGTGCATCGGAAATGAGCCCCACTTACAAAATTTTAGTTCTTAACTTCCATAAGGAGGCCCTACACATATTAAAAGGTAGGAGGAAAATATATATATATTATATATATATATATATATATATATATATATATATATATATGCATGGCCGGACCTAGAGTTATAAGGAAGGGGGGCAAATTTTCCTGTTGGCGCCCCTCGCAGCAAAAAAATTCATGATGACAAAAAAAGGTCATCTGGACCCTACCATAAATCGGCACCATTGAAATTCACTTTAACCCTATCATAAATTATTACTATTCACGTTTTTTTTTTTGCTCATCACTTGCTCCAGGACTATTGACCCTATCATAAATTATGACTGTCGACCTTTTTTATTTTTGCTCCTCACTTCAAAAATTTTTTAAATTTTGCTCCGCCGAAAAAAAATTCACCATTTTCGCGCCCCTAAAATCATCTAAGGGGGCACGTGCCCCCGCTGCGCCCCCTAGATCCGGCCCTGTATATATGTATATATATACATATATATATATATATATATATATATATATATATATATATATACATATATATATATATACATATATATATATATAAATGTCTGATATATATATATATATATATATATATATATATATCTATATATATATATATATATATATATATATATATATATATATATATATATATATATATATATATATATATATATGAGACTTTTTTTTTCTACAGAATCGTGTTCTACGGGTCCGAAAACGGATAGCCCCCCTACTCTCGCCTCTCGCCGTTCTTATCGTATAGGTTGTATAAGTCTAATTTTTTCAAGGAAAAATTCGACTAAAAAGTGGTATTAAATGATAAACGTTTTATTCGAAATAATTACAAAATTTTGTATTTTTTAATAAGTTATATACAAATTAACACAATAATTGTTTCGGCAGTACTGCAAAATAGTAATTACCTATTATGTGTTGCGTATGTTTTATTTATTACGTTTTTTGTAGTTAAAATTTTTTTATATCACGTTTGTTACCAAAACGGTAGTTGATAATGGTCGTTCGCCCAACTTTATAAAAGCACGAGATAATAAAAACAATTAGAACTTTCATAAAATATTAACACTGAACTGATATGGTAATCAAAAATTGTTATAAAGCTGCTCATACATGCACACACTCGTATTATAATATACGAAGTTCATGCATTTTAATTTACATTGAATACAGTTCAATTTTTTTATATACCCAGTTTCAAATACAACTGAGCATGAGTCATCTTTAAAGAATTAAACAATTATTTATTCGAAACAAATCACACTTCTAATCTTTTCTAAAAACAAACTGCAAATTAAAAATTTACGCAAGGGCAATAATGAAAGAGATAAAGCCAAGAAAACGGTAATTCTTTAAATTCATAAGTGATGAACCATGGTTAAATTTAAGTGAAATAGCATATAGTATTTTATGAATATGAGCAATATTGATATAGATATAGTTAATATCAGCATTTATTAAATTGTACTACGAAATAAAAATGATGTTCGTAAGGAAAAAATTAGATGACTAATAATTTAATGAAGGGATGGGATATTAGGAGTTTAAGTCATTAAAATGAAAAAACAAATATGTTAATTTTCTGCTACCGGTTTTGAGGTAATTAAACCAATCTTCATGGCAGATGCTTCATTATAAAAGTAAACAAATACATTAGAAATGTCAAAAAATATTTTTTTACAAAATTTAAAAATATAAAAAATATAAAAAATTTGAAAAAACATGCAGTACTTACATACAAATTTTTTTGTTGTGTTAGGTTGTTAGTATTTACTACAGTGACTGTATAATATTCTTTATAACAGTGTGGCCATTGGAACCATATCCGCCATATTCAGGCCAAATTTGAAGTGAGTAACCGTAGTAACAGAATAAACAAGGTATACAAATTCAATGCATTTGGCCTGTTAATGGCGTCAACCAATAAAAAACTATACCTACTAATGGCCACACTGTTATCAAGTATATTATAAAGTCACTGTAGTATTTACATTATTAAAAATAATAACTGTGTCAAAATTACAAAAAATTTAAAAATTAAGTTATTTAAAAAGTTTTTTCAAAAAGAAACAAATAAAAATTTAAAAATAATAATAATAGATGGAGTGTCCATGGTCAAAACTGACATACGATTTGAAAGTGACCCTTCTTAAATGCTATTGAAGTTGTTGAAAATTTCTGGAAAACATTGAAGTAAGTGTTGTCCAATTTCGACAAATCAGCAACCAGATTAGCATTTGGATGAATAGAGGAGATCCACGAAGATTCGAGAAAGTATCTTTTCCTCAAATGAGCCTCTGTTTGAGTTGCCGAAAAGCAAAGTCAGTTATATCCAAAAAAATAAAAAACTGAGATTTTAGTTGCTATGGATACTTCAGTTCATTTGCTCATCTGCTATATGTTCACGTTGAGAAACAGTTCTAAAATAAATTTTATCTGACTGAAAATAAGTGAAGAAAAATGACGAAGGATGCAAAACCAGTTATATCCCAAATGGCCACAGTTCCAAAATCAGTTCTATCCCTTAACAGTTTCAAAATAAGTTACATCCCACAGACAATAATGACTGCCCTCTAAATGCGGCAGCAAAACCAGTTTAATCCATCACTAGCCTAGTACATGTTGGTACTTTAGTTTCAGTAGTAGAGTGACTACTTTTACAGTATCGTACAAAGACTTAAATTATTGTAATTTTTACTACATAAAATTGTTCTAAAAACTAAAAATATGTTCATTCTTTTACCTTCTACCAGGTTTTTGACCGCTTTTGCATGTTAGAAAGTTCAAAACGGCTGATACTTCATTCCCAAAATCAGTTATATCCAACTGACGGTTCCAAACAAGTTACGTGGGTTTTATTTATTTAAATATAATTGTTTGTGCTTTTCCTACATTATACAGATTATCACTAGGAATCAACATGAATGTAATACGTTTTTTGATATCAAAATCCTGCAATGATTTATTATTGTAATATAACTAACAGTTCTTGTTGAATAACTTGAAATCGTTTGAGATGCACATAGTTGGTTTTGGAATTCGACGACTCGTTTGTAAGATGGTGTTGTTGTCAAAATCAAAACGGTTGTCATTGTTCCATGCATGTTGTACCAAGCCAGATGCAAAATCGCCACGTTTGACATTTCTTCAATGTTGTTCAGTTCTTTGCGATAGACGCTGTCACAGAGGACAGAGGTACAATACGTATCTCTCCACTACTGGAATCAGTGTAACCAGTAAGATATAGAAAATATGTTATATACGTGCACGGTGTTCACTTTGTATTGGCGCGCTACACTGTGTATGTGTGTGTAATCGAAATAGAGGTGGCAGTCACGTGACCCTTCTTCGCATACATATGTGTGATACCAAAACGCTGCGTGTGCGGGTTCTACAGTGCTAACAACAATCAAATCCATTGTTGTTTGACTGATCTACACTGGGTGAATGTCAGTGAGGCACTGACTACCTACGAGCCTAAGGTACACAAAAATGCACACTGCAGATTTCATGATAGAGATAGTTGCTGTGTCTCCATTACTCCAAGGACGCTGTTTTCTGTTATCTACGTAGGCCAACGAGCAATTAGAGTATCGAAGCATGTATACAACATTTTGACGACTCGATACAGAAGCATGTGGTTTCAGATTGGAATAGAATTTATTGAGATTATTTGGCTATTTGAAAGGTGGTATCAGGTTAAAAGGTTTTAAAATGTTTTTAGATGTCTGTCCAAAATCCAAATGTAAATTAAAAATCACAAAGTGATTGAAAAAATTATCAAACTGGATCGTCAGGGTATCGAACCCAGGATCTCCCGGTAACTAGCCAAGTGTCTTGCCACTAGACCAACAATCCTCTGTTTGACAGACGCCCCAATCCGATGACCATTCCACCACCTATGTGTATTGGTACCCTCTCTAATGCGAGAAACAGCTACAATTTTTCAATTTCAAATATTATTGAGTGCTTGTGAAACACCACTACGTATGATAAACTTTTGTTTGCATTTAAACACACGCAGTATAATTTTTTCAATCAGTCCCCTTCCTCCAATGATTTTAATTTTTTTAAAATCCATTTTAACAATATGAGATCGTTGCCTTGTCACTTTTCACAGTAAGATTATATGCACGAGTCAACTTTTGGTTTTTACACCAATGTCAGGTGAAATACAATCTTTTATACATATTAGGGATGTTATGGATATCCGTAACCGCTACCTAAACTACCGGATATCCGAGATAATTAGGTATATATCCGAAACCGAAACCGAAATCGTATCCGAAAATAAATGTTTCGGATTTGTTTCGGATAATAACAGACAAATGCCGTTGGAAAACTGAGTTTAAATCGAAGCAAGTTTTTGCTGCATAATATGTTTCTCTTGATAGATTTCCGTTGATTCGTTTTTGACGTTCACTTTTTGAGTTAAAACTTTCCCCTTTTTTTCTAATGCACACATTACGGAAAAACTATTAAACAGATTTTAATGAAGTTTAGTGTGGTGATAACTTATTACTTGGATCAACATTTAAGATAAATTTTACTCCGGGAAAATGTCTCATTCTCACGGGAAAATTGAAAAACCATTTTGAGCATGTGTATGCATTAAGCAGAAATTGTTGTTCTATGCAAGTTTTGTATAATTGTTACACTTATATACTTCTTACTGAGTTTATAACAACGCGTCGCGCGAACGACGTCGAGGGTAAAGGTAGTTTAAAATAAAAAAAACGAATTTCATTGTAATTGAAGTTATGATAGCCATTCGTGGAATTTAACTAAATGTTAATATCTTACAATTAGTAGTAGTTCCATTGTTAAGGGAATTTAGGAGTATTTGGGGGTTAGACTATTATGATCCAATTAGAAAAAGTTAAACAGCAGTTCATTATATCTTTATCTTAAAGTTATTCTTGCTTCATACATGACGTTAATAATATTATAAGATACGAAAATATATAATATAAGAATCAATTTAAGAAAAGAAGATTCATTTGAAGATTGAATAAAAATGTGTTGAGTATGAGGAAGCTGTGTGCTCCCCTTCCTCCAATGATATTCTTCTGCAATGGCGTTGACTTTAATGCTAAGGGTATATTAGTATAATGATTCTAAAGCGTATTCCTTTTTCTATGGAAATAAATAAAAATTAAAATACTGAAGATAGTGAACTTATATATTTTTCTTTCTTTATATTCAACTAACTTAAAACTAGTGTTTGCAATTATATTAGAAAAGTTTTTTACTGCATCGTTTACACGAGAAATGCATATAAATTGCTTGTTAGTGAGTACCGGAAAATGTATGGTTCTCAAGTAATTACAACACTAGCGTAAAAGTAGGGAATATTTCCTTTTATTTCGTTTTAAATGCTGCGTTTATATTTGAAGGCAATTTTTATTGTTTCTCATGTAATTAATTTTTATTAAAACTGGATATTAAAATCCAACGCAAGTGCAGAAAATGATTTATTTCTTAGAGGTATCTATATAATTTACTTAAAACATGACTTTGTAGGACTCGAGAAATTCAAATATGGTAAACAATAAATTTATTACAACAAATTCAAATATTCAACACGATTAAAATTCATATTTAGGGAAATGTGTATTTAAAAAAAAAAAAAAAAAAAAACTAATAAAGACATGTTTTGGTTAATTATCCACATTTTTAGTCGAATTTTCCAACTGAAAATATTAGGTGGGGGTGGGGGTAAAATATTAAAACCTCCAAAAAGCAGACCCTAGGTACGAACTCTATCAACATACTAAATTTCAACCCTCTAAGTTAACCCTAGAATCATGCGTACACGTCAAAACGACGTACGAACTTCTCTACCTGCTCCAATACTACGACTTGTTGTTACTTGTGTGCCGTGAGATTTCTGTTATCTAATTTATTTGTTATTACAACACACCACATATATTTTTTCTGTTTATAGTCATTGTCGTTTTGTTTGTATTGAAATAGTGTCCGTCAAAAGGACGTCGATGTATGATTAACGTATGTTTTTTTTTGAAGATTTTGTACACTACATATAAAAGTTTTCCTAATTTTTTTTTTAAATTTATTAAAGATATGGATGTTATAATTAATTTATTCAATGATTATGATAATGTGAAAGATGATTACAGCTGTTTGACTTATAGAGACGACATAATACTGAAGTTTTAATATATTGAATCGAAAACTAAAGAATGCATTTCGAATGACTTAATAAAAGATTAACAATTTATTTTGTGGAAAATATTTTAATTTTTATTATTTTTTGAGATCTTATTCGAAAAAATACAAATGTGCCTAATGGGGAAATAACTACATATCTATAGGAATATCTATGACTGAGAAATTTCACATTCTGTAAAGTCACACATGTCCACTGACTCATAATAGTTCATAAATTAATTATTACAATTGATGTATTTATCTATTATTTAATTTTTATAATGAAAATATGCTTTGATAAAAAGATTAAAAAAATTAATAAATATTTACATTAAGAAATTTTTCCAAATCCAATTTTTTTAAATATTTTGTTCGCTTTTGTAGTATTGTTATGTAAAAAAAATGTTTTTTGCAAATAAACTCTAAAACTCTCCGTAAAAAGTCCATCCGTCATAACGACGTCGATGTATGATTAACGTTTCTCGTAGACCAACGTATGATTCTAGGGTTAATTCTGGGGGACTGTGGGCGCGTAAGATCCAGTAAAAATCATTTTTCCCCCTCTATACCTTCCAAATCATCCTAGGAAGCTGAATTTTGGATATGTTGTAGGTAATTGACCGAAACATTATTTCCAACCGGTTTGGAAAAGTTCTATTGTTTTGTTGCCCCCCACTATCCCCCTAAAAGTTGGGTCGGATCCAAAATTTGCCCAAAATTTGACCCCAGTTTGATAGTATGAGGTGCCTCGAAAATGAGCTCCACTTACCGAATTTCAGCTCCTAAGTTCCATAGGGGGGCCCTACACATATTAAAAGGTACCGGGAATATATATCTATAAATATAAAACAAAAATACCACTCCTACACTCACTCACTCACCTATCACAAAATCTCCAAAACTACAATACCTACAAACTTGAAATTTGGCATGTAGGTGCCTATTGGATCGTAGGCGCTCGCTAAGAAAAGTTTTTGCAAAATTTTTTGTCTAACCATCAAAATTTACGAAAAACCGTAAAATATTAATTTTTTGTTACTGTAATACAGCAATCTGTGTCCAATTTATCAAAAAATTATACAATTTTTAAATTGTTGCTAAGCATTTGGAAAAAATAATTTTTGTAAGTTTTAAGTATTAATAAATATTTCTATAGATACCACCTAAAATATTTTTACGTATGTCTACTATGAAATTACTTATTTACTGTACAAAATACTATTTTCAAAAAATTCAAATAAATGGTTTTGATGCAGAGGCGTAGCGAGCATAACTGGCGCCCGGTGCGTGACACTTTATTTGCGCCCCCCCTTTATTTCTAAAATTTGAAAAATTTTAAGTAGTGGAACGGTGTATTTAAAATTTCGAAAAAAAATCTCGTAAATTTGTATTTTAAATTTTTTCCTAAAAGTTGCCTTGACCACCTTTTCTTTTGCTCAAGAGTGCTTTGTTTGTGTGTCTATATATTTGAAGTCCTAACCTGGATGAAATTTCGCAATTTCCCTACACTTTCACCAGTGGCATAGTGAACATAACTGGCGCCCGGGGCATGATACTTTATTGACGCCCCCATTCCTGCCAGAAACACATATAGGGCTAGTCCATATTAAATCAACCAATAAAAACATGATTTTAAACATCAATGTTCTTAAAATGCCTGATATTGGGTAAATAGTTTCTTCCAATCAGTGTAGCCAAAAATACCAAGTTTTATATTTTTTCGAATATTCATATTTGAGTTATAACAATTTTTAAAAAAAACAAAAACCTTAATTTTTTGGAGCTCTTTGAAATATTTAAACACATGTAGCTCAAAAACTATTTGCCCTAGAAAGTTGAAACTGATACCATTAAACTATTTTCCATAAAAAAAGAAGTTTTAAATAACTCAAATAGTACGATTATGTCGACACAGTCACCCCCTAATTAACTACTCCTAAATTTAATATTTGAAAATTGAACAAAAACAGGTCGATTAGATTTTTTTACGTATAATTGAAATCTGCAAACGAAATTTTAATTTTTTTAATTTTTAACCTCCTTTCGCAAAATTAACCCCCTAATTTTAACCCCCAACTACCCCTGTTGGTGTAATTTGAATAAATTGCATATCAATAGATAGCTCTTTAAAAAAGAGCAATATCGTCAATTTAAACTTTTATTCTATCTCTTCCTATTTCTTACTGTTTTCGAGATATTTGAAAAATTAAATTTTACCCCAATTTTTGAAGAGAGATTTCACCCCTTCAAACTGTTTTTCTACAAATAAAAAAAATACGTGTCGCTTATTTTTTAGTGTTCTACAACTTATTCAAATTTCTACAAAATCGATTGGTCCGTCCTTGGGATCTTTCCTTGTTAGTAACATATACTGTACTAAATGTACCAGATTTCCATACGTCTTAATTCAGAATAAAAATTATTTTAGTGTGTTACCATTGGAATACCATCATGAAACTTCGTATACAACTTACTTAAGAGGTTGGGTATAACATATATTTTTTTCAAAAAAATTAAAAATTCCGATTTTGGATTTTTTATAAATATTATTTTTTTGGTTTGTGGAGAAAGGGTTAAATTTGAATTGCATTATCACCTTATATGTCAAATTAAAGCCCTTTTAATTCTGAAATTATGGTACCAGTTTCTACTTTCTAGGGTAAATAGCTTTTGAGCTACATGTGTTTAAATATTCCAAAGCGCTCCGAAAAATTGCGGTTATTGGATTTTAAAAATTGTTATAACTAGTATAAAAATAATGGTAATAAAAAGATAGAAATTTATATTCGTTATCTTCAAAGCAAGTACTACCATATAAAATAAATATTATAATGATCTGAAGACATAAGGTTTTGAGCATTGGTTGATTTGATATGAACCATCCCTATAGTTAATATTTGGCGCTTCTTTGGTGCACATTTGGCGCCCCTCTGCGAGTTGCGCCCGGTGCATGATAGACCCCCTTGCACCCCCCTCGCTACTATTTTGATGAATTTTGACTAAATGTTACACAAACCGTTTTAAAATCTCGGAATAAATAAACGTCAGTTTAAAATTGATCCCCGGGAGTCTTAAACAATAAAAATTACGCAAAACTAAATGACCAAAAGTACTCCACTCCTAAAAATCTAAATAAGTATGGTTGTCTACAGAAAAGTCACAAGTTGTTAAAATTAGGTACCTATATTTCTGAAATAAGAATACGGCTACGCTGGAGTCGTTTGACGAGCAGAGCAACTTTCAAAAATTGGTTCACTGGTGAATACGTGATAGCCTATATTCTAATATAGACTATTGTAAAGTAAACGGCTGGACGAATCTCTACCAGATTTTGCTGAAATAGTATTGAGATCCTAAAAAATGAAAGCTTTATGAAATGGATGGATTTTGACTAAATTTTGCTAAAACATTACTGAGCTCATGAAATAAACGAATGTGAAGTTGAAATGATTCCCTAGGGTGCTGAGGACCAAAAAAATGATCTAAAAAAGACGGCGAATCTTGACTAAATTTTACTTAAACAATATTGATATTTTGAAAAAATTAAGTAAGATTAAAATTACTGCCTAGGATTCTGGAGTAATATAAAACGCAATAAATCGTATAGGCTGTATAAGTCTAATTTTTTCAGTTGAAAAATTCGACCAATGAATCAATCAGGACTAAATTACTGCACTAATTTGTATTGCGTTTTCATTTATTACAAATAGTGCAACTTTATTCCGATAATGTGTATGGTGTTTATGTACAGTAAATATTGATGTTGTACATATATTGAATAATGTTACAGTAATAAATTTACATGTCTATGTGTAATTTTCATAAAATTTCAGCTTATGTATATATAGTTGTCCCGATATAGGTAATACCAGTGGCGAGTTATACGTAAGGTCTGCAGTGCTGTAGTATCTGTATTCCAAAATGAAAGCCTTTACAGTGGACTTTCGGAGATTGTCCAATCGCAAATTGTCCATATTTCAGTGTTAGGGATTTAAACATCGTATGTTTACGTCACACGAACATTGTATTCACAAAAATTGTGTGTTTTCAGTATTCGTGTGACGTAAACATGCGATGTTTAAATCCCTATCACTGCAATATTGACAATTTTAGATTGGACAATCTCCGAAAGTCCACTGTATATCATTTTACAATTTTTTTTTAGTTTTTAATGAACTGTTTTGATATCTACATTGTTATCTACAAGTCAATATTTTTTGTTTTTAATGCGTCATCATAGGTCATAGCTATTAAAATATTCGATAATATTTTCTAGTTAATACAGTAGAGCACCAGTTTTGTCAAGAAAAAGTAGTCTCCAAAAGTGGTGCTTGACAAAAGTGATGCTTTTTGACCAGGGGCGATTCATAAATATCGTAAGATTATGTTTTGAATTAAAATTGTTTTTTTAAATATTAATAAAAGAAAAAAAGAAGTGAAGAATTAAAAATTATTTATCTTAGAAAATATTTTTTAGGAGTCTCCACATTCTCGCCAGGTTGGACGAGGTTCCTCGTCAAGTTCCTCGCTGAGGTTGGCTCAGCCATATGAATAGCATTAAAACACCAACCGCGAAACACAACGAAATGACCCTCTACATTCTCGTTTCGTCCAACCTCGGCGAGAATGTGGAGACTCCTTTTCATTTGTCGTTTTATTAATTTGCTTTGAAATAATTTTGTTTACATTTTACGTATGATAAAAACCGCCACAGAACAGAATACATATAGATAAACATTCTATGTACGGTAATTAAAATCTACATTCTCACGCTTTGAGGTCTGTTGTTGTTTGCCTCTACTATTACCGGTATATTTATTTGTTTCGTTTGATAAAATCATGCGTCATGGTCTATTGCACAAGGATTTACTATTTATGTACTTGACATTTTTGATGCAACTTTCCAAAAGTGATGCTGACTAATTTGATGCTTTCAAAAAATTTCCAAAACTGATGTTTCCATTATCGGTGCTATACTGTAATAGTCGCACTGTATTGCTGACATTGTGTATATAAATTTAGCACTGGTGCTATTTTAATCATTGATTATTGGAATCATATGTAGAATATAGGAAATACTATAAATGTGCCAATCAGTGATTTTTTTTAATCGTTGCATTAGTTACAGTTACATTAAAGTAACGGTCATATATTCCTGTTTGTATCTAATTGTCTGTGGACTAGATACCAAGTATCCCGGGATCAGTTTTAACTGACAGTTTTCACTGGAATGGAAAAAAAAGGAATGTTTATTTCCATGTACACTTATTAACCGAAATGAGAATTTTTCCAAAGGATTGACACAACTATCTCAGAATGAGTAAAAAACCTACCTCAATCTACTCTCTTTAATGTTTCCATTCATTAAAAAAAATGATACAGTTAGGTGAAATGCTGTTTCACCACATGATTTCCGTCAGTTCAGTTAAAAAAAATGTGGTGAAATATTTGACTAGTTATAACTGATAGTAAAAAAACTGTCAGATTTTAGCATACACACGATCAGTTTTCTCTGTCAGTTTTGACTGTTCAGTGAAAACTTTGATGTTTTTTTTGTGTGACAGTATAATCATAGCAAACCACAGACCAGTGAACATATTATATTATATTATATTATATAGATATATATTATATTACAACTCTAAGAAAAAAGTAAAGGTAATAAAATTTTGAAAAAAATATGTTTGGTTAAAAAAGATGACAAAGATAAAAAAGTAGCTTGTACAGTGACAGTTTAATTTATTTAGCTCTCTCACACAAAAATGTGACAAACTAAGTCGGATTTACATAGCTAAAAAAAACTTCATAATTCAAAAAGTTAAATGAATGTATATAATTCTTAAAACTATTGATTTAGATTATAATTTAACATTTCTAAATCGTATTCTGTATTGTTATATTCTATTTTGAATTGAAAAGTAATATTTTTATGAATGTTGCTGCAACAGGGCAGTTTCGTACTGAAAATAATTTATTTCATGTTTTGCTATAGTGTAAATCCAACTTGTAAAATTTTATTACGTTTACTTTTTTCTTAGAGTTGTAATATAATAATATAAATGTGTATTTGAAGCAGTCACATACGACCAAGTTCCGACCTTAATAGCATTCTGTTATATAGTAATTGATTTATATCCGTAGTTACACTTTCAAATAATTATTGTCAAAATATAATATTGATAATAAAATTTTACTTTTTTGAGAAGAAACTGCAAAATTTTGAAAGAAAAAAAGTGATATTTGCTTCATTTTCAAAATTCGTACGTATACAAATTATGTCCTGCAATAATTATAGTCGCATTTGCTCAAAAATTGACATTATATTATTTCATTAAATTTCATCCGTCTCACCCTTGTTACCTGCTTCAAGAAAAATGTCTAGAAACTGGCTTTACGCTTTGTCTAGTAGTATAATAGTGTTCATTGGTCTGTGTAACAAACATTTTAAGCGCCTACCTTTAATATTGTATGACATTGAAATCACAATCTGGTAGATTTAACGATCGACCGTCGATAGATATACGTCAATAAAAATTTTTAAGTGGATATCTACAAAAAAAAAAAAAAAAATTAACAAAAAGAGAGAGTGAAAAAAAAGAGAGTACAATACTATCTCTCAATATCGCTTGTTACAGGAACTGCAAGGAAAAAGCAGTATTCCTACTTTATAGTTTTATATCTCACTGCTATTTTCAGCCGATCAGACACTGATCCAATTTATAGAAATTGTGAACGGCCGAACTGGAAAAGGCGCGTTCCAATTCTTAATTCACAGAAATAGCATGAAATTAGAACGTGGGGGTATATTGGGATAAAGAGCAATTATTAGTTTTATTGTATTATATTGCATGAGTTATTTAATAAAACAATTTTGACAACGTGACTCGAACATATACAACTGGTAAATAATATTTATTATAATAATAATTATATATCGGTAATATACCAGATGTACCATTTGGATGTATACATACGATTTACATGTTAATTTTTAACATTGGATTCCCATAAGGAAAAAGTTATGTCACAAGAGTGCTTTGAACTAATACTACTAATTTAATGTTATAACTACTGTTACTATAGCTTTAACAATAATAATGCAGTAAAATAAAGAAATGAATGTCGTAATTTTCAAGCAATTCACATTTTTACATAATAAATATTTGTCGTCTGCTGTAAATTCAAAACGGCATTTTTTCATTTTCTTAAAAATAAATATTAAAATAATAAAAATACCAAAAAAATATTTTGTTGAAGAAATAGTGCAGATAATTTAGTGGAAAAAAATTATTTTATAAAAGAAAATTACCGAAAATAGGAATATGTTTATCCAAAGCCCTCTTGTGATATAACTTCTTCCTTATGGGAATCCAATGTTAATAATTAACATGTAAATCGCATGTATACATCCGGCCGGGACACTCAGTATATTATGGTAATGAACCAAGTGCTTGAATTGGGCATAAATTGAAACTCATATAGAATTTATATTAAAAATACATAGGTAGGTGTATATAATGTTAAATTTAATTGATTGGAAAATAACACAGTTGATTAATAAAGTTGTTGATCTTATTTAAAAAAAAAAATTATTTTGAAATTAAAATGACTTTTTAATTTAATATGGAAAAAATTTTAGTTACGCGTACGTGAAAAAATCTTTGTTACGTATGCGTAAAAAAATTTTTGATTAATTACCTGCTTTACATAATTATCTACATTTCGCTGACAGTATAATATGAGGCGTTCAGGGCTAAAGTGGACCAAATCCATCAATTACAGTTTTGAGAAAATTATGGTTAAAGCTTATTAGTACTAGTTGAATCCTAAAGTAATTTAGACGATCATTTTGTTGTTACTGTCGTAGACTGAAGACTAGCTTAAATTTTGGTCCTAATTTGAAATCAATTAATTTTATATCAAAATTTATTAAATTTGTATTTACTGAGCTAGGGACAACTGTATCGGTTAGAAAACAGCAAAAGCAGGGACTTCTTGGTTCACTGTGGCTTCGAAAATATTTACTATTAACAAGTACCTTAAGTATTAATCTGCAACAAATTTTTTCACTTTTGGTCTTGATTCACTTTCGCTCTAAATGCCTCACATTATAACCAAGAGTGGAGTACAAAAGATCTAATTTCAAGGGTGGGGTCTGTTATCGTGAAATCACCTAACTTCACCTATTGACGGTAACTTTACGACACTACATTTTATGTCAAATATATCAAAATTTCATAACTTATGATGTCTGTCGCAATTCTTTTAGTCACAAGGGCATTTCTTGTCTTTTTAGCGAATTTCCAAAACTGGAAATTCAGCTTTTACAGCAGGTGTCATGATTCGACCTAAGCCCGGGACCATAACAGAAATATGTTTTGAGGTCCCTAGAATACGAAAATGATATTCACTAAAATTTTATATATATATATCTATCTCTATATATATATATATATATATATATATATATATATATATATATATATATATATATATATATATATATATATATATATATATATATCCGCGCGATAACTCTCGAACGAAACGTTTAATGCTTATGAAATTTTGTGTGCAAATTCGATTTTTCAAATCGTTGGATGAGTTCGTTAGCCAGACACGTCGGATGGCCAGAAGCAGGTTTTCCGGGCATTTTTTGTCAACAAAATGAGTTTTTTGCCAGAATGAAGCAATTATTCAAATTTTTTTTACACCAATCGGAAGAAAAAGCCAAATTACGTAAAAAATGTTTTTAAACCGTTGCTCTAAATTACTTACTTTTCGAGAAAAACTAGGAAATATGTCGTTCTCCATTTCACTCGCACTCGCATTCTTTTTTTTTCTGTCTCATCTTTTGCGAACTAAATTCGAAAAAAACCGCTTTATAAGTAGCGTGTCATGATTTTTTTAATCCAATTTAACGATTCGGCTATATTCTATTTCTCTGTCAGTTAAATGTTTTTATAATGTATCTCTGTTCCATTTTTTTTGAGAAAAAAACTGCCGACGATTTCTGTTATGTGATATGATCAGAATTTAGATTATGTTTACACCATCATGATTTTTTGTAACCGAATCTGTAACAAGATAACCTTAAAATGTAAGAAAATTGTTTCATTTTTAAAGGTTTAATAAAACTATATTCGTCAATAACTGAAAAAACTTATAATTTTTCGGTTTTGTTTAATAATAAGAACTACTCTCATCTTTTTTATTATATATTTTGGTAGATATATATTCTAATGTAACTTATACTTATAACATTCTTTCGCTTTACACAAAGATTGTGTTACTTCTTTGTTATTTAAAATAGGTTAACATTTTTATTCTGTAAAATCGAAATTTGTGTTAATATTTTCAATTAACACAAACACGAAATGTTACATTAAAGCAGGGTATTGTGTTACTTATTTAACACAAAAATTTTAACAACTAGTTTTTTTTACGCAGAATTTGTCGCTCTATAATTTTAGGCTTTTTTGGCCGTTTGAAATGTCACAATTTCACAAATACATACAGGCTGAACCATTTTAATTATAGGAGTCAGTTATTTTGGAGCGAGGGGCATTTCGTAAAAATGAACATTAACAAAAGTTATTCGGTTTTTAAGGGGTCATTTTGTGATCACCTTGGATTCGAATCCATATTTTCAAGGTCATTTGAAGGTCAACTTATTTTTTTTCAATAGATACGATCTTATTTTTCACTTCAGAAATGAAAGAGACTAAAAGAGAAAGATGCAAAATCGATTTTAGGATGATTTTCACAGGTAATTTTTACAGAAAACCAAACTATGTATAATGTATTGAGGGTCAACTTATTTTTGCAATAGAAACGCTTATTTTTTACTTTAAAAATGGAAATAGAGAAAAAGTGAGAGATACAAAAACCGTATCTTTTGATCACACCTCGTAGTTTGTTTCATTATTGTGCGTCATATAAATTATTTCAGTTAGATAAATTTTCCAAGAAACTTCCAAATTATTTAGAAAAAGAAAAAAATAATTTTAAACTTTCTTTTAATTAGGTATAAGTAATATTGGTATTAAAATTTCAATAATTAAATTAAGTAGATATTTAAATCTTCATTTCCAGTTCTTTAATTTTGAATATTATTATTATTTATACTTTATCCTTTTTGCAACAAAGTTTAAAGGTATCAAACATTCTCATTAAATTAAGCTTATAAAATAATTCTTGTGTTAATATTATTTTATGAAAAATAACTTCGTTCCTTTTGGTCTCTGTATACTAAATTAGTCGCAAAGTAGGTATATTTTGAGTTTCATTTCCTCTCCAACTTCTTATTTATATTATCAACAAATAATTGTATATCATTCTCTTTATATTGAATTAAATTTCTATTTTTAAATAGTGCAAAAATATAAATTTAATTCGGTATTCTGTCGTTTTTGATTTTGATATAATTGTTTGATTTTAATTATTGAAGATGTGTCTCGTTTTTGATATCATTAGGTAATATATGAAATATAATAACTTTTATTTGATCAAGTGCTATTAGGCATATTGATTTTATAATTTTAGTCATGTTTTTTCACTCAAAATATTTTGTATCAACATGAATAACAGTACGTAAAATGCAAATAAATAGAGGTAATAAGGTACCTAAGGCAATTAAGGCCCATCTAAGCAAAATATGCTTATTATTTATATATCTTATAAAATATCAAAAATATAGTATTTAATTATAAAAATTTACTTATTTTTTGATAAAAATTCCTAAAAAAATTAATGAATTTGTAATTATACAAGTCAAAAATTTGATTCTAAAAAGTGTCTGCAATTGGGCCTTATTTCCGACTGGTGTAGAAAATAAGGCCCACCTATTACAACTGCCTGAAATAGTACATTTATGATTTTTTTTTTAAATTAATTGAGGGATTTTAATTACTTTAAGAATAAATTGAACTTGAAAATACTTTAAGAATAACTTGAACTTATATATCAAGATATTTTCTTATTTTTACACGTTCAAAAAAGTTGCGAAAATCCTTGAATCCCGCTTGACTGTGTGACTGTTATTGAAAACAACAATAAAAAAAATTACCTAAGTCATTATTTTTAATTTTTAATTTTTTTATCATATTTTTCGAATAAGTCAAGTGCTAGGTGTTTGAATATATTAAGTCGAAATAAATAAATATTAAATCTAAGAGTTCTTCTTAGAATTCCGAATCTCCTTGCAACCTCTCTTTGATTGCCATATCGAGTGACATAGCTTAAGGCTGATGCCAGTGCTTCCTTAGACCACAACGCTCTCTTCTTTTTATCAGTCATACTTCCAAACACTAAGGAATAAAAATAAAAATTCGACCAAACCAACTAAAACTGATCTGGCATCATTAAACAAATGCAACAAATAAATCAAAATTAAATGTACTTAGTTTTTTGTCCTTTTTCCTTTTTGTTATTTTTAAATTAGAGTAACTATAGTAATTTAAGGTTGTGCGTCTAATTTTGCTTCATTTGTTAATGACTTCAGACCTGTTTTAATTGATTTGACTTTGTAGTGTTTGATTTTAATTGTGTTGGTAATAAAGCCCAAACAAAATTTGCATGGGCCTTATTATCAACATGTCAATATTTATGCTTATATACATTTTATATAAATACTTTAGAAATAAACTAAATTAATTGATGTAAACCTTAAAGAATATTAATTTTTTTCAATTTTGATAGCAATTTGAAAGAAACATACCTTTAAAAAATCATTAATATAACACTCACAATGTGCACAATTTTTATATCAACGAACGAAAATGTAACCTCTAAATTTGTTTGTTAAAATATGACATGAGTTTGTTACTCTGAGTAGCTCAACTTTTGTATCTGGTTTTGAAATGGTTGAAAGTTCATTTTAAACTTGTTGATAAGTTAGAGAACTTTTCTTGGTAAGAAATATAGCTAATGGGCCTTATTACCCGCTGGGCCTTAAATGCCTTAGGTACCTTATATGTTTTTTTTTCGTATTATTGACTGACAGTAGTAATATTTTCTTTCATATGTTTAAGCATATATGAGTGGTCAACAAAGTTTAATTGATTAAGGGAAGATTCGTCAAAAGAATATAAGAAATCCACCTTTTTTTATTATATTTTTTATACCACTAAATAGTTTATTAAAAAACTAAATATAGAACATTGTTTTCACATATCTTGAGATTACAATTTTTTTTTTAAATCCCCAGTGAACTAAAATCAAGAAATCAAGAATTTTCTGAAAATATATATATATGTGTATATATATATATATATATATATATATATATATATATATATATATATATATATATATATATATATATATATATATATATATTGTTATGGCACTAACTAGGATCTAAGAAAAAAAATAAAAAACCACCGAGAAATCGTATTCTGAAAATCACTGCTTTTTCTCGACTATAAACACCCGCCATTTTGAAAATATATTACGGAACCAAATGATCCTTGTTCCTACCAAAATGACAGTAAAATGACAGCAAAGTGACAGTATCGAGGAACAACACGCACTTTGAATTATGTCGATATCTCAAATACTTTTTGAGATACATGAGGAACCATTTGTATTTGTCAACTAGCAAATATTATGAAAAAAAAAAAATATATATATATATATATATATATATATATATATATATATATATATATATAATATAATATAATATAAATAATATGAATAATGAGAAGTATGATATTTAATGTAGCAGAAAGGTGTTCATTTATATTTGGTAGATAATCTTTAGAACTGAATTTTATTGAATGTAAATTAATCTGCTAATATTTTTAAATATTTGTCGGTGTATGAAATAGCGCAGAGTAAGGGCGCGTAATCGAGAATGCACCTACACTCGACTGTTCAGGGCCAACGCCAATACCATAATATAGAACGATCACTCGTATCGTGATTGACTGACGGACGTGACTCTGAAAGAGAAAGTGCTGAGGGTCCACCCAAGATAATATCTTAGGTCCAGAGGTTGAAGGAAGGATCAAGTGACAAACAATATTTTAAACTGTAATAAAATATATTTACAATTATTTATTTATTTACAATGTAAGAGAAAATTCGTTTAACAATAAAAATTGAACTTTGAAGCGAATACAACTCTATACTTCTTTAAGTATTTAACAATATACGACAATAATAAAATATTACATGAAAGTCATATGTAAAGAAACTTATCAAATTAAACTTGAAAGGTTTGTAAACTCTTTCCCTTTGCGAGGACCTAGGGCCGACGCGGGAAGTATAATTCACGAAATGAAGTTCGAGAATGTATACGTAATCAACAATGAAATAATTTAAAGAATATATCAATTGATACATATGAGGACCCGTCTCATATGAAAGAAGTCAATTGAGAATAATTCATGAAATACATCAATTGATACACATGAGCACCCGTCTCATATGAAAGAAATCAATTGAGAATAATTCATGACTGCATATCTATTTAGGAAAAGAATGTACTTACAATTCTATAATTCCATATGTAGATTAAAATATACGAACGAGGGTTCATTGTAGATAAATCACATCTGACGATCTTGTAGGATAAAATAAAATAAAATCGATTAGCAATCGATACCCATTGTTAAATAATATTATTACTACTGTATGTATTTGCAAGTAAACTGAATAGCCAACCATGTTTAAGTATTGCCCGTGAACTGTTGTACTTCAACCCAACTCACTGCGTACTCCAACTGATTGTTCGATGTGATTTAGCCACCAATCAAACCTCTGAAATTACGTGTACATTTTCTAGAAAAGACGAATATGAAAACAAATATAATTATGTATAAACAAGTTATATAAAATTTAATTAATTAATCACGATCAAGTTAAAATTAATACTATGACATGGCGAATTGATTTGTTATTAGACTAATACAGAAATCACAGCATGTAGAAAAAGGTTAATTCGCTTTCTCATAGATAGATGGAGAAAACTAATTCCATAAAAAATAATGGCACACAAAGATATTGAAAAATTAATTGTACCATTTAATTGTCCATTGAATAAGAGGTCAAATTACACATTTTGACAAATTTTCTGGAATATTTTATTCGTCAACTAGCAAAGATATTCAAAAACAGACGTCGCCATTGAATTGGCTACCAAAAAAGAGACCAAATAGCACATTTTGAAAAATGTTCTACAATATTCTATTTGTCAACTAACAAAGATATTTGGAAATCTACTGCACCACTTAATTGTCCAACCGAAATTAAACTAATGTAAACCAAATGTCCGATTTTGACAAACAATTTTTGCTATTTGACGAATAGAATATTCTAGAACCTTTAACAAAATGTGCTATTCCGTCTTTCATTCGATGACCAAATAAATTTTTTTATAACATTCTAGAATTTTTGTCAAAATGCGCTGCTTAATCTAATTTTTAGTGCCCAATTCAATAGTGAAGTTTGTTTTTTGGTATCTTCGCTAGCAGCTCACGAGCAGAATATTCTAGAATTTTTTTCAGCTTCCGCTATTTGGCGTCTTTTACGCTGATGAATGCGATAGTAAAGTTAATATTTCGACAATTTTCTAAAAGTCGTCACTCATATTCATTAATATAACATTCGATTTACTTTGTCTACACAACCGAATTTTAGGTGTAAATTGTCTCTTAAAATAATATTGTTTTAAATAAATTCAGATAAATAATATTTACCAACCCCCGATATAAAAGGTTACCGACGCCCCTGATCTTCCGATTTTACGTACTTCCCCTTAAATTTGCACCGACCACTACGTAAAATTGGATTGGTTGTGTGGTTAAATGAGACATGGCAGGAGATTCCACACAAAGGTTATCATATACTGCAATTGTGTTAAATAAAAATGAATCGTTTATAGACATGTATGACAGTTTGTTGAGAATTTACTTACTAGAATTATTTCCTGCTGTTATCGCATACATAAATATTTTTGCTAATAAAATTTAGTTTTATTGCCATCTTCCTGTTAATTAAAAAATATCAACTGTAGCTGTGGAAAACGCTTTTTGAAAAGTTTTAACATAAAAATTAAAAATTTTATATTTTTATTATCAACATAGGAGTATGTTGTATACTCCGTCTAGTTAGTCTCTCACTTAAAAGAATTAACGAACATAATTTAAAAAAAATAAAAGTGACACCATAATAGCTTCGTGCAACGGGAGCGGTGATTTGTATATGGTATGCGACAGTTTTTTGTTAGTGTTACGTACCAAAATTGACAAAACGGAACACTTACCCGACTAGAAATTTTAATAAGGTCCAGACAAGGACATTATCAGGTGTGCCTTAACATCCTGATGAGGTCCAGATTCGGATTACCGTATGAGGTCCTTATCAGGTTTGTCACGCAAAAAAATCATCGGGTCCTTATCATGACTACCTTATCAGGTCCTCATCAGGACTACCACATCAGATCATGATCAGAATAACCTTATTTAATCCTAATCAGGCTGTCCTTATCGGGTTAGCTCAATATTAAATTATATATACAGAATTAATCGTATTAATACTTCAATGTAGATAAAATGAGTTCAAAGTTAAATGTAACATTTCATGTTTATGTTAAATGGAAATATTAACACAAATTTCCATTTAACAGAACAAAAATGTTAAACTGTTTTGAACAGCAATAATATTTGTGTACAGCAAATAATGCTATAGGTACCTTACTTACATTGGAATATATATATTTGTACCCAAATATATAATAGTAAAGATGAGAGTAGTTCTTATTATTAAACAAAACCGAAAAATTATAAGTTTTTTCAGTTATTGACGAATATAGTTTTATTAAACGTGTAAAAATGAAACAATTTTCTTACATTTTAAGGTTATTTTGTTACAGATTCAGTTAAAAAAAATCATGTAAGCTTACATGAGATTGTAAAGTAAGGTTATCCTGACATGGACCTGATAATGTTCTGAGTAGGATAACCCGATCGGAAATTTATGTTTTTTTACATAAGGTTATCCTGATATGATCCTGATAAGGTCCTGATCATGATAACCTGTTAAAATTATTTTTCTTACAAGTAACGTTATCCTGACATGGACCTGATAATGTTCTGAGTAGAATAACCCGATCGGAAATTTATGTTTTTTACATAAGGTTATCCTGATATGATCCTGATAAGGTCCTGATCATGATAATCTGTTAAAAATTACCAGTAAGGTTATCCTGATATGGACCTGATAATTTCCTCATCAGGTTAACCCGATGAAAAATATTTTTTTTCAAAGAAGGTTATCCTGACCACATTCTCATAAGGACCTTATCAGGTTTTCCCTATTAGGGATTGCCTTATCTAAACCTGATAAGGACCCGATCATACTTTCTGCAAATAAGGGAAATTTCTAGTTGGGTACCTATGCAATTACTTCGGTGTCTGTACGAGCGTCACAGGCAATTTTCTCTGAAACCACTCAACGCGAAAATGAGTATGAACATATCACACTGATATGTTCATAAGATCCGTGATTTTACTGATTTTATAATTTTTATAAATTAAATCAATAATAAAGAATTATAATTATCCGCTCTATACTTATTAGAAATCACTTTAAACACGTTTTTCTCGAAATGACTTTTTTCTACACCTGTGTCAATTTAAATTACTCGAAATCTATTCATCCAAATTAGCTCAAACTTGGACAGAATATTTACAAAACATTTCGCTATTGGCTAAACCATAACCAGATTTTTCGGATAAAATATGGCCATTTTATGACCATTTTAATCCCAAAAAACTGGTAAAATTTCAGAACTTTTTTTTTAAACTGCCGCCATTTTCTTTTTATATATGCAAAATTGCTAATTCTGGTTCCGTACTAATAACCATACTAATATAGCTTAAGAATTTTTTTGACTTTTTTCTTTCAGATGCTCCTGAGCTTCAAAATCTTGTCACAAGTGGAAGCACCTTTTTCTTTAGATACTTAACTTTGTATGTGTAACAGTTCGGGTGGTTTTAGTTTATATTTAAAATTACTTAAAATTCGCGCCCAACACTGTTACTTGTTGTCCCACGCAGAAATAGCGCTAAATTGGATGCCATATAAATAGAATTTCCAAAGGTATTGGGTTCTGTCGAAGAATTACTCTCCGTTGTGTGTTTAGCGTCGAAACAATTTGTTGATTACGAAATAAAATTGTATTAATCGATAGATGTTTAAAAATGGTATTTTGAAATAATAAAAAAGTTTTATTTTAATATTTTATATTTATTTCATATTCTTAGTATTTTATATTTTTTAAATAATTATAAAAATATTTTACAAATTTAATTCAAATATTGTTTTAGATCTTTATTATGACTCACAACAAAATTACGTTTGCACCTATCTAAGGTCACATTGTGAGTGAGTGAGTGCTTGATGCGCGAAGCAACATCATAGCACTTGTTCACCGTTGTTCGTTGGTCGCTATCTCTCTCAAAAATCATTTAGTTCGGGTAATCACAAAATCAACCCCTGTTATCAGAAATCAATATGTCGCAATAATGATGGCGGCCTCACATAGTTCACGTTACGGCCGCTAGTTGGCGACATCAACCACGTTACCTGGGGTTTGAGCTCATGATAAGTTCCCAAAAATTAATCAATCTCATAGAGGCAATCAACACTACATTAGTGTAAATTTGATTGCCTAAAGTTCTCGGCTGACACCTGCCACCATTACATACCCCCGCCTCAGTTCGCATTTAGAATTGCGTAGCAATTATACATGCGAACTGGACAAAATCAACCTAGAAAAAATCCTACAGAAAGTGGAAAATGTTATAACGACCAGCGAAAACGTGATTACAAAAATTACAAAATTTACATAAGACATATAGTTAAATGAAATTACTTTGTTGTTTAAATTCAGACGAAAAAGAAAAAAAAAAATTTTTTTTTATTATCCATTAATCGCTTTAAAAAGTTTAATTATAATATATTGTAAAACAAAATTTTCTCTTAAAAATAAATCAGAATGAAAATTATTGTGTTATTTTAAATCCTTCTTAATGTCAAACAAAAAAAAAAAAAATTTTCACAAGAAAAAATAATTGCATACTAAATGCATAAATATTAGTGTTAGTTGTGAAAAAAAAAACAACTACAATTTAAAAAAGAATTTGCATCAAATCGACGATAAAAAAAAAATTTGAAAAAGAATAGTAGAGATATATAGCGCATAAACATTATTCATTCAGAATCAAACATTTAATATTTTTATATTTTCATATAAAATCAAACAAATTTCATAATATTACAAGGATGAAAATATTTAGTTATTTAAAAAGAATTTCTGAGAAAAAATGGTTAATTTACAGTAGTTAGTTTGATTCTAAAACAAATAACAAATATTACAAAGTTTTACTTAAGATACATAACATAGGTATATAATACACAAGATCTATATGAGAAAATATATTATAATATTAGCTATATACCAATGGTTAAAAAATACACTGTCAAACAACGTGATATATTCAATGTTTGCCATACACGTGTCAGATAACTATTTGAAACTTGTAAGTCCTGAGAACCTGACATTTAGGTATACAAAGGTACATACTGCAGTTTTAATATGAAATACATAATATGTACATATTTTTGTCTTCAACTGAAACATAAGCATGCATAATACATACAAGTACCAACGTGTTTACCGTTTCTTTATCATTCTATGTGAACCAACAAAATATTTTGAACCAACAAATACACATACAGGAAATACGCATATATGTACATATTATAAGTGGTAATATTTTTATAAAATAATTCGTTAAAATTTTAGCTAATGAAAAATTTCAATTTGGCTGGATAAAAATTTGTACATTTCGACAAACCAGCAGAAAATAATCTTAAAAGTAAAACATTGAGGATGTCTAATAAGTCAATATTTTAGAAAAATTCCACTTTCAGTGATAAAAAATTGTCAATTTTGTAAAAAAAGTCATTAATGAGAAATATTGTCAACTTTTACTATAAAAGGACAAAGAATTTGATAATAATTTCGATATATGTATGTAGTTATTCTTAATATAGTATCGAATATTAAATACATAAAATACATAAAATCGTTTAATAGACCGTTAGGTTAAGGTTTTGTATACTACGTATCAATTTTTTTTATTTTATTTTTTTTTTTTATACTTAGGGACGAGCATTTTCGCTTCGCGCCAAAAAAAATTGTAAATATGTTAATATTTAAATTGTAAACTTAAGAACTGGTTGGCGTGTAATATTGCCATAACCGTAACTTGTAAAAAATGATAGAATTTATAAACGCTCTAATAGGCAATTCATTCCTAATTGTGAAATGCAGGGCTAAGGTTACACCGGTTAACATTTGGAACAAAAAAAAAAAAGTGCTTTAACGAGCAATTTTTCCATTTTCATATAAGATAAACATTTTAAATTGGCGGGCTAATAATTATGCCACAACCGGAATTTATAAAAATAACAAATACAATAAACGCCCCAATAGGCAACTTATTTAAATATTATAATTGCCGGGCTAATGATGCTCCGGGCTGTAATTGGAAATAATAAGTGCATTGGATAAGCAGTTTATTCCTTCAAATGGTGAATTCCTTCAAATTGGCGGGCCTCTAGTGAGTGCCTCAAACCGAAATTCACAAAAAATACACAATAAATAATAAATAATGAAAAATGAAAAATGGCTCTCATTAGCAACTCGTTTGAATTTTAAATTTACAAATTACCGGGTAAATAATAACGCTCCTGGCTATGATTGAAAAACAATAGGTGCCTTGTACATATGAGCAATTTATTTAATGACATACAGGGTGTTTACCATATTTAACCCTTTTAAGACGGATGGTGATATGGTACAACTCACAAACTAAGTCAAAATAGGTAATAATTTTAAGGTCGAAACCGTGAAAATAAGTCAATGTTGGTAAAAATTAGTGTCAAAATAGGTTACGTAAAGACCGGGAAAATTTTGACATAATCGGGTATTGGGTCAATGATTAGAAAATTTCCCACGTTATTTGGGAAATAAATGGACGGAAAGGGAATAACCCTTTAACGTCCAACACGGGGGAGGACCCTTTGGGTTCCGATTTGGTTCGGTCTTACGTGCCGCACGCGGCTTGTTGTGACTGATGCGGTAATAGAACTGAAAATAACTAAGTTCAAATTTGTCACTTTCGGGTAGATCTATGACAGACTGGACGTAACCCGATGAAGTATTATCGTCTCCGTCAAGTGTAAATGTTAAATTAGATACTAAAAGTTTTTCGATGGTGTCAACTAAATTATGGATCACCATGTTGTATAAATGTTTGCTAATGATATCGGTAATATAGGGTGATTTGGCTGTAACAATTGTCGAAACAACAACCTGTTCACTGCAGAATGTTGATTTAGAATTAGTATTGATAACTAAGGGTGATGTATCACTATTATTAAGATCAATGTAAGGAGCAATATCGTTATTCAAACATAAATTTCCAGTAATCTCGTCAGAAGCATTGACGGATGTAACGGACCGACAATTAACTGTGTCAAATAATGCAACATTATTAACAAACCTGCAATTAGTCTCGCAAGGATTATTTATGCAATGCTCGGTTGTAGTCAAAGGGTTAAAATCGTCCGGGGTCAATGAACTAATCGAAGATTCACAGTTGCAAATGATTTTATTTTTAGTCAAGATAACTGAAATATCATGTAAATGTGAACAATCATTTTGAGTAACTGACTGTTCCAAGTGATTTTCTAAAATATTAACCTTTTCATTGATCGAAGAAACTCGTTCATCATGTTTTTCTATTTTCGAGTCAATTGTCGAAAATTTATTTACCGTGTCTTCTGAAAAAGCAATCAGTTGATTTTTAATTGACTCATTTTTTGACATACAGCTTATATTATTCGAACGAATTTCCTCTTTTAAGTGAAAATTTACATTATCTAAACTTGTACTTATTTCTGTTTTAACATTATCAATTTTGGAGTTTTGTGCGTTAATTAAACTCAAAGTTTCCTTACGTTCAGTCTCAAAACGAGCGTTAATTTTGGCATTAAACTCGTCAAATTTAACATCAAACTTCGAATTTAAGGCACTCAACTCCCTATTGTTTTGGTCAAGTTTGGCATTAAAATTATCATTTAGCTCGTTAAATCTAGATAATATGGTTTGTTCCAATGACAAAAACAAACCTGTAATATCAGTAGCTGAGTACATATCTTTTGGGCCACTGCTGGAGTCGGCTGATCGGTCCGAAGTTAAAAGTACGGCACCGGAATCCGCCGATGAAGACCCACTGGTACACGGCACAGCAATAGTTTCTGAATTAGGCGGTGTGATTTCAGGATCTGATTTCGGAGATTCGGGAACCAAAACTTCCATGGAGTCGATGTACGTTGTTTCATCGTCGGACACGACATTGTTTCTTGGTGTAGATGTCGCCAGATTCGCACCAATAAAACTATAATCAGCGAGCGTTAACGGTTTTGGATTATCAGCAGCGTGTGCTTCCATTGTTATGAGCACTTCGTAACAGTTCCACAAAAAGTAACAATTCAACAGTACAGTCACCAAAGTTTATTACTAACGAAAAACACCAGTCACTTAAGTTTTTCCAGAATTTTATGTCTTTTCGGTACACGTCACTTAACGCGAAACACACAATTCCCACTGGAATGATATTTGTAACAGTTCGGGGTGGGTTATTGCTTATATTTAAAATTACTTAAAATTCGCGCCCAACACTGTTACTTGTTGTCCCACGCAGAATTAGCGCTAAATTGGATGCCATATAAATAGAATTTCCAAAGGTATTGGGTTCTGTCGAAGAATTACTCTCCGTTGTGTGTTTAGCGTCGAAACAATTTGTTGATTACGAAATAAAATTGTATTAATCGATAGATGTTTAAAAATGGTATTTTGAAATAATAAAAAAGTTTTATTTTAATATTTTATATTTATTTCATATTCTTAGTATTTTATATTTTTTAAATAATTATAAAAATATTTTACAAATTTAATTCAAATATTGTTTTAGATCTTTATTATGACTCACAACAAAATTACGTTTGCACCTATCTAAGGTCACATTGTGAGTGAGTGAGTGCTTGATGCGCGAAGCAACATCATAGCACTTGTTCACCGTTGTTCGTTGGTCGCTATCTCTCTCAAAAATCATTTAGTTCGGGTAATCACAAAATCAACCCCTGTTATCAGAAATCAATATGTCGCAATAATGATGGCGGCCTCACATAGTTCACGTTACGGCCGCTAGTTGGCGACATCAACCACGTTACCTGGGGTTTGAGCTCATGATAAGTTCCCAAAAATTAATCAATCTCATAGAGGCAATCAACACTACATTAGTGTAAATTTGATTGCCTAAAGTTCTCGGCTGACACCTGCCACCATTACATATGTATATATATTGATCAATATACGTCAAAGAAAAAAAATAATTTTGTAATCTTGAATAGTTAATAAAAGAACTGATATCATTTGTTATTTGTTTTCATTGTCCAATTTATCTAAAAAAAAAAATCATGAAAAAACCTGTTTTTTTTCGATCTCTGGACTGGTGAGCCTCCTTAAAGCAAAAATTCAGTAATATATACATATAACTACATACTTTTTTTTAGAAATACGTCATAAAAGTTGCTGTCCCCGGCCATTATTACCAGAAGGATTGTTCAGGAAAATCTGAAAAATTCACGAACATTAAGAATGGGGTGTAGATTTCTGCCATAGTGCCGGGCTCAAGTCGCGTCATGACAGTGGCTGTAATAGCTGAATTCTATTCTGGAAATTCGCTAAAAATTCAAGCTATTCAAAGATATTCACAATAATACTTAAAAAATTTTCTAGGTAACTTAAAATATTATCCAATACAATTTTTTTAATAAATAGCACTGCTAACAATTATTATTGAAAGAAAAAAAGGCGACCCTTAGTACATTTACTCCATTTAGTAAATATCACTGTTCATTTCTGGTAAACGTAAACAGATGTAAAATTCATTAGAAAAACTATTTCATCCACTTTCATATTCCGTTACAAAATATTTATGGAAACAACCGATTGTACGGAATACTGTTAGCGCAAGTACAACTTGCATTTGACGACTTGTTTTTTGTTTCATAACGAAAAATATTTTCATGTGCATAATTATTTTTTAGACAGTTTTAATCACAAAGTTTAAATGAATGCTTAAAAGTAAAAATACACCAGAGAATATGTAGTTATCTATGGAGAAAGCGTGCTTACCGACTGAGTAGATCATCCGTAATATAAAAGCTTTCGGGGAATACAAATAAATGAAAAAAATATAAAAATTTGCTTTGCTACGCACGAAAAAACATTGAATCATGGATATGTTTTATGGTTCAGTAGGTACACATAGAGACATTATTAGCTATTTTTCTAGTTTACTCATTTACGATAATCTGGACCCCAGCCAAGAGCCATGATAAAAATTTAAAGAAAAAGTTAAAATGAAAAATAATATTTTTCTGAATTACATGGTCAACTATATGGTCAGAAAATGACGTTTATGTTATTTGAATTAATAGCGGAAATAATTCCAAACTACAAGAATTATATTTAAAAAGAAAGAATTACTTTTAAACATTTGCCTAATGCCTAAAAAAGTTTCCGTATTTATCTAAATTACACGGTCGACCAAGTGGTCGGAAAACGACATTTCATATTACAAGACCTAATGTTATTCCAGTTAATGGCTGAAATGATACCAGACTACAAGAAGTCTATTCAAATGATTTAAATGACTTATGCAAAATAAACTGATTTTATTATACATATTTGTTAATTAGTAAAATTTATTTTCAACGAAATTTCAATATATGAAGACTGGACTTCAAAAACAGGCAAAGTGCCAAAAAAAAATTGCTTTAGACTCGAGAAAAAAATCTAACTACCATTGCCAACAATCTAGACAACATGCTAAAATATTTTTTTGGCACTTAGCCTGTTTTCGAAGTCCAGACTTCTTATTTCAACATACTGATCGTAAATTTTTGCTAAGGGGTTAAGCCACTCTAGAATTTTTTTAAAAATTGAATTTTTTTTAAATTATTTTAACACTATGAGGCCCGAAAACTGAATTTTGAAATCGAAAATTTCATTTCTACGTTATTCTAATTGTCTTAAACTATTTTCCATCAAGAAGAACTTCTTGAACTACCCAAAATTTTTATATTGTTTAATTTTCACCCCCTTTTTGCAAAATTAACCCCAAAATTTTAACTTCCAACCACCCCTGTTGATGTAAATTGAACAAGTTGCATATCAATAGATAGTTCTTTAAAGAAGAATAATATCACCAATTTAAACTTTTGCTCTATCTCTTACTGTTTTCGAGATATTTTAAAAATTAAATTTTTACCCCAATTTTTGAAGGCCGATTTCACCCCTTTAAACCGTTTTTCCGCCGATACAAAAAATACATGTCCCTTAGATTTCGACGTAGAATAACATATTTCAGCGGCATTGAAATCGGAGGCGGACACTGGGAACTTTTCCTTGTAAGAAAGGATTTTCGAAAATTTGTCCCCTAAGTGGGTTAAATACGGGATGAGAATTAGTATGGAAATTCGTCATTTATGAGGTTAGAGATGAGTATATAAAAATACGTTACTATGGCTACTAAAATAAATAATATCTTATTTTAATAAATCATTAACACTGACTGATAGCCTGAGATGTTGTCGGTGGTAAATCCCATCGGGTAAGTATACGACTAGTAAAGTAAATTGAATTCCCACAAAAATAATATACTCTATTTTACATGTACTTGACTGATTGAAACAGAAACGATCTTACGTGTTAAGTATATTTGAACTACGGAGTATGGAGACACAGCAACTATCTCTATCATGAAATCTGCAATGTGCATTTTTGTGTACCTAAGACTACTAAGTAGTCACTTGGCCAGTGGCACTCACTGAGTGTAGGTCAGTCAGAAAACAATGGATTTGATTGCTATGTTAGTTGTGTTGGCATTGTTACATCCCCACACATAGCGCTGTGGTATTACACATATGTATGCGAGCACGGTCAGGTGACGGCCACCACTAGCTTCGATTACGCACACATACACAGCTTAGCGCGAATACAAAGTAAACACCGTGCACGTATATAACATATCTTCTATTTCTTACTGGTTACACTGGTTCCAGTAGTGTAGAGATAGATATGTTGTTTCTGCCTTACTCTGTGGTTTGAACACTTATTTTTCATAATCACTAAAAATCTTTTAAATCGAGTAGCATGCTTGTTTAAATACGTATATAACGCTCTTATCACTTAACGCAACTGTATGAATTTATTTTACTCTGTGAAAGAGAACAAAGCTGTTGTATGTACCAAAAATGACACAGTATACGATGAGGGGTTAAATCAACGTAAGTATACTATAATAATTCTGTCGCCACAAGCCAAAGTACCTTAAGTCAATCTAAGTAAAATACCCCTGTCGCAGAATCTGCATAACATAGCGAATTTCCAAATATTGGGCATTGGCTGATCTCATTTAAGACCTGTATCCATTTAAAATAGTTTAGCTTTCTAACAGTGAAACAATTTTCAAAATCAGTTCAGTAGTTAATTTTTGGCGCTTTTGGGTTCTCAGGACCCTAATGAATCTTATATAGTGTAGCATATATCCGTTTAACAACATACTATTACATTACATAACTTAAGTTTTCGATTTTTTTTCTAGGTATGCAAATATATATAAATTATATTTTTTCTCTAAAGGAGGACATCATACAAAAATTTCCTTTCCATAACTTACTCTTAAAAAATCTGACTAATTTTAATTTAAAAAGATGAGGCAGAGCTATTGTTATTATAACATATACATACATATTGAATAACTAACTAGCACTTGTTGTATCTAGAAAAGAATTGCTAAAAAATGAAACATTTATTGTAAAAAAATTCAGCAAATTTCTTAATTTCTCTTAAAAGCTAGTTCACTTAGTACAATGTTTTAAAAGCTTACCTTATGCAAACTTTTTCTTGAACTCTAGCCAAATTTTGCAAAAAGCCACTAAAAATGGCGAAAAATGGCGAAGAATTGCCAAAAAACCTACTTCTGGGCATCCGATGTGTCTGGCTAACGAACTTAGCCGAGCAGTCTGGATTCCAGCACGCAAATTTCATAAGCATTAACCGTTTCGTTCGAGAGTTATCGTGTGTACACACACACACACACACACACACACATATATATATGTGGTGCCATGCACAACACATAAAATTTGCAAATTTCAACAAAATCTATCACCGTGAGATCAACGCAACATAACTACACACAGGATGTGAAAATGCAGAAAACAGCATGATCCACGAGCCAACTACCGGATGTTCCCTAGACATATTAAAATAAAATATATTTTCTATTTCATGCAATGTATTTGAATATAAAAATAAATTCTATGTTTGTTAAATAAGTTTTGCTAACTAAACATAAAAATTATTATAAATTCGATGTAAATTCATTATTTTCAGTTTTTGGCCATTTTAACAAATTTTGATAGTCTTTTCGTCGTTATGTTCAGATCATTTTATTTAATTATTTTAATTGTTGTAATAATAATTTTACTTTAATAAAATTAATTTAATTTGAACTTCGTTTTATTAATCAATACTAAATCACATCAAACAAGACAATTATAAGTTAACGAAAAATAAATAAATAAAATCTTTGAAGTAAATAGAACTTAATAAAAATAAATAAAATTTAAATAAAGTGAACAAGTAAATTAATAAGGACTTTAATTCAAGCCAAAGCTCCGTTTCTTTCGTTTTCGATAAAACAAAGTGGCGATCCTCAACATTCCAAACGGGATCTCCGGTGTCGTCCGGGTTTAATAAGTTTCATTAAAGTTTCGGTCACGACAAATCTGGCGATCCTGCCAGGATAGTTATCCTGCGGTCGACAAAAAGGACAATAAGTGAAAAACGGGACATTGTGAATACAGACTGTGAATTTACTGTGCACTACCAGCTTGTGGAACCAGCCCAGGTCAAGACGGTGTACAAAAGGAAAATAACGAGCAACCAAACATTGTGCGCTACCAGCTTGGAGTCGAACCAGGTCACGACGGTGTACAACAACTGGAAAAACAACAGAAAAACCCAACTACAGAGACAGGTCAAGACGCTGCAATCAAATAGCCGAGCTTGTACAAAGGTAGGTGGATTGTTGATTTTTCTCTCTGCTTTTAAGTTATTTTTCCAATCATGAATCCTGATTCACAAAATCCATCCCGATCACAATCTCCAGAAGTCTCCGAAGATAACGATGTTCCAATGGAACACATTCCTATTTCATTCCTTGCGCAAATGGTAACCCCATTCAACGGAAACCCTTCCGAACTACATAATTTCATACAAAACGCCGAAAATGCCCTCAACCTAGCAACTGATTCACAACAAAGAGCGCTAACGGCACTTATATTTTCAAAAGTCTCTTCAGACGTTAAAAATAAATTAAATGCTACAAATATTTTATCATTCTATGATTTAAAAATAAAATTAAAACAAATTTATCAAATAACAGAAAGTCTCACATATTTGCAAGAACAATTAGAAACGTGTAGGCAAAAACCAAACGAATCTATAAAAGAATTTTACTTAAGAATTGAAAGTTTAAATTCAAAAATTATTCAAAAGGTAAAAGAAAATAATATTTCAGAATCATTATTATTAGGAAAGCTAGCACTCATCGAAGAGATGGCATTACGACGGTTTACACACCATTGTAAACCCGAAATATCAAATATTTTACGCCATAAAACTTATTCTTCGATGAATGAAGCTTTATGCATAGCAAGCGAAGAAGAAGCATTTCTAACGTTCAAAATCAATTTAAAAATCTTAACGTTAGTAATTCTCAACCTCGTAAATATTGTAAAATATGTAAACGTTCAAATCATAATACAAAGGATTGTAGGAGTAAATCAAATTACCCATCGTATAACAATCCTCCAAATCGATCGGATAATAATCGATCAGTAATTAAACAATGCACATATTGCAATTTTAAGGGTCATACTATTGAAGAGTGTAGAAAAAAACAATATAACGAAAGATTAAATAACCCTAATCCAAAAGTAGCACATGCAAATGATAATTTAAACTTAAAAACGCTCGGGTTGACAGAAGCCGCAACAACGAGCAAACAAGTAGAATCGGCTTCACAAAAATTCCAAATGGCTTAATTGATAAAAAATTAATTTTTAATTCCCCACATTCAAAAACTAACGAATTTATCTTTTTGATCGATACTGGTGCAAGTGTCAGTCTGATAAAATTGGATAACATAAATTCAAATTATAATACTGAAATAGATACAAGTATTAAACCAAATATTAGCGGTATAACAGACGGCGTAATACAACCTTACGGACTTGTTTCAATCTTTTTGACTAAAAATAATTTTAACTTTCATCATTATTTTCATTTAGTAGATAGCGATAAGGTCCCATTTCACGGAATAATTGGTTCTGATTTTTCGGCAAAATATAAGGCAGTTATTGATTATAAAAATAATTTAATTTCTCTCGATCCAATACTTAATGTTTTCCAAATTAATATTGATCCTGTACGAAAACAAGAAATTATTAAAATTTTAAGGACAGACGGACTTACAGAAATTGAAAAACAAAAATTAGAAAATACTGTTTTACAGTTTCATACTATTGTAAAATTAGATGACGACCCACCAGGTTGTACACAAAAAATCGAGCACGAAATTAAATTAATTGACAATGTACCAATTAAAAATAAAATTTACCCTCTTCCAAAAAAATTAAGGGACGAAGCACAACGACAAGTAGATGAATTATTAAAAAATGGTATTATTCGTAAAAGTAAAAGACCTTATAATTCACCCGTCTGGATAGTCGATAAAAAATTAGATTCTTCAGGTATCCAAAAGTATCGAATGGTTATTGATTATAGGAAGTTAAATGAAAAAACCATCCCCAATAGCTACCCTATTCCACGTATCGATGATATTCTAAGAAACTTAGGCGGAAACAAATATTTCAGTGCACTTGATTTGGCAAGTGGTTTCCACCAAATTCCTGTAAAAGAAGAAGACATTCCCAAGACAGGTTTCACTGTAGGAAACGGCCATTTCGAATTCCTAAAAATGCCATTCGGATTAATCAACAGTCCTGCTACTTTTCAAACCCTTATGAACGAAATATTTCATAAACAAATCTTAGAAAATAAATGCATGTGTTACCTGGATGATGTAATTGTATTAGGTAAAAATTTAGATGAACACATACAATATCTCTCTGAAATATTTAGTATATTAAAAGAAAACAATCTAAAAATTAATATGGATAAATGCGAATTCCTTAAACAGGAATTAAAATACCTAGGCCATGTAATTTCCTTAGAAGGAATCAAGCCGCAGGTTGAAAAAATAGATAAAATATTAAAATTAAACGAACCAAAAAACATTAAACAATTACAAAGCTTTTTAGGTATCATCGGGTACTATAGAAAATTTATTAAAAATTATGGACAAATAGCCAAACCATTAACTAATTTATTAAAGAAGGATCAAAAGTTTAATTTTGATAATAATTGCAAACAAGCATTCGAAACTTTGAAAAATAAAATAACTTCAACACCAATCTTAAAATATCCTGATGAAAATAAAATGTTTTCAATTACTACGGACGCATCGAACGATTGCGTAGGAGGCGTCCTTACACAGGAATATGACGGGATTGATATGCCAATTGCATATTACTCCAGTACATTAAATCAGGCTGAGAGGAACTACCCTGTAATTGAACGCGAGTGTCTTGCGATTATTAAAACAATTAAAAATTTTCACCATTTCTTATACGGTCGTGAATTTTTAATAAAGACTGATCATCGTCCTTTGGTATGGCTAAATTCCGTAAAGGATCCGACGAGTAGATTGGTACGCTGGAGGCTAAAGTTACTTAATTATCAATATAAAATTCAATACATCCCAGGCAAAACCAACTACACCGCGGATACTTTAAGTCGTCCAATATTAGTAGCTATGTTAAATAAAGAAAAATCATTTGAAAATTTCCAAAGATTTAATAAAACATGTAACCCCAATATAAAAATTAATCGAGGTAATGACATAAATAATATTAAATCACTAATAATACCTATTACAAAAGATCTTCAAATAAAAGAAGAATTAAAAACATTTATTCTAAATAATTTTAATAAAAATGATATTACAAATGCTAATATAGGTCAAATAATACGAAAAGATAAAAATAATCAAAGCATAATTTTATTAATATTAAAACATAAAATAAAAGATAAATTAAATCTTAAAATATTATATCAAGCGTTAGAAGAAATATCTTTAACATCCGAAAATAATATAATTATTAATTTAAAACATATCGATAAAACAATAAGTGAAAAATACATAAATAATTTACTATCGTATCATTTCAATGATGACATCGAAATAATCGATATAAATAATATTGGTTTTTCTTCACTATTAACTGAAGAGGAAATCCAAGAAGCATTAGAAAAAGAATTAGGTGTAAGCAGTAATACAAATGAAGAAGATTTAACAGAAGAAGAAATACAAGAAATATTAGAAAAAGAATTGAACGAAATTCAACAAGAAGGTATGGACAACGAAACTAACAATCAAGAAGAAAATGAAGGACCAATACCAAGCACTTCAGGTATGAATAACGCAATCGAAACGATACCAATAGATGAAGAAACAAGTGACGAAGAAATTGTTAATGAAGAAATTATAAATGAAGAAACAACTAACGAAGAAATAAATAATCAAGAAACAAATAATGAAGAAACAGTGGAAACTATCATCGTCAGAACAGAAGCGGAAAAACAACAATTACTACGCGAATACCATGATTCACCATTAAGAGGTCACCCAGGCATTGCCCGCACATACAGCGAACTTCGACAAAAATACTTTTGGAAAGGTATGAAAACATACGTCGAAAAATACATCAAGAATTGTCCCATATGTCAAAAAACAAAAACAACTCGTATTGGAAAAGCACCAATGGTGATCACCACAACAGCAAAGAACTTCAATGACGAAATCTCAATGGATTTTATAGGCCCACTTCCGGTAACAAGGAATCAAAATAAGTTCATCCTTACGATCCAGGATAATCTGACAAAGCACCTTCAAGTTTATCCACTTCAGGATAGAAAAGCAGAAACAACAGCAATCTATTTCCTGAAATATGCAAGCACATTTGGTTTTCCGAAGTCCATTCTAACGGATCAAGATCCTGTTTTTACCAGCTCCGTCATCAAAGAAGTCAATAAATTATTCAACATCAAGCAGAAGACCACATCTCCATATCATCCTCAAACAAATGGTTCGCTAGAAAGAACACATTCGTACATTGAAAATTATTTAAGATCATATATCAACACTGAAATGAACGACTGGGATGAAATGCTGTATTTAGCTACATTTTCATTCAACACCCACAAAAATCGCTCCACTGACGAAACACCATACAAACTTGTATTTGGAATCGATCCGAATATTCCAACATCGTTTGAAAGAAATACAAATGCAAAAACATATCAAGAATTATCACAAGAAGTGCAAGAAAAAATCAAGAAATTACGATTAGCTGCAAGAGAAAATTTAAAACAAAGCAAAATCAAAAATAAAGCTCAATACGACAAGCAAACAAAAGTAAGAAACTTCCAAGTAGGAGAATACGTCCTAGTAAAAGAAGGCCAATCCGCTCCAGGGAAATTATCCTGTCGCTACAAAGGTCCATTTAAAATCATATCTGTCCATCCTGATACCCACACAGTTAAAGTTAGATATAGAAATACAAATAAAACATTCCACGAAAATAACCTGAAACCTTACGTTTCAGATGGCGAAGTTATCAACGTTGTTACCAATACTACTGCTTATACACCAAACGACGGCAGAAATACAGGTGGAACAAATTAACACCTCGCCGGGAATTTTATTCAAGAAACTAGGGGACGCGAAAATATGTAACCAAAAATTCACACTAATGCACTACATCAATACAACTACATTCGAAGAAAATTTAGAAAAGGCTCAAGAATACTACCACAAATCATACATTTTCTGCAAAATGATACCAAGTAATCACTCCAACGCCGGGACTTGTAAATTACAACAAAAATTATTAGTACAGCAAATGGAAGAAATAAAAACTTTAATCAAAACTATTCAAGCTCATCACGTACGTAGACGAAGAGGACTTTTAAATGTAGGTTCTAAAATATTAAAGTGGCTTATCGGATCACCGGATTCTGATGACGCAACATTCTATACAAATTCGATAAATTCTATTATTAATGATAGGAAAACAACACATCTATTAATGAAAGATCAAATAAAAATTCTATCAGAAACAATGAATACTTTAAATAAAACGTTAAATACTATTCAAGACGCGGAACAAGAATTAAATATTAATATTAAAACCTTTAATCAATACATATCTAATTCTTCTAGCATAATTAATCGCAATTCACTTGAAATCGAGCTTTTAGACCATTTATTGCTAATAAAACAAATAAATGATTTAAATCTAAAACAATTACAATCTTATAGTATGACACTAACATTAATAAGACACGGGATAATTTATTACAACATAATTACTCCTACAAATCTTATGAATGAATTAAGTCAAATTTCTTCTCTTGAATTACCAATTAAAGTTAACACAGAGACTATTGAAAATTATTATAAATTAATGGAAGTCAAAGCTTTTATGACTGATAACATTTTAGTAATTTTATTAAAAGTTCCAATAGCGCAAATTACTGAATACAGTTTATATCAAGCATTTCCACTTCCAACACCATTACAAAATTCCTCACAAGTATCCTATATTACCATAGATTTTCCCTACATAATATCCAGCAGAGGAAAGTCACAATTCGCTACTCTAAAACAGCTCGATCCATGTACACTAGTCAATGATGTGTACATCTGTAAAAATATCGACACACTACAAAGAAGAACCGACAACATTTGCGAGTTAGAAATGTTCGATCTTCAAGAAGCATCCATTCCCAGGTCATGCAAGAAAACCACTATATACGCACAGTCCGATGTCTGGAAACAAATATCCCAAAATCAATGGTTGTTCATCTTATCAAAACCGACAAAGGGAACCGTACTCTGCACACAGTACCCAGATGAAGAAAGAAGCCTACATGGAATTGGACTTCTCAAAATTCCAAACAACTGCCGCTTCATGACACACAACGTCGTACTACAGCCCGAAATGTCAATCAAAAACCTATCCGTCTACATACACATTCCAGCAGTCGACATCCTGGAAGATGATTGCTGCAAATATTTACATAAAGAAGAGGCCCTAAAACCACAATACTTAAAGCCCATAAAATTAACAAATCTGGACCTCAACGAAGTCAAATACACTCAACATCAATTGGAGAAGATGGACGAAAATCTTCAAAGCCAGTTAAACAAACCATTTATAATCAAGTACGAAAACGTCATTTACAACTGGTTATGCTACATTGGTACGGGAATCATAGCTGTACTACTACTTTACTACTTTTATAAATATGGAATATTCAAAGTAATAGCGACGTTACTAGCAAGATTATTCAAATGCCTATGCCCATGCACCAAATCGGGAGGCAACACATTTAATTTTTACAATTGTCTATTCGGGGAGAACCGGAGGAATCAAGTCCAGCCGTACAATCACGAAGTGGTCTTCGAGCCCAGCAGCCAAACAGTACTTTTGAAGGACCGAAGAATCCAAACTTCAGCATCATGTGTATCTGGACGCCGTCCCATTCGCCCAGTCAAATTCTAAGGTCCCGCAGGAACCTTTCTAATGGGGGAGGAGTGTGGTGCCATGCACAACACATAAAATTTGCAAATTTCAACAAAATCTATCACCGTGAGATCAACGCAACATAACTACACACAGGATGTGAAAATGCAGAAAACAGCATAATCCACGAGCCAACTACCGGATGTTCCCTAGACATATTAAAATAAAATATATTTTCTATTTCATGCAATGTATTTGAATATAAAAATAAATTCTATCTTTGTTAAATAAGTTTTGCTAACTAAACATAAAAATTATTATAAATTCGATGTAAATTCATTATTTTCAGTTTTTGGCCATTTTAACAAATTTTGATAGTCTTTTCGTCGTTATGTTCAGATCATTTTATTTAATTATTTTAATTGTTGTAATAATAATTTTACTTTAATAAAATTAATTTAATTTGAACTTCGTTTTATTAATCAATACTAAATCACATCAAACAAGACAATTATAAGTTAACGAAAAATAAATAAATAAAATCTTTGAAGTAAATAGAACTTAATAAAAATAAATAAAATTTAAATAAAGTGAACAAGTAAATTAATAAGGACTTTAATTCAAGCCAAAGCTCCGTTTCTTTCGTTTTCGATAAAACAAAGTGGCGATCCTCAACATTCCAAACGGGATCTCCGGTGTCGTCCGGGTTTAATAAGTTTCATTAAAGTTTCGGCCACGACATATATATATATATATATATATATATATATATATATATATATATATATATATATATATATATATATATATATATATATATATATATGTATATATATATATATAGTGAAGTATATATATATATATATATATATATATATATATATATATATATATATATATATATAGTGAAGTAGATTTTCGGGTTCTAGAGGCTCCAAAACAATTTTCTACCATAGTCCCGGACTTAGATCTTATCATAAGAGCTGCTGTAATAGCTGAATTTTCAGAGTGGAAATTCGCTAAAAACAGATTTCTATTGATTATTACACACTGTTCATTAGAACATTAAGTAATACTCAATATCAAATTGACCTACGTTTTAATCAACTTAAATAGGAAAAAATTATAGCAGAAAAACAGTAGTTTAAGTTATTTTTTATGGGCCCTATCAAAGGTGAAAACTCAGCTTCTGAAAAATAAAAATTTTAAACATAAGATTCTTTGGCTTGTGGCCACAGAATTTAATAAATTCACGTTTACAGTGTACACGCTGTGTGTAATTTTTAAACCTAAAATTTAATGAACCCTACAATTTTTATGTTTCAAATTAAATCATCGTTGTAAGCTCTATGAAATTTTAAAACCTTCTGTTCCGGTATGCTGGTAGGAGTTTCGTATATGATAATAAACTTGAGAAGGAAATGAATTTTTTCTTTAAAAAAACTTAATTTAAAAATCGATTTTAATATGAAAAATGATATTAACGGATGATTTTTACGAAGAGGAGAAACGTCAAGATAAATAGCCTTTTCTAAATTACATTTTTGTCTATCAACATGTTTTCTCTTTTATTATTTTGATAGAATATAATATATAAGAAGCTTAATGGTGTAACTAGGCTGTTCAAAAATTAAAATTAATGATTTGTAATTTCCTACATAAGTTCCAAAAATTTCAATTATTGGGAGATAGTAATTTTTTTCACTTGAGAAAAATTATAGAGAAATATATCGCGTCTTTAAACTTACGAATGCAAGAAAATCGAGTACAGGTAACCTTCGAAGAACACGGTACTCGAAGAACACGAGTTTCGAAGAACACGGGTACCTTCACCCGAATTATACGGTTTCAAACAACACGATTTTTAAGTAATTCCTTTGAAAAAGAATAAAATACATATAAAATATATTTGATATAAAGTTACACCAATTCTCAATGGACGCGAATGTATCCGTTCCATGTGGATTTGAGTTACTGGAAATAAAAACTACTAAAAATTTTAGAGAATTTTATAATAGAAATGATATAATGAATATGTAAAAATTTACATATTCAAATTTTGAAAATATTGTTATTTTCGATAACGAAAAGTAGGATTTGATAGTCGCAATTCGTTTGGAATAACCACAACTTGCTTCGCTTAGGCCTTCAAACATTTCGTTACTTTTTTCGCTACGATGCACCGTTTACGAGATATTTACGATCAAAGTTTTCAATAACGCAAAAGCATCATTTATAAACCAACAATAAAAAACAGGTAAATTTTATGATTGACCGACTTCAGAGCTTATGACTGTTCAATTTATTCTATTCCAATTTAATTGCAATGAATACGCAATACATGCAGATTACTTACAAATGTATATGAAATGGAATCTCGTCTTTTGTAGTCTCGAACAATACGGTTTCAAAGAACACGGGGGGATTGCTGTACTAAGCATTAAAAAAATTCTTACACATGATGTTCTAATATGTAGTTGTATATCTTTTTGCAGCGTCCCCACCATAATTTTTCAGATGCTAATCATTGTTAAAGTGTGCCTTAACATAGAGTCGGTTCAATTTCGGCAAAAAAAAAATCGATTTTTTTATCAAATCTCAAGTAAACCTTCCCTTAAATTACTTTCAGCAAAATCACTTTGGGAACATATTCTACACATAATTTTAGCTACCAATTTCTGCAAAAAAAAAATCGATTTTTTTTAACGACTCTCGAGTAAACCTCCCCTTAATAGCGGAAAGAATCCCAGACTACAATAATTATATTTAAAATGGAAGAATTACTTTTAAACATTTGCCTAATGCCTAAGAAAAGTTCAGTATTTATCTAAATTACACGGTCAACCAAGTGGTCGGAAAACGACAGTTCTTATTACAAGACCTAACGATATGCCAGTTAATGGCTGAAATGATTCCAGACTACAAAAAGTCTATTCGATTTAAATGACTTATGGAAAATAAACTGATTTTATTATACAAATTCGTTAATTAGTAAAATTTCTTTTCAATGTATGAAGATTGGACTTCAAAAACAGGCAAAGTGCGAAAAAAAAATTGTTTTAGACTCGAGAAAGTAAATCTAACTGCCATTGCCAACAATCTAGACAGCATGCTAAAATATTTTGTTGGTACTTAGCCTGTTTTCGAAGTCCAGTCTTCTTATTTCAGCATATTGATCGTAAATTTTTGCTAAGGGGTTAAGCCACTCTAGAATTTTTTTTAAAAATTGAATTTTTTAATTTTTTTAACAATATGAGGCCCGAGCACTTTCATAGCAAACTTCCCCGGAAGCCGGCAATATTTAACCCTAGAATCATACGTTGGTCTACGAGAAATGTTAATCACACATCGACGTCGTTTTGAAGGATGGATTTTTAGAGTTTTAGAGTTTATTTGCAAAAATCATTTTTTTTTACATAACAATACTACAAAAGCGAACAAAATATTTAAAAAAATTGGATTTGGAAAAATTTCTTAATGTAAATATTTATTAATTTTTTTAATCTTTATATCAAAGCATATTTTCATTATAAAAATTAAAAAATAGATAAATACATCAATTGTAATAATTAATTTATGAACTATTATGAGTCAGTGGACATGTGTGACTTTACAGAATGTGAAATTTCTCAGTCATAGATATTCCTATAGATATGTAGTTATTTCCCCATTAGGCACATTTGTAAATTTTCTAAAATTTGTTAGTAAATTTTCGATCTCAAAAAATAATGAAAATTAAAATATTTTCCACAAAATAAATTGTTAATCTTTTATTAAGTCACTTGGAACGCATTCTTTAGTTTTCGATTCAATACATTAAAACTTCAGTATTATGTCGTCTCTATAAGTCAAACAGCTGTAATCATCTTTCACATTATCATAATCATTGAATAAATTAATTATAACATCCATATCTTTAATAAATTTTAAAAAAAATTAGGAAAACTTTTATATGTAGTGTACAAAATCTTCAAAAAAAACATACGTTAATCATACATCGACGTCCTTTTGACGGACACTATTTCAATACAAACAAAACGACAATGACTATAAACAAAATAAATATATGTGGTGTGTTATAATAACAAATAAATTAGATAACAGAAATCTGATAGCAAACAAGTAACAACAAGTTGTAGTATTGGAGCAGGTAGAGAAGTTCGTACGTCGTTTTGACGTGTACGTATGATTCTAGGGTTAAAAAAAAAACTTTATATAAATAAATACATAAAATAAAATGATTCAAACACTGAATAGATTCAGCACAGTTCAATATGTATGTGTAAAACTGTAAGTGTGCCTTAACATAGAGTCGGATTTACATATAATGAATGAAGACAAACAAATGCAAACGAAGATGTATAAATTTCATGACAAACGAATGAACGAAATGGCAATATATCGTAAAAACATTATTATTGCAAACGCAGCCTATTTTGTCATGCGATTTTTCAAAGAAACCAAAAAATTAAAAGGACACTAGTGGGTGGTTTTGCCTTACAAAAGCAGAACCTGTTACATAATGCGTTTAATTTATTTAGCGATTTAATACGTAGAGATTTCGAACTTTGTGAAAATTTTACAAGAGTGCCACTATTAAATTTAAAAATGTTAATTAAAATGGTTGGTCCAAAATACATATTTTTGGAAGAAAATCCTGTTTAAGAAAGTCATCGAGTTCTGTTGCAATTTCTAGCTGTAGAGATTGACTATTTTATTTCACTTCTAGGACAACCTAATTTTTTTCCTCAATGATCTAAAACACCCATATGACTGGACCATTCAGATTTTCAATCTGTCAGTTTTAAATTATTAACTGAATGTATTTTTTTAATGGTCTTTGTCAATTTACTTTTCAATCGAATAATTTTTAATCGTCTACCTATAATGAACACAAGTTAACACCAATGAATCTTTTTTTCTTTGACATACCGACAAGAATTGGAATATATTCGTGATTGTTTAAAATTGTTCGTTCGTAATTGTTCGCAGTATTATCATTCTTTTACGTTTGTTCGCATTCGTTCGTGTTCGTTCTAACAAGTAAACGTCCCAAGGCCGGACCTATCGATTTTGATGAAACTTAGATATGTTCTAGAACACTAAAAAATAAGTGACACGTATTTTTCTTTGTCGGCGGAAAAACGGTTTGAAGGGGTGAAATCGCCCTCCAAAAATTGGGGTAAAAATTTAATTTTTTAAATATCTTGAAAACGGTAAGAGATAGAGCAAAAGTTTAAAATGGCGATATTGCTCTTTTTTAAAGAGCAATCTATTGGTATACAATTTGTTCAAATTGTGTCAACAGGGGCGGCTGGGGGTTAAAATTTAGGGGTTAATTTTGCAAAAAGGGGGTGAACATTAAACAATATAAAAATTTTGTTTATAGATTTGAAATCTACGTCAAAAAATCTAATTGACCCGTTTTTGCTCAATGTCCTAATATTAAGTCTAGGGGTAGTTTTTGCTCTATCTCTTACCGTTTTCGAGATATTTAAAAAATTAAATTTTTACCCCAATTTTTGTAGGGCGATTTCACCCCTTCAATCCGTTTTTCCGCCGATAAAGCAAAATACGTGTCGCTTATTTTTTAGTGATCTACAACATATCTAAGTTTCATCAAAATCGATAGGTCCGGCCTCGGGACGTTTACTTGTAAGTGTGGATCCAACTTAATATGACGTCGCGTATATTTTTGACAAACTTATTGGAAAGAATGTAATATACCACTGACTTTTAGTCGAATTTTTTCTTGAAAAAATTAGACATATATAGAGCCTATACGACAAGAACGGCGAGAGGCGAGAGTAGGGGCTCTATCCGTTTTCGGACCCAAATAAACCTAGAGGGCTGAAATTTTGTATTTGGATTGAGTTAGTATCAAGGGAGCGCCTTTTGGGGGTCTGGACTTTTAACCCCTACCCCTACCATTTTTAAATCAAAAAGAACATGATTTTTCTTGTTTTTTAACAGTTTCGTTCGGGTCAAAATCTCCCCAAATAAACCTAGAGGGCTGAAATTTTGTGTACAGGTTAAGCTAATAGCCAGACACTGCTTTTTGCAGGTTTCAACTTTTAACCCTTACCCTCACGATTTTTACGCCAATATTTCCTTAATTTTTTTGCTTGTTTTCTAACACGTCTAGAGACTATCTAAGGAAACCTAGAGGGCTGAAATTTTGTACGTGCATTCAGTTAGGATCCAGCTAGTACTTTTTAGGGAGTCCACTTTACTTTTCCCCTTACTTCTCCCATTTTTACATCGGAATTGAATGCTATTGTTAAATGTGTTTTAAATGCATTATTTTTATTCTAAATACTAGTAGGCGAATAGTAATTTTAAAAAATTTAAAAAAAAAAAGTGAACTTACTTTTATAACAAATGAAATGCATACATATTAAGTAATTTAAAAATGTTATTAAAGCCACTGTTTATTTATAAATTAGGAATTTTGGATTTTTATTATTTATAAAATAGAAATTTTGGATTTTTTTGGAAAGAAAAAATATCTTCATAAAAGCCTTCTAGTTTACTATTTAAGTTGCTTTTTTAATATTTAAAAATAAAATACAAAGGAAATTGGCGGATAAGCATGGGTAGAAATGCCCTAGTACGAATTGTGTTGGCTTTTTCCCTGTTAACTGGTATCGTCACAAAATTGAAATTTACTGAGATTCATCCCTTAAAAACTTAAAACCTTTTTTTAAAGCCCCGATCAACCGGACACTCATCATCAGTTTTGAAACCATCAAAATGGCAAATCGCTTGTGGACTTTCAATTACATTTCGCTTGTAGAAATTCAATACCGAAGATGAAAGGAAAAATTCGACTTCGGTGATGGGGCTCCGCTGCTCACGACGTTTTTTTTTTATAATTTCTACTATCCCTTTAAATATATTAGATAGTATAAAGATTTTGTGAGAGACAGCTATATTACGAGCTTGTCTGATACATAAATTTATGTGAATAAGTCATTTTCTGCTCGTATAAATAAGAGCATACCTACGTATCCGTTTTAAAAACTAGTTAATTCGAATACTGTTCAAGCGTTCCTTGGTAATTAGTTTTAACAGTAGGTACTTTTACTCCACAAAAACTGAAAAATGTACCATTTTACTTGCTATTTTTAATTAGGGATTAATTGCTGAAATACTTAAGCCCCAAAATTTTTAAATTAGCAAGCCGGATGGATTTGAAATTGGACATCACATGTGATTCGCTTGAGGTCCACATATAGTTTTCAATATTCCAAAAAAGCAAAGTGAAAAACAAACTGAATCGAATTGCTCAAATTTATTACGGATCATACTGTATGGGGGTACACACGCATTTTTAAAAAATATCCAGATTTTAATTAGGTACCCTTATAAAAGTATTAGTTTTCCTATAAACTAGGCCAAAAGTTAATTCATTACAAAATATATATAGGTACCTGTTGCATTTGATTTCAATACAGTGCAATTAGATATTTACATTCACTTATTTTTTATAACACCCGCTTCTAAAATTCATAATTCGAGCGTTGTGTAGTGGGCGTAAAGAGCAGTTTTCATATCATTGTAAAACAAACGGCAGTAATTGTGCGCGATAGTACAACTGTGCGTGAAAGTAGCTAAAACTATGCGAGAAAATAATGATATTCATTTGTCAATGATAATCATATTCAAATTAAACATGGAAACGATCAACAAATTAACAAAAAAACAAAAAAACAAAAACGATCTACAAATTAATAAAAAAAATTTTTTTTCATATAACATTATAAAATAAAAAAAAACGCCGTGAGCAGCGGGGCCCCATCACGGTAGTCGAATTTTCCCCTTCATCTTCGGTATTGAATGTCTACAAGCGAAATGTGATTGAAAGTCTACAACCGAATTGTCATTTTGTTGGTTTCAAAACTGGTGATGAGTGTTCGGCTGATCGAGGCTTTAAAAAAAGGTTTTAAGTATTTAAGGGCTGTATCTCAGTAAATTTCAATTTTGTGCCGAAAACAGGTAGCAGAAAAAAAGCCAACACAATTCGTACGAGGACATTCCTGCCCATGTTTATCCGCTAATTGCCTTTATGTTTTAGTTTTAAAAATTAAAAAAGGACCTTAACTAGTAAACTGGAAGGCCTTTATAAAGATATTTTTTCTTTCCAAAAAAATCCAAAATTTCTATTTTATAAATACTAAAAATCCAAAATTCCTAATTTATAAATAAACAGTGACTTTAATAACATTTTTAAATTACTTAATATGTATGTATTTCATTTGTCATAAAAGTAAGTTCACTTTTTTTTAAATTTTTTAAAATTACTATTCGCCTACTTGTATTTAGAATAAACATAATGCTACTTGTATTTAGAATAAAACACATTTAACAATAGCATTCAATTCCGATGTAAAAATGGGAGAAGTGGGGGGAAAAGTGATGCGGACTCCCTACAAGGTACTAGCTGGATACTAACTGAATACACGTACAAAATTTCAGCCCTCTAGGTTTCCTTATGGAGTCTCTAGACGTGTTAGAAAACAAGCAAAAAAATTAAGGAAATATTGGCGTAAAAATCGTGGGGGTAAGGGTTAAAAGTTGAAACCTCCAAAAAACAGTGTCTGGCTATTAGCTTAACCTGTAGACCAAATTTCAGCCCTCTAGGTTTATTTGGGGAGATTTTGACCCGAACGAAACTGTTAAAAAACAAGAAAAATCATGTTCTTTTGGGTATAAAAATGGTGGGGGTAGGGGTTAAAAGTCGAGACCCCCAAAAGGCACCCCCTTGATACTAACTCAATCCGAATACAAAATTTCAGCCCTCTAGGTTTATTCGGGTGACCTGTGCGAGTGGTACAAACTTCGAAAACGTCGAAAATGCATGAAATTGTAGCTTAAAAATGAGGGGGGTGGGGGTAAAATATTAAAACCTCCAAAAAGCACAACCTAGGTACGAACTTTATCAACACACCAAATTTCAACCCTCTACGTTAATTCTGGGGGGCTGGGGGCCTGTTAGATCCAGCGAAAATCGTTTTTCCCCCCTCTACTCCCACCATATCATCCTAGGAAGCTGAATTTTGGATGTGTTGTAGATAATTGACCGAAACATTATTTAAAACCGGTTTGGAAAAGTTTTATTGCTTTTCCGCCCCCCACCACCCCCTTAAAGGTCGGGTCAGAAAAAAAATTTGCCCAAAATTTGACCCCACTTTGATAGTATGAGGTGCCTCGAAAATGAGCCCCATTTACCAAATTTCATCTCTTAACTTCCATAGGGGGGCCCTACACAAATTAAAAGGTGGCGGGAAAATATATATATATATATATATATATATATATATATATATATATATATATATATATATATATATATATATATATATATATATATATATATATATATATCAGACATTTTTTTTTTCTACATATTCGTGTTCTACGGGTCCGAAAACGGATAGCGCCCCTACTCTCGCCTCTCGCAGCTCTTATCGTATAGACTGTATAAGTCTAATTTTTCGGAGAAAATTCGACTAATTAACCCTACTATCTTCTAAAATTACTTAAAAATAATTAATTTTTTTCTCTCTATTAAACTTTAGAAGCCGTCGTTATAAAAAATTATGTTCGATACGTATGCGTAAAGTGAGGTATCCAATAGGCTTAAACTGGGGCACTTGCTAAAGGGACTGACGCATACACAACGAGATCTCGTGCGCTTACCCCCACGAGCCGTTAGGCGAGTAGGGGTATACAGCGCACTCGATCTCGTTGTGTATGCGTCAGTCCCTTAGACTCGTGCCCTAATTTAAGCCTACCAGAATACCTCTCTTTACGCATATGTATCGAAAATAACTATTTTAAAAGGTTAGTGCTATAAGAATATCTTTTTTTTTTAAACTGAAATTTTTTCTAGCATTAGTGTAAAGCTTTCTCTGGTTTTTTAATACCACAAAGAAAGTCTTTATTTAAAACCACTCAAATTTCACTTGCAGTATTAATTATATGTATTGTACACTAGGTACCACCTATAGGTATATATACCTTGTACCGAAAAAATGATGCGAAAGAGTTAGCTGTAATATGTTTTTTTATTTATTATCTATATATACAGGATGTTCCCTCCTAATAAAATTGTCAACACCTGGATCGTGAGAGATATAATTTCAGTTAAATTAGATATAATAAACGGTGAGAGATATAATTTCAGTTAAATTAGATGAATTATCTAGAAGAATTAGACACGTCGAATGCTTCCAATCGTCAAACTTTTAAATCCCACATAGTTTAGGAGCTATGTCAAAAAGCTGTAACTCCAAATTTTTTTGCTAATAACTTCTTACTGGTAAGAACTACGATATTTTTATCGGTACATTCTGATAGCATTTTTTTACCTAGAATTTAAATATTTTATTAGTTTTTTTTATTAGATTTGCCCGTTTTTGAGCTATGGCCTCAAACTTTTGTTTTTCTTACGGAATATGAAGCGGATTTTGGCATAACTAAATGCTTTTTCCTCCTCTTTATAAAGATATAATATGTCATATTTATTTTCGTAGACGACCTTAAAAACTTAACTGTATTTTGAGAATTTTTTTTAAAGGTCGGTAGAAGAATAAACAAATTAAGCAACAAGTGACTAAACTCGATAATAAATCTGATGTTATATGTATAATAATTTACTAAAAGGAAATTGCGCTTTAGAGATTAATTATAATTTTTTTTTCTATTTTGACAATGAAATTTATTTGAGTCGATGCCGCCATGTAATCTCAATTTGTTTTACAATTTTAATTTTTTTATAACAATAGGTACCATTTTTTCATATTAAATTATCGTATATATGACAATTAGAATCTATACACAATACACTTAAATATTAATTTAAATATTTATTTTATAAAATATGAGAATATTTTACTTTGCCAGTTTTCACTATGAATAAGATTTATCTTTTACTAGCTAGCTTTCGAGTAGTTAACTCATCATCAGATTTAACTTAATTTTGAAGCTACTAGTCAGTAAAAGATAAATATTATGCATAGTGAAAATTGACGAAGTAAAATATTTTCATATTTTATAAAATATGGATTTTCACAAAGTAAACCTTCAAAGTGTTAATTATTTAAATATTTATTGTATAATAATTAGTGTACTTGTCGATCTAAGCTTAGAAAACTAATTATTTTCGAAATATAATTTTTCGTGAATTTCGAGATTGCTATTTCAAGACAGATTTGAAATCTGATACATTCGTAGAAAGGCGAGAAACAAAGCTATCTACTTCACATTCCACAAGAAAACAAAAGTTCGGCGCATAATTCGAAAACGGGTATTCGTAGATAAAAATTTTAATTTTACGTAAAAAAGTACTATCAGAATGCGCAGATAAAAATACCGTAGTTATTTCCAGTTAGAAGTTATTCGCAGAAAAAAAAATGAAATTATTAAAGGCAGAAATAAATTCAGAGTTTGGAGGTAGTTTTCGACGCGTCTAGTGATTTTTCTAGAGGCATCCTGTATATAATCACCTCTGAAGAAGATGTCATAATACCCTGCTTTTATTTTACGTGTAAAATTCACATCAAAGCAATAGGTAATGAAGTAACAAGGGTATGGAATGTTACTGCTGTTTAAATAATTCTTTTTTTTAGAAAACACATTCATCCTGTCTTTCACCATATTCCTATTAATTTAACAAGAAAATCTAATGTTACAAAGAAAATAACAGAGTACAAGTGGAAAAAATAAAAAGGCTGATTACATAGATGTATAATGAAGGCATATGAACCGTTGAGAATTATAGTGGTGTAAGTCATTTTTTTCATAAATCTATTTTATATTCTCATTGATAAGTTACCCTAGGTCTTCACTAGCAATTATCTATTGAAAGCAATATTGAATTGAAACATTATTGCTTAATGTAGACGAGTATATTGAAAGAGTTTTCAATATTGCCTCCTAGATGGAAACAAAAATTGCTTTCCATCTCTGTAGCAATTTTTGTTTCAAGAATTTTGACGTTTCAGTATCCAAAATGGCGGAAACTGAAAAAAAAGAATAGGATCTCTTCGGTTCATGGATTACATGTACGTGATGTACGTACATTTTACATATATACATACACATTTCATAGCAAAAACCGTAAAAACCATAGAGCACGTAAAAACAAATATGTATATTTCCTTTTTACCGTATCTGCCGAACACAACAACCGACAGAACATAACCAAAAAGCCAAAATAAATTTTAATTTTAATAATTAAAACAAATAAAAATGGCAACAAAAAAATTTAATAAAGAGGAAATTTTAAAATTAATTAACATGTATAAGGAAAAAGAAAGCCTATGGGATCTTAACAGTAAATTATATAAAAGAATGGACATAAAAATGAGAGATTGGGAGGATCTCGCAACAGAATTTCACACAGACATTAAAATGATTAAAAATAAAGTTAAATGTCTCCGGACATTTTCATAATTGTTCTAATAATTCAATCTTTCTTAACTTTGTTATTTTGCTTATAATAACATTCAAGTGTTCACTGGCAGCCATTTTCAGCAAATAAAATTGAAAGCAATCAAATGCCCAAACAGAAAAATTTGAAAAGTAAATTGAACTATGTTTCAATATTGCTTTCAATAAATAATTGCTAGTGTAGACCTAGGGTTAGTATTATTATTTGTCTATTTAAATCACAGAGGACAGAGACCCCGCAACTATCTCTTTTCTGAAATCACGAGTGTGTACTTCTGTGCTCATTAGGCTTCTTAGTTGTCAGTTTGTCAGTAGCAGTCGATGATTGAAGATCAACCATACGATAATGGAATTGATTGTTGTTGGTATTGTTACATCCCCTATAGTACATGCGTATGCTCTCATAGCTATCTGAGCCACGTGACCGCCCCTACTATCTGCGTTACTCACACAAATACACAAAATCGCACTAATACAATGTAAACCTAGTGTGTGTATACAAAATATTGTCTATCTCTTACATGTTACACTGGTTCCAGTAGTGTAGGCATAGATATGTTGTCTCTATTACTCTATGATTTAAATAGTGAAACAAGTCCTAATTTACGTAGATTGTCAACAGATGCAATTTAAAATAACCATACGAAATTAAAAATCACTTTCGTTTTTTTATTAATGGTGTATGTCTGACTTAGTCCATTTCTTATTAGTAATATAATATAGTGCATAGGTATATATAAATTCATTTTCGTTTTTTTATTAATGATGTATGTTTGACTTACAATTAGTGGATTTCGTGTTAATATGTACCATATTTTTTATTAAGACAAGTCTGCAAATTACATTGAAAATGGGTGAAAATCTTATATTAGCAGATGAAAGTGATTTTCAATTCGGACTATTCGAAGAATCTGGCTCTGAATATGTAATTTCTGAATCAGAAGCTGCCAGTGAATTGGAGAAAGTTTAGTATAAATTTTTATGTTGACATAACTTTAAATATTTATATTGGTTATTTTATTGTTATATTAATTTTTACTTTCTAAATTTATTTAGAAACTCAATAACGACAAAAGTATAGTTTATATCAAGGTACAAAACGTTTTCAAAATAGAAAAACTTGAAATTTTGAAGTTCGTAAAATCAGAAGAAATAAAGGAGAAGAATATGTAAATCTGAAGTGTGTTGTAGTTCCAAAAAAACAATTCTTGAATTCTGATTATAAATGTAGAAAAAAAAAGTGTTTCAGTAGAAGTTTTTCTAAAATTCATTTTGTGTATTAAACGCAAGACAATAAAAATTATTATGTTTACAGAATCGTTTAATTTTATAATGGTTTATCCCAGTCATTCCTTTCCCTTTGCTATACTTGTTGGGTCTAATACTTAAAAAAAAAAAAAAAAAACTCTTAAAATTTAAGTTAAAGTATTGACAGTCGAACACCCAATCCAAAATTTTACAAACCTTTACCTACATTTAAAAATTATAATTTAACTTTAACGTTAAATATCTCAAAACTAGATAAAGCTGACTTACACCACTGTACTTCTCAACGGCTCATATATAGGTGCACATTTTTTTTAAAAAATGAATACAATATTTTTATTATAACTGACTGCTTTTTTCTTCTACACTTTTAATAGGGCAGCAAATATTAAATATTCCTATTACAAATGTTGAAAGAAAAACGCATGAGTAATAGAGCTCCATCACTCAAGTCAAATGTGGGATTGAAATTTACTTTTTTATTATTTAAATATTTGGCGTACGAATAGTGGTAGTGACGGCTAAATATTGAAATCCACAAAAAGCACACTTTGCACAGAGAATTTAATCTATATACAAAATTGCAGCCCTCTAGGCTTATTCAGTGAGTCTATATACGGGTTAGACCCAGCAAAAAGTACGAAAAACCATGAAATTTTTATTAATTATTATTTTTAAAAGGCACACTTGGATTCCTGACTTAACCCATATAGAAAATTTCAGCTCTAGGTTTATTTCGGGAGCCTGTAGACGTGTCAGATACGCAAGAACACTTTTTTAATTTCTTTACTCCCTAAAAATTATCTTAAGAAGTTGAATTTTGTACATGTTGTAGACAATTAACGTAGACATTATATTCAATTGGTTTGAAAAAGTTTTATCGCTTGAGTGACTCCCGCCACCTCTTTGAAAATTGGGGCGAATTTTGATTTTGCTAGAAGTACAGCTGATAAAAGAAGTCGTTGCCGTGGGGATAATACCCTAATGATATTTTTACCCGAATCCAAAAACGAGGAGGTTCTCAATTCAATTCGTATGTTGTTTTTCTTCTTTTTTTTATGTATGTACACCGATTCCTCCCACACTTCTGGGCCAATTTACGCCATTCTTTTTTTGGTTAGTAGATAAGACTCTCTAGGTGGTCCCATAACTATTTTATTATCATTGATTGAGTAATTTTTTAACCATCTTCAATAATACGAAAAATTATGGAAATTTTAAAATTTGTAAATATGCAAAATTATTTACTTTAAAAACTATAGTATGTTATTTTAAATTTATTTTGATCTAATTATTCTATATAAAAATAATTTTCTGACAATATCTAATTTAAAAATTTCTTTAGTGACTTGAAAAATTGGTTGATTTTTAATGATTCTTATTTTCCTATAGTAATTATTACTTTGAACACTATTTTTGTTCCAAATTTCAAAGCAAAGACCGCGAGTGCCCAAAACTATGATTTTAGGATAATGAAATTTTTAAAACTATTACACCTAAACGTATGAAATTTGGAATAATTCTTCTTTTAAGCAATTATCACTATAAGGGCTAATAAGCAATGTCACTAAAAGGTATGAAATAAAAGCTTTTTTAAAAAACCGACTTCAAAAATTAAAAAATAATTAATAGCACGAATTTTGAAGTCTAACTTTACTCTAACTAATAACTTTAACTTTTGTGTCATATAGTAAAAGTCTTGAAAAGCCATTTGCAAATATCTACAGTTTGCCTACCAAAACTCTTATCATTTCCAAGATATTTAGCAAAACTGAAAAAAAATTCAGAGGGACAATTTTCCCCCCTTTGACTTTTAAAGGGTACAAATGAAATATGGCTTATGATTGGTTTGAGTAAGGTCTGCAATTCTATAACAAAAATACAGTAAAGTTTTAAAATTTTTTGAAAGTTAGAGTTGAATTCGCTTACTTGTAAATTTAAAGAACCGAATAGCAAAGACGACGCCTGTATAATTTTAACAATTCTACTTGGTAGTAGACGCTCTGTCAAAAATCTTAAGTTTTTCTTCAAAATTATTACATGTGACTGAAACAGAAGCAATATGTCTGCTACCCCTATTAATTTTTTTAAGTGTAAAAACTTTAATAGCACTTCCCTTTTTCACATATGTTAACACCAGGGCCGGCGCAAGGTTTTTTGGCGCCCGAGGACATATCTTTCAACCAAACTATATGTTCTGGTGCCCCCAAACTTGATAAACACTTATTTAGACATAATAACAGTTAAAAGTCATAGAATGAATCTTCAACTTTTAACGTGTAAAAGTTTTTCTCAAAATATACATATTAACATAATTAAATTAGTACTTAATGATTTATTACTTAATAAATTATTTACTAATAAATCGTAAAGAAAAAAAAGATAAGAAAACAAAGGAATGGAGAAAACAAGATATAACAAAACAGAAAACAAAAACTGAAGATTATATTTTACTATCTTTTACCCGCGGCTTCGCCCGCGTTGTATTTGAAATTATAGCATCTAGTTAAAACATGTAAAGTGTACTATCAGCGCGTCGCTTTTGCGCGTCAAGTACTGTTACCTTTTTCTTTGGAATTTTCCCACAGAAATTAGATATTCCTCTCGGGTAAAAAATAGACTACAACATTCTTTTAACAACATGCCAAGTTCAAATGAAATCAATGATTTTTTTTTATACTGTTTTAAATATATTTTCCCACGGGTATAAGACTTCCGACAGGATTTAGATATTTTCCCAGGTTAGAAAGTAGTCTGTGTGCTTTCTCGTCCTCTCTGGCAACATGCAAAGCTTGAAATCAATCAATCCTTTTTTTTAATAGACAGTTGTTATTTCATTGTTTCGTTTTGAGTACATTTTCCCTCGAAAATAAGATATTTTATCGGGATAAAAATTACCTATGTTTATCGCTGTATATCGTCATCTTTGTCTATTATAATTTTTTGTTTCATTTAAAATATATTTTTCCACAGGAATGAAATATTCCACGGGAAATTTCCCGTGGTATAAAGTAGCTTAAATCCTTTCTCATCCCTTCTGTTAGCAATATACTAAGTTTGAGATAATTTATCCGTTTTTTAATAGTCAGCTGCTGTAATTCAATGCACTTTCCCTCGGGAATGAAATATTTTCCCGAGATAAGAAGTAGCCTATAGCCGTTTCTGGCCCACAAGCAACGTCTGCGCAAAGTTTCAAGTTGATTGGTTAAGTGGTTGAGGCGTGAAAGCCCGTCAAACAAACAAACAAACAAAGAAACAAACAAACAAACAAGAAAACAAAGAAACTAACAAACTAACTAACAAACAAACAAACCAACAAACAAACAAACTCACTTTCGCATTTATACTATTAGTTAGGATTGTCCCTAGTCATAACCATAAGCTTAGAAAATATAAGAACTAGTTCATTAAAGATGATCGTTTGCGCAAATTTTTGTTCAATTGATAATGTTCAATAATAATAGAAATCAATAAACAATATTTCCAAAAGATGCTTATATAATACATTGTAATCAAAAAACATAAACAATAAACACATACCAATATGTAAATTGAGACCGGACTAATTTTGTCTAGAATTTTCGAGAAATTTATCTTTAAACAAAAAATTTACAAATTTAGTTCAGTTGATCACTGTGCTACCATACCAATAACAATGTACTTGAGGAGTACATTGTACAAACTGTGATAATTTAAAAAAAATTCTCTTGAAATTTTTTTTTTTTTGATTTTACATTTTAAATATGTTTGACTTTTTTAATTGTTTTAAATTAAAGTAATTATTTTATAAAAAATTTTTTCGATTGACAAATTTCCATGTGAAATGCAAAAAAACTAGTTATATTGTTCTAATGGATTGTTGGTATGGTTGGTTGTTATCCAAGAATGACAATCTGAAATTTAGATAATTTCTGGTGAGTAAGATTGTAAAAAAAATTTTTTAACATTTTAATATACATACTGTTTCAGTTTGTCCTGTCTCAAATCCGCTAATATTAAAAAATAGGTTTTGTTTGTTTCGTTAACACAAATAGATATTCTTCCAAACATAAAATTTCCTATATATCAACTAAATCACAAATTCTTGTTGTTTTTACAAAAATAAATAAATAATCCTCCTATCCAATATGTAGCTTATAACCTAAAAAATAATAGTATAAGTTAACGAAGAATTGTAAATATATAAAAATGATGTTATTGTTTATTATTACGTTGTAAAATTTTTTTTTTTTTTTTTTGATGTTTAGCCACTGAAGATGATATTAAACATATCGAAAATATTTTGGCAATTTTAATAAAGAAAAGCTATGAAATAGAAGATATTGGTTTCATTATGTCCATCCTTCTATAAAGCTAGTCCACGCAATTTGGGAGAAGGTTGAAAAAATTCTTCGTGAAATTTATATATCCCAAAAAAAATATTGTTGTAATTTAATATGAATAACCTAAAAAATATCAAATTAAAATATAATATATATGTACGGAAATATATTAACAAATTTGTGAACAATAACATAAAACTTACAAAATTAAAAAATCATATTGCTTGTTTGACACAATACAAAAGAAAGGGAATAATTCCTGAATTCATAAAAAATAATATTAAGTTATGCCTGCCATATTGGGATAGGAAAACGTTGATGAAATTAGATTCTGCAAAGAACATTTTTTCATTAAAAATCTTAAAAATAATTATTACAGATTCTTATATTAAACAAAAAAATTTAATTAATTTAAACAGGAAAATTAAAAATAACCTACAACATTTGATTAGTAAGGATGATATGGTTGGTCTGTCCATGGCATCGTCACATATTGAAAACAAAGTTGATTCGTATACCAGCCGGAAACAAATAAATAAAATTTACAAAACTGAACAAAGTTTATTAGAAAAAATACACATTGATGAGGGTTGGGTAAAAAACTTATCTAACGTAATAATTCCGAAAGAGGTTAAATTTATATTAGGATTAAGTCCGAATTTCATTATTGATGACAATTTTAACAACAATAAAATAAATAAAAACAAAACAATATTATCAATAATTAAATCAATAGAATCTAACATTGACAAATTTCCAAAAAATCAACAAAGGATTTGGAAAGAAAAGTTAATAAACAGCCTCACTAATAATATTAATAAAAAATCATATATTGATCCTTTACATAAATACATTAACGATTGCCATAAACAGACCAAAAATTTCATCAAACAAAATTCTGACAAAATTATAATAACTAAAGCTGACAAAGGTGGTTCAACGGTAATTTTAAATAAGGAAGAATATCTTAATAAAGCTATGACACAATTAAACAATAAAAAAACTTATTTAAACATTAGAAAAGATCCAAATGAAAATATTTTGAGAAAAATTAAACTATATACAGATAAATTATACAAAAATAAATATATTGACAGCACAACGAAGACCAAACTTCAAAAATCAGGAAAAACTTTACCCGAAATCTATTTTTTACCAAAAATTCAAAAAAAGGATATACCATTACGACCAATTGTTAGCCAGATCAATTCCCCTATACAGGGAATAGCAAAATATTTCTCTGAAATATTAACTAAATCTGAAAATAGTCAATTTTCCATAAAAAATTCGTATGATTTCGTAAAGAAAATTAATAACATTCAACTTAAAGATTCTAATGAAAAAATTTTTTCATTGGATGTCAAATCTTTATTTACAAATATTCCTCTAAACTTAGCAATAGCTGTCATTAAAAAACAATGGTCCAACATAAAAAAATTTACAGATATAGATAGAGAATTATTTATTGAGGGAATTGAGTTAATTTTCGAAAATAATGTTTTTAGATTTCAGGATAAATTTTATAAACAGTTATTTGGCTGCCCAATGGGTGGGAACCTTAGCAGTATCATTGCTTCGTATGTAATGGATTTTCTTTGTGCTGCCAGTATTAAAAAAGTCAAAAAATGGAATCCAGCTTTTTTCTATAGATACGTAGATGACATTTTAACAGTAGCGCCAGAAAATTTAATAGAACATATTAAAAATAGTTTTAATAATTATCATCCAACTTTACAGTTTTCCATTGAAATAGAAGAAAATAACCAAATAGCTTTTCTTGACACCTTAGTTAAAAAAGATAAGCATAACGTGATTAACACAATATGGCATAAAAAAGATAATTACACTGACAGAATCATTAATTACAACTCGAATCATCCACAATACATAAAAAATAACATGATACATAATCTAATGCATAGAGCGGTACATTTAAGTAGCATAAAAAATAGAAAAGAATCTATAAAATTAGCTGTTTCCATTCTAACTAAAAATAACTATCCTATAAATTTAATTAACATGATAAAAGAAAAAGTTATACATTTAGCATATAATACAACAAAAACTAATGTAGATACAATAAATGAACATAAAAATAGAATTTGTTTACCCTATAATAATTTAACTAAGAAATTAAAACCAATAATAGAAAAAAATAGCAAAAATAAAATAACTTTTTCTTTTAACAATAAAATTTCAAACATTTACACTAAAAAAAGAGTAAAAACAGATATAAAACAAGATTACAATATAGTATATAAAATAAACTGCCAAGATTGCGAATTATCATACTATGGACAAACGTCACAGTCGTTGAATAATAGATTAGCCCAACACAAATATGACATAAAAAGGGGCAAAGAGGCAACTGGATTATCTGAACATTCGATAAATAATGATCACAGGTTTAATTTCGACCAAGTCGAAATATTAGACAGAGAAAATAAATACCAAAAAAGATTATTAAGTGAAGGTTTTTACATAAAACTGAATGAATCAAAAAATTGCAACAAGCAGATAGAATCATTAGCTCTAGATAATGCCTATTTACCGATTATTAAAAAAATAAAATAATAATAATAATAGAAATCAATAAACAATATTTCCAAAAGATGCTTATATAATACATTGTAATCAAAAAACATAAACAATAAACACATACCAATATGTAAATTGAGACCGGACTAATTTTGTCTAGAATTTTCGAGAAATTTATCTTTAAACAAAAAATTTACAAATTTAGTTCAGTTGATCACTGTGCTACCATACCAATAACAATGTACTTGAGGAGTACATTGTACAAACTGTGATAATTTAAAAAAAATTCTCTTGAAATTTTTTTTTTTTTTTGATTTTACATTTTAAATATGTTTGACTTTTTTAATTGTTTTAAATTAAAGTAATTATTTTATAAAAAATTTTTTCGATTGACAAATTTCCATGTGAAATGCAAAAAAACTAGTTATATTGTTCTAATGGATTGTTGGTATGGTTGGTTGTTATCCAAGAATGACAATCTGAAATTTAGATAATTTCTGGTGAGTAAGATTGTAAAAAAAATTTTTTAACATTTTAATATACATACTGTTTCAGTTTGTCCTGTCTCAAATCCGCTAATATTAAAAAATAGGTTTTGTTTGTTTCGTTAACACAAATAGATATTCTTCCAAACATAAAATTTCCTATATATCAACTAAATCACAAATTCTTGTTGTTTTTACAAAAATAAATAAATAATCCTCCTATCCAATATGTAGCTTATAACCTAAAAAATAATAGTATAAGTTAACGAAGAATTGTAAATATATAAAAATGATGTTATTGTTTATTATTACGTTGTAAAATTTTTTTTTTTTTTTTTTTTGATGTTTAGCCACTGAAGATGATATTAAACATATCGAAAATATTTTGGCAATTTTAATAAAGAAAAGCTATGAAATAGAAGATATTGGTTTCATTATGTCCATCCTTCTATAAAGCTAGTCCACGTAATTTGGGAGAAGGTTGAAAAAATTCTTCGTGAAATTTATATATCCCAAAAAAAATATTGTTGTAATTTATACTATTAGTTAGGATTGTCCCTAGTCATAACCATAAGCTTAGAAAATATAAGAACTAGTTCATTAAAGATGATCGTTTGCGCAAATTTTTGTTCAATTGATATTGTCACCAAGTCTATCAATCTTTCCTGCGTCATGGACAGCGTCATTCTTCTAGGCTGGAATGATTTCCGTTATTAACTAGAATAATATTGAATCGTGTAATATGAAATGTCGTTTTCCGACCACTTAGCTAACCATGTAATATAGATAAACACTGACATTTTTTGAGCATTAAAACAATATTTTAATAAAAGTTATCGAAAGAATTAAATAAAAAAAAAAAAAGAAGCAATTTACTGGCTTGCAAAATTTATAATTTTTACATCCCCAGATTTCTGGCGCCTTAATTGGTCGCCCAGTTCACCTATATGGTCGCGCCAGCCCTGGTTATCACCCATCTTTTCTGTTTTTATTGATATTATTATTATTTTTTATTTCATCGATTTTGAAACATTGAAAGTGGGTAAACACATTTATCGGCAACTCACAGCTGTGAAGTGGAATCAATAATACTCATCTACCCTTTTTCCACTTATGTGATAGATATTTTTATCTGATTATAAAAATATATGGTTTTTCCGGAGAATTTTAAATAAACGAGGTCAGCAGTGCTTTTTACAAATGATGTGTAAATTTTTGACAAAATGGAAAAGAATAAAACGACATAAATTTTTTATGGCTGTGCTAGGGTCGATATTTATTACAAACTATTCCAAGAAAAATTCAGAATTTTATTCTAGTATTTGGAAGCAACACAATCTCTTTCTTTATTTTTCTCTTTTTTACTTATTTGTATTTATTTAATTCTATCACATTTATTAGTAGTACATATTAGATTTGTTATCATAATATAAACAAATATATATACATATATATATATATATATATATATATATATATATATATATATATATAATATATATATATAATATATATATATATATATATATATACATACATATATATATATATATATATATATATATATATATATATATATATATATATATATATATATATATATATAGAGAGAGAGAGAGAGAGAGAGCAGAACTACTGATATGACTTTCTTTCGGGGGTAGTTCCTGACTATACCCTATTTTCGATTTTCCCTGCTTATCTAGAAAACTATAGAAGATAGAAAACATACGTAATACTTTATTTTTATAGAGCTTTCGATTGACATGTTTAATTCCAGGGTCGGACCTACTGGAGGCGCTGTTCGACAAGTTAAGTGTGGTAAATATTTTTTTATAATGTTGCACTTCTTAAATTTAGATGAAACTTTGTGTTCCGTATTTACGAAATGATGAAGGTGTACACTAACATTTCTAAGAATTAATAATTTAAAATTAATATACGCGCCATACGAGGTGGCATCAGTACCACGGGGACCAAAGCCTGTGATAGAGCTATGCAGTCTATTCTGTGACTCAGTTTAAAAAAGTCTATCAACTTTAACACAGTTAGCCATCACACCCCTTGTTGTGCGAGAATAAAGCATAGAACTTTCGGCCGATTCTATTCGTTTTACTTTTGCCAAAGTGATATTCCAACACTTTGTACGATAATAAAGTACATTAAGACACAGTTACTGTATTTCTTTGTATGTAAGTGGTCACTCAATAGGAATCCTATAAACATAACATTAGATTGGATTTAATCCATATAATTATCGTTAATAACGATGACTGGAGCGTTAAACAATACGTCTAATATTCTCGATAGTATTTGTTTTCATGTGAATTCAGATATAAAAAAAATCAGTTTCCTATGTTGAGTAGTTACGGAGAAAAAAACTTTTGAATAAGGTAGTCATTTTTGGATATTTTTTTTTAGTTATCTCTGTAACTACTCGATTTTGGTCGGGAAGGTTGTACATATCAATTATACTTATAACCTCGCCATACCGTTAGTACACTTATTACTCGTAATAATAGCATACAAACCTGGCTATACCCTTTATAGTTAAATTTTAATAGAAGTAAATTACACTTTAAAATTAAAAGATTTGTTGCTATTGAAATTTTCTAAAAGTTTAGCAATATCCTTTTAGCGAATTTCCAGAATAGAATTCAGCTATTACAGCCACTGTCACAACGCGACCTGAGCCCGGAATCATGGCAGAAATTTGTTTTGAGGTCCCTAGAAACCGAAAATAATATTCGCTAAAATTTATATATATATATATATATATATATATATATATATATATATATATATATATATATATATATATATATGTGTGTGTGTGTGTGGGTGTGTGTGTGTGTGTGTGTGTGTGTGTCCGCACGATAACTCTCCAACGGAATGTCCTAGGTTTACGAAACTTGGTGAAAGTATTGGAAGTCCCAAACCGTTGGACGAGTTCGTTAATCAGACACGTCGGATGCCAGGAGCATGGTTTTTGTTGTCACAAAAAATTCGTTTTTTGCCAAAATTTCCAGTTAATCAACAATTTTTGCGAAATTTTTTTACAACATTTAAGAGAGAAGAAAAAATTACATAAAAAAGGTCTTTAAACTATTGTTCTATGTCAACTAGTTTCCGAGATCCGAGGCTCAGAACCTCGAAGAATGTTAGACTGTGCATCCTGCATAACATAGCGAATTTCCATTTACAAAAGTACGTTTTTCTCGGAAATTGTAAATAAAAAAAACCTTTATGAGAATTTTTCGCCTCATTCCGCCAAATTTTTTTCACGAAAAATGTCCAAAACACCGTAAACATTTTCACGAAATTTCTTAAAAATAAGATGTTTCGTTCTTGAGTTATCGCGCGGACACATTTATATATATGTTTACTAAGTGTCCGCACGATAACTCAAGAACGAAACATCTTATTTTTAAGAAATTTCGTGAAAATGTTTATGGTGTTTTGGACATTTTTCGTGAAAAAAATTTGGCGGAATGAGGCCGAAAAATCACATAAAGAAGGTTTTTTTATTTACAATTTCCGAGAAAAACGTACTTTTGCAAATGGAAATTCGCTATGTTATACAGGATGCTGTGACAGGGGTATTTTATTATTTACAATATAATTTCCTACTCATTATTTTAAAATATGGAAGTCGATAAATTTTTGAATCTTTACAATTTTTTACTCTTTTCAAATAATATTATAATTTATGGTTAATATCATAAGTTTTGAATCCACTGACACCATTTAGCTACGTTTAAGATAATATATGTTTAGATTAAAATAAAGACATCACAATTTAGTAGATTTGAGCGTCATTTTATGGGATTCCATATTTGCTATTAATAAATAAAACACTTTACATTGCAAAAATACCACTTTTGTTTCGTATTAAACTCTAATGAAATCTTTCGGTCAGTATGACCATTATCAAACAAGTCTTGTTTGGGAATTTATATAAATTATATAAATAAAATAACTTTTCGTAAAATTTCGTAAAAATTGGTTAATGCTCGAATCAGTAAACGATATTTTTAATTACCTTTCTTATAATAAATTATTTCAAAATTATAATATCAAAATGAAAATGTGAGTTACTTGAAAATTGTCTCCTTTGTCTGCATTAACTGACACGCATTATTCGTTATAGAAATAAGTGAAACATAACTTAGTATGACGTATGACTAAAATATACTCTAAATAACTAATATTAGTGGTACTAATGTTTTGTTATTATCTCTTATTACTATATAAAACGCTTTTTTAAAGTGACGGAACCTCAGCTTGAAATAAATCAGGTAGATATCAATTAAGTTAAAGATCATTTTTTTATGACTTGATGTGGTATGTATGACTTTTCAAATTGACTATATAGATGACTTTATGGTATGGTATTGTTTAGAAGTTATTTTTGGAATAGGTTCACCAATGCAACTTTCGTATTTCGAACCATATTATCAAATAACTGTTGTCTTATTTCGGCAATAACATGAGGAATTACCAGGGCCATGGAGAGAAATAGCGGGCCCAGGGATAAATCAGATTTTCTAAAAAGTTTCTCTTAAAATGTGACAGGTGCAAAGGAAACACACTCCCGGCCACTTTTTTTTACTGTTCTCGAGCCTCTTACCAATCACCCCCTTTGGATCTCCTTTTCAAACTGAGTATTACGTTAGCTTCTAAAGCATCAGTTATAAGTTTTTTAATACAAACTGAAGACTTCAAATTAAAAAGCTGTTTGGTAAGTTTGATAGCTACTTTGGTACGTGCTGATTGTTATATTGTTAGGTATTCAAACCGCTATCAGAGGTCGTAGTTCAGTCTAAAGCTGGTGGTAGAATACTTTTTCAGCAACCGCTCTAAGTCGTAGTGGGCTAAATCTATACGTATTTTGATGGAAGCGTGGTGCGATCTGACAGTCGGGAGGTTTTGCAATAACAGAAATTCGAATTTGGCAATATTAACAACGAAATAAGCGCATTAAAGATGTAAGTAATTATATTTTTGCAGTGATAGCAATATAACAAAATGAATTTACAATTTACATATAACAAATCTGAACTAATGTGAGAAGGTCGTGATTATATTTAACAAATGTACAAATGAAAGCGATTAAAATAAATGTTAAGTATTATAATTTTAACTTTACGTTAAGCTCTCAGCGAGTGTATGTTACAAGTTAAACAAAACGAGATATATTACAAGTAATTTAAATTCAAACATAGTTAATGTAAATTTATGTTAAGGAATTATTAATTACTAAACTGCATCTTTATAATATGTTATACAAAGTACGTATATGGGTAGTTCTTCAAACTATGGAATTTTGGACGGCCCAACGCATTTTGTATATTAATATTTTGAAAAATACATTTTTTCTAGATGCAAACTGTAAACCATAACTGCATCTAACTGGTCACTCAAAATAACCCGGTTTCGAAATATATTTTTATAAAAAATTACACTTGAAATGTAAAATTCTCAGTCTCTGGTATGTCTCCTCTCCAAAGTGAAACATAGCAGACTAAATAATTATTTTTTCTGAATGTATAAAAAAAAATTTACACTGCAGTAGTAATCTATAATATTGGTACTTTTTTATTGTATAAATAATTTTTGAATTTTTTTATATTTTCTTTAAGAAATATTCTATTGAATTTTGTCTCCCGAACTTTGCATCATTCTCCTATCAAACCAAAACACTTAAAAAATATAAAAAAAATTATATTCCGATTAAATCATCGTTTGTCATAGTAATTAACTCAAATATAATAAATATAATAAACTACATGTTTTATTTAATTTGGGGTTGTGTCAATTAATTCAGTTAACATTGTAAGTGAGATCGTACTCGGTTCAATCAATTTCTCAGTATCCTGGTCAGCATTTTCGTGAAAAATACTATGGATTTAAGGAATTTTTCAGTTGTATGAGTTGTAAATATGCTGTACTGGAATAGCGGACATGTCTTTTTTTTATAAAACGTTATTTAGCCGATTTTTAAAGAATATTGAAGAATTCTCAGTCTCCTGGTCTCAGTCTCCTGGCAGGTCCGAAGACTGGGATTTAACTTAAATAACGTAAATAACTTAGGTAAATGTCATTAAAATACTGTAATAAATGACTCCGTGTATTTTTTAATAAAAAATAAATTCCCCTTTTTTGTATAATACCTATATATGGTCCATTTCACTTAAATTTAACCATGCTTCATCACTGTGAATTTAAATAATTTTCGTTTTCTTGATTTTATGTCTTTCATTATTGGATTTACGTAAATTTTAAATTTGCAGTTTGTTTTTAGAAAAGAATGGAAGATTGATTTGTTTCGAATATAAGAATTATTTAATTTTTTAACGATAACTCATGATCAGTTGTATCTGAAATGAGGTATACTATATAATTCCTATAACTACTGATACATATTATATACTACTAATATAATATATAATATGTATTAAACTGTAGTAAATGACTTCAAATATTTTTTAATAAATAAAAAATTCCCAATTTTTTTCTATTTATTTAGTTCTTTTTTTAATTTTTTTTTTTGGGAAATTTTTTCTTAATGTTCATATATACACTATATAACTACTAATATATATACTACTAATATAATATATAATATCTATTAAACAAATAATAAATTGTTTAATAATTAAAAATTTAATAATAAAAATAATAAAAATTGTTAAAATAATAAAAACTAATAAATTGTTTAATAGTTTAATAAATTGTGCTTAATAATAAAAATGAATATAAGAAATTCTCTTTTGTTAATTTTAGTTTTTTACTCATTTTTTCACTTTCCTGAATGTCTCTTTTTTATAATGGCCATAAAATTTATAATTTTTAATATTTTGAATGGCCACTTTCAAATAGTGTAAAAAATGTCATCACCTTGAAATAAAACTAGTTTCCAAAGCTCATGCATGAAAAAAATGTGTGGCCGGAATTAAGTCTATTTTCTTCCATCGTTTGAAGAACTACCCATATATAATATCTACGTGTATATAATTTAAAACGTATCGTATTAAAAATAGGTATTCACTAGTGTAGGTATATTTAAAAATTATTTGCGCTTATGCAAGTATTTTCATCCTATATAAATAGTATTGCTCCCTTTTGGTTTTCCCTTTGTTAATTTTTTTTTCTTTCTATCCTAAGATAATTTTTTTTTTAATAAGATTAAAGTACGTTTTCGAAACACATACGACAAGGTGAAAAAAAGTAAGTAAACAAATTAATTTTTATAGTAACGGTACAATACAAGCCATGATTATCCATGACAATTTAACTCATGTGTATCAAGTCCCATAAGAATATTGTAGTTTTTTCACTTTTACTATGGAAAAAAAGTTAGGACAAATTTTTACAGCGAAAAAAATGGTACAAAACATTTCATTGGTCATTCCATTGTAGGCAAACAGGATAAAAACGAAACAAAAATTTGTATTGGTAACTTTAACTGATTTCAGAACCATAGTAACAATGTATAGTTCATAATATTAATGATACTAATTTTATTTTATTCGTTAAATTCTCTTACCGTATTACACATTTTTTCTGAATTTTGTTTTCTAGAACTCTAATTTCTTGTCTAAAAGCAATTTAACTGGAAGAACTGTCAAACCAAAAATCCTTCAGCTTTGCTGTCGCGTTTTTGTTAGTTGACAATTATTCTCGTTAAATTACTAGGCAATTTTTAATTTAGGTAACTGTCAAACTTTTAATAATCTTATTTTTTTATTTTTCATTAATTTTTTTTTATTCTAACTCAAAATCGCTAAAAATATTGTAGGCAACACGTGCAAAATGAATGTTTATCACTCATCGTAACTGCCCAACTCGGTTGGCGGACTCGTTTGGCAAAAAACATCTTAATTTTTTAACTCGTTGCATAAATAACTATTATATACAACTAAATCATAGAAGCCTATTTTTTATACCGTTAAGAGATATGAAAAGTAGTACTTTATTGCACTAGTTGTGTCAAAAGAATTAAATCCTTCGTTCACACCGTCCTTAAGCAAGCCATTACACCCTCTAAAAAAATGAAAAGGAAATACACCTGTGCTTCACAATAAGATGACTTCACAAACTGATTACAGAGAAAGACATGGAACATTATTTGTTTATCTTATCACATTTTTTTTTTTTTTTGCTAAAATGTAGTGTATACAGTATATTCCTTTAGATATTTTAATTCAAAATTTTTACACATATTTTTACTTACAAAAATGATATCATTAAAAAGCAACTTTTAAAATAAAAAAATACGTACTTTTAAAATAAAAAAATTAAAAAAAATATCATATGTTTATGTATTTTTTATACAAAATAATAAATTAATATATTAGATAATATATTACATATTTAGTTTTGAATAGAATATGTGCACACTTCACGATGTTTTTTTCTCAGAAACGATATCATATTTGTACACAATTATATTTCCTTTCACAATTTCAAGTGGTTCAACTTGTAACCATCCATAATCTGTTTTAACTAGTTTTAATATTATTTAATTAATAAGTATATAATACATCCAACTGACTGATTTTCAAAAAAAAATGTATATTTTAAGTTTTAAAACATGAATATTTAAAAAACTTTTTAACTTTAAAAAAATGATATTGTCATATGTGCATTTATTATTACGGATTTGGTATGTACAAAACTTTTTTATTTTATTTTTATTTTTATCACACTTACGTTACTTTTGTTGCCTTTATATGTATATCTATATATACTTCACTTATAGTAACATAGAAAGAGACAAATTTTTCTTGGTGTTACTTTTTCTGAAGCATTAGTGTATACAAGTATAATTAAGTCAACATTCAATTTACCACCTTGTAAATCCTTGATAAACCCGATTAAAATTAAGCTCATTACATGTTTATATTTCTTCAGTCAATTAAATTATTAACCAATATTTCATAAAAATTTTATGAACTTTTTTAGCGAATTTTCAAATCGAAAATTCAACTATTTTATTATAATACAAAAATTTATTATCTTATTGATTTTTTAAAATATCTCTTTAACAAATAAATTCTGTACACATCCATTTGCAAGGAGATTGAGATTTGGCATTATATCACGATTTAAAAACGAATCATTATTCAAGGTAGTAATTTTGTAAATTATTATTTAGAAAATACAAAAAGATTTATTTTTTTTCCAGAACGGTTTAACTATCAATAACATTACAAATAAATTCTTTTTAGTAACCTTTTTACTAAAACTTCCTTATATTTGGAAAAAAGCTAAAAAACAATGCACTAGTAGACAGACCATTAATCAAATATAATGGCATGAGAATAGACAATAGGATTAGACATATGTTTGTTACTTTCGTATAGAGACCAGCGAAAATTTTCAAACAGGAAATATTAATACCGTAAAATTCCCCAACTTTACCTACTAAACTTAACTTTACCTATTAACTTTCACCTAAGGCTGGTCGTCCATTGGATGTGTAGTCGTGCGAAATTTAATTCGGAGCAATACATCCTCATCCATTGAAAGCGTCTCTCTCAATGGATCAGTTGTTTGGATCGTTCGTCCGTTTCATGCGTATTTGTCCGAATTAAATTTCGCACGACTACACATCCAATGGACGCCCAGCTTACGACTTATATTACCTATAGGAAGCATTTTCTTTTAGACACAGCTATTTCAAACAAACTACTAGTCTATATATATAAAAATCTCATAGCACAATGTTTAGCTACGATAAACTGCGAAACTTCTGAACTGATTTTGATCAAATTTGGTAACTATCTGTAATTTGGTCCAATTAGATCGGATAGTTTTTATCGAAAAATTTTTAGTCTAACCGTAGAAATTTACGAAAAACCGCAAAATATCAATTTTTTATTACTGCATGTAGATATCTGTGGAAAAAGATCATGCAAATTAATTTGTTGCTAAGCATTTGGAGAAAAATAATTTTGGAATTTTTGTAAGTATTAATAAGTATTTCTATAGATACCGCCAATATATTTTTACCTACGACTACTATGAAATTACTTAACTACTGTGCAAAATACTATTTGTATCCTATAAAGAAGTAAACAACTGGATTGTCCAATTATCATCAATTGGAACTTCTGCTTTTTTCAGCAAATTCCATACATATGAAAATTAGATATGCTATAAAAATATGAATATGACATAAAAATTTGAAAATATGAATAATACTCTAGAGTCGTCGAGCGAGCGAAGCGGAGCACATAAGGAACTGATTTTGTACAAAATTTCCGTCAGTTACACCAAATAGGGCGCAAATTAAAAAGCTGAAGAAATTTGACAATTTTTACTTAAGTACTGTTGAGATCTCTGTGAAAGATGAAAATGACGTTAAAATGGTTTCCCATGGCCTTGGTGACTTGAAGAGCCTAAAATAGAAACAATTCTAAAATTGTTGGTATAGGTACCCATACTAAGTTCTTACGGTGCAGAGATTAGCCATGCTAATAAAATATGAAGATAGTTATTTTAGAGTCATTGGGCGAACAGGGTCAAATGCTATAAATAATTGATTTTGCACAGAATTTTGGAATATATGATTTAATTGACCCATAAATTTTACCTATAATTTAATCTAACATCGTTTGACATCTAGGTAGTGTAGACACCCGATAGATGGCACTGTATTTCGATTTCTAGATTATACATTCTGTTCCACGTCATATTTGTTTATGTTCACGATGCCAATGATTTTTATAATAATTATACTGTGTATTGTGTTTATAATTGTGCAGTGTATCATTTGAAATGATAAGAAAAAATTAATTCAATCAATTATAACTACTGAGTCACAGCAATGCGTGGCCGGGTCAGCTAGTGTTCTATAAATTTTTTGGACATTGCCAGTCGCCATTTCAGTTTATATGGTACATTCACGTTTTCAAAAAGTGTGCAAACTTTATAGTTGATATCTATAAAAGCTCAGAAGCTATAAAAGTTTGGTAGGTAATCTCATAAGTAATTAGAAATAATTTTCACATTCATTTATTCGTGAATTATCGAATAATTCGTTTAAGTAATGGTTACTATAGGTTTCTTAAAATTAGGATCCTTTAACAGTTCCTAATTTTATCAACGAACGCCTAATACAAACGGTAAAAGCATTTACTTTTTAATGTCAATATAATATACTAACTAGCATTCGGCTTCGGCTTCGCTTGTGCGTCTTGTTTGAAATTATGATTTCTAGTTAAAACGTATAAAGTGTATTTTCATCCTGTCATCATTGAGAACTGTTACTTTTTTGAGAAATTTTCCCACATAAATAAAATATTTTCCTCGGGAAAAAGGTAGCATATAACATTCCATTAACAACTTGTAAAGTTCGAATGAATTCAATGATTCTTTTTTTTATATCGTTTCAAATATATTTTACGACGGGAATAAGACTTCCCACGGGATTCAGACATTTTCCCGGGGTAAAAACTAGTCTGTGTTCTTTTTACTCCTCTTTGTAAACAGTATTCAAAGTTTGAAATCAATCATCCGTTTTTCTTAACAGTAAATTGTCGTTATTTCATTGTTTCGTTTTAAATATATTTTCCCTCAGTACTGTTGATCTTTATTTTTTGTATTATTTAAAAAATATTTTTCTAGAGGAAGGAGATATTCCACGGGATTGCTATATTTTCTCAGGACAAAAATTAGCCAGTGTTCTTTTTCGTCCCTTCTGCTAACAATATACAAAGTTTCAAATTAATTATCCGTTTTTTAATAGTCAATTGTTGTAATTTAATACATTTTTCCTCGGGAATGAAGTATTTTCCCGGAGCAAAAAGTACTCTATAACCGTGTCTGTCCCGAAAGCCATGTCTGTCTAAAGTTTCAAGTTGATTGGTTAGGCTGCTAAGGCGTGAAAGCACAACTCAAACAAATAGACAAACAAATTCACATTCTCACTTATAATATTAGTTAGGATTTCATTATAAGGACTGTCCCGAAAAATTTTGCACAGTTTTATTTCCTGTCCGAAATAAAAACAATGTGATCATTTTTTTTTTTAAATTTTTTTTTATTAAAACGTTATACCTTAAACTTACAAATTTTGTACTTAATCTATTTTAATTAACTTATTTCTAGTGAATAACCGTACTTTACTTTCTACGGGTCTCATTAATTTTTGCACTGTTTTATCCGTAAATTTATGGCTTGCTGTAGTCCATAGTTCAGTCCAATGGTTAGATTTTCAATTGTTTTCATGTTTCTACTGTTTGTCCACCTTGTCGTAATATGTGTTTCACTATAGCCCAGTATCTTTCTATAAGTGGCAGTTATGGGACATTTGATCGGTTCATGTTTTTTTGCACGAACTGTACATTATTGACTTTATACAACTCCAAAGTCGCTTTTGCGTAACGAGAAGTGAAGAAAAACCGTTTATTACCATTTATAAGATCGCATGTCGGAGAAACATTGTTTTGGCTAGATCCAGCCACTTCTCATTACGGAAAAGCGACTTTAAAGTAGCATAAAGCCAATAATGTACAGTTCTTGCCAAAAAACATGAACCAACCAAATGTCATAGAACTGCGCCTTATAGAAAAATACTGGTCTATAGTGAAACGCATATTACGGCAAGGTGGACAAACAGCAGAAACATTAAAATAATTCAGAAAGTTATGGACTGCAGTGAAATAGTGTAAAATTTAATGAGACCTGTGAAGAGTAAAGTACCATTATTCAGTAGGAAAAAGTTAATTAAAATAGATTAAGTACAAAATTTATAAGTTTAAGGTAGGGTAAATGGTATAGTTATTGGACAGTTAAGAAAAATTTTCAAAACAAAGTACAGAAAAAGTACGTGTTGTAGCTTGATTTTTAACGAAAAAATTCAGAAATAAAGTATGACCTGTCTATTTTAATGTACCATATAAAATTTTCATATTATATATTAGTAAATCTCTGAAAAAAAAAATATTAAAGTTGTGCGTGCAGAAAAATACAGTTATTGGACAAAAATTTCATTTATTAATTTCTGGCGTATTTCCACAATCCACAAGTTCTGTAGATACTAGAAGTTTCTGTTTAACTAAAAAATCAGGAAGTTTGCTTTACTAGTCTATAAGCCTTATAATCTTCAAAAGAGAGTGTCTTGTCCAATAACTGTCAACGTCCAATAACTATACCGTTTACTCTACAACGTTTTAATAAAAAAAAATTTTTTTAAAAAAATGATCACATTGTTTTTATTTCAGACAAGAAACAAAACTGTGCAAATCTTTCCGGGACAGTCCTTAGATTAGTTGCATCGTCATTTTATTCAAATTTGAATCGAAAATTATGGTCAAGTTACGTGTGTCTACGGTACATTAACCGAAATAACTTTTTTTCTCTACGTGCATGAACAAAACTTTTTCGTTATCCTCACACGCTTGAGAACGTTTTTGTTGAAAAGGAAAATGACTTGCAACATTTTTACGAAAATTAAGTAGCATAGTAACCTAGTCAGTAGTCACAACGCATACATACATTTCAAACTCTATTTTCATAAATTATATCTCAAAACTCGGATAAAAAACTTTTTCGCAAATTATTATTCTGCAAATCCATGTGTACGCAAACGCAACATAACGGATAAGATATGAACAAACACGCTTGATGCTTTCCGCGTCGACGTCTCGTTCAAATAGCGACGCCTGCCGTCACTAACGAACTCTCCAACGAACATTTGATCTTTGTCTAGCGACAGCCAGCATCCTCAACAATAATCGCATATTGCACGGACCGAGACGTCGTCGATATAGAACGCCGAACGTTCGAAGTATTCGAAAAGTTATTATATGTACTTTTATATAGAAAATTCGTTGTTGTCGGCATTTCTTGTATTCGGTTGGTAGACAGTTTGTAAACAATATTATCAATTATCACGCGGAACAAAGTTTTCGTTGCATGTTGATGTTTTTCAAAAAAAACTGTGTCAAAAAGTTTTTGAGAACAATGCCATGTAATTAATACAATCGATGTTTTTTCAGTTAATGACAATTTTCAGTGTATTTTGAATAGGTTAAATTATCATATAGAAATATACTAAAAGTTTAAAAACTTTAAACATTTTTTTTTTTTGTAAACAGTGTTTGTAAAACGATTGCACTATATCATCTCTATAAACGAATTTAGTTATAAATAATTGCTTTTAGGAAATAATTGCTAGTTTAATTATATAAGTGTGTTTGTGTTTTAATAATAATAGTAATAATAATAATAATAAACTGTAAATAAATAAATAAATAGTTCGAATTATTTGTTTTATATGATTGATGTATGATATAGTGTATAACAATACTTCGTCGTAGAAGCAACAACAGTTTTCATTTGGTAAGGTAAGCGAAATTTTGCTGTGCCTTTTTTCGTCTAAGTAGCATTAACCCTAGAATCATACGTACACGTCAAAACGACCTACGAACTTCTCTACCTGCTCCAATACTACGACTTGTTGTTACTTGTTTGCCGTGGGATTTCTGTTATCTAATTTATTTGTTATTATAACACACCACATATATTTTTTTTGTTTATAGCCATTGTCGGTTTGTTTGTATTGAAATAGTGTCCGTCAAAAGGACGTCGATGTATGATTAACGTATGTTTTTTTTGAAGATTTTGTACACTACATATAAAAGTTTTTCTAATTTTTTTTTAAATTTATTAAAGATATGGATGTTATAAACAATTTATTCAATGATTATGATAATGTGAAAGATGATTACAGCTGTTAGACTTATAGAGACGACATAATACTGAAGTTTTAATATATTGAATCGAAAACTAAAGAATGCCTTTCGAATGACTTAATAAAAGATTAACAATTTATTTTGTGGAAAATATTTTAATTTTTATTATTTTTTGAGATCTTATTTGAAAAATTACCAACAAATTTTAGAAAATTTACAAATGTGCCTAATGGGGAAATAACTACATATCTATAGGAATATCTATGACTGAGAAATTTCACATTCTGTAAAGTCACACATGTCCACTGACTCATAATAGTTCATAAATTAATTATTACAATTGAAGTATTTATCTATTTTTTAATTTTTATAATGAAAATATGCTTTGATAAAAAGATTAAAAAAATTAATAAATATTTACATTAAGAAATTTTTCCTAATCCAATTTTTTTAAATATTTTGTTCGCTTTTGTAGTATTGTTATGTAAAAAAAATGTTTTTTGCAAATAAACTCTAAAACTCTCCGTAAAATGTCCATCCGTCAAAACGACGTCGATGTATGATTAACGTTTCTCGTAGACCAACGTATGATTCTAGGGTTAAGGTAACCATTTTTTTGATTCAAGGATGTAATTGAATTTTGACAAAAAAAGTTGATAACAATGGAAAACTTTTTTAATTTGCCTGTTAGTGAATCTTTTTTTGAAATTTTTGACCTATAAAAAGGACTCTTCAAAATTAAAAGTAATAAATTTTGAATTTCACAAATAGGATAAGACATTAATGATAAAGGAAAAGCTTTGTTAGAATATCACTGTTTTAAACTGGTTTGTAATTCTATGAAACTTTATTAAATATTACTTCGCTTTTGTCAAGGCATTTTTGTGGTTTAACTTAAAAGATTTTGTTGTATTTTACGAGCATTTTTCAAACTAATCGAAAAGTTAAAAAATATCTCGTTACATTTTTATCGTTAAGGGATAAATTTCTTAATTGTTTCTAATCCAATAATTTTATTAGAGTGTTGATGGCCAAGTTCAAGTTAATCCTACGAAGGAAATAGTTTAAATTTAAATAAAGAAATACGGTGCCTTAAGAAAACCAGCAAGATAAATACATGTCAATGAAATCAATCCAGTATAGCTAACAGTGGATCTATTCAATCAAAATATTAGTGTATCGCAAAGGGTTAATGTTAATATACTTAGGGATTGTAAATTTAACCCTAGAATCATACGTACTCGTCAAAATGACGAACGGACTTCTCTACCTGCTCCAATACTACAACTTGTCGTTTCTTGCTTGTTGTGAAACTTCTGTTATCTAATTAATTTGTTATTATAACACAGCAAATGTATAAATTTTGTTTTTAGTTGCTGTCGTTTTGTTTATATTGAAATAGGGTGCGTCAAGAGGACGATGTATGATTAACGTTTTTTTTTTTTATTTTTTTTTTTTTTTTTTTTAAGATTTTGTACTTCACATATAAAAGTTTTCCTAATTTTTCTAAAATTTATTAAAGGTACGGATGTTATAATTAATTTAAATTCAATGATTATGATAATGTGAAAGATGATTACATGTTTGACTTATACTGAAGTTTTAATATATTGAATACTGAAGTTTTAATATATTGAATCGAAAACCAAAGAATTCGTTTCAAGTGACTTAATAAAAGATTAATAATTTATTTTGTGGAAAATATTTTAATTTTTATTATTTTTTGAGATCTTATTCGAAAAATTGCTAACAAATTTTAGAAAATTTACAAATGTTCCTAATGAGGAAATTACTACATATCTACGGGAATATTTGTGACCGAGAAATTTTACATTCAGTAAAGTCACACATGTCCACCGACTCATAATAGTTCATAAATTAATTATTTGAAAGACATGTCTCATGATACAATTGATGTATTTATCTATTTTTTAATTTTTATAATGAAAATATGCTTTGATAAAAAGATTAAAGAAATTAATAAATATTTATATTAAAATATTTTTCCAAATCCAATTTTTATAAATATTTTGTTCGTTTTTGTAGTACTGTTATGTAAAAAAATGTTTTTTGCAAATAAACTCTAAAACTCTCCGTAAAAAGTCCATTCGTCAAAATGACGCCGATGTATGATTAACGTTTCTCGTAGACCAACGTATGGTTATAGGGTTTATTTGGTACATTTTTGCTATAAATTCGACTTACCGGTATTTATTTACAGTATTGAAAATAAAAAAAGAAATGTTATGAAAAAGTGAATAATTTATACCTGACGGATTGACGCAATTTCTTTGATGCATTTTCGAAAATGTACTATTATAGTAAATCCATTATACATCACTCAGGCATATCGTTCAAAATTTTTGATTTTTCTAATATTTGTACATTCAGATATTAGATGAGTGCAAAATAGGGTTACAAAAATTCTCAGGCTCCTACTTTTTTTGGCGGCCATTTTAACTTTGCTTCGAGACCGCTTTTCGATTGAAAACAAGTATTGTGCAACTGTTGAAGTGTATCTGAGTCTGTTCATTTTATAAAAATATCAAGATAAACTAAAAACCAAAATTTTTAGACTGATATGCTTTAAATTTTTTCTCCTTATATTACACTTACTTTTATCTAATTACCATAGTTACAAAAAATGACAGCCCATAAAAGTTTACTTAAATACCTTTCTAGGAATGTAATTTAGGTACGCCTATAATTTCATTTTTATTAAAATTGCATTTCCCATGATTTTTATTATTTTTATTTATTCATCTTTTTTTAATTAATTAACATTATTTTCGGTTAAAAAAATAACTTGCTCGCCTCGTTAATTTATTTTTGTGGTCATATGAATGCTTAAGAATCCTCGGCCTTCAGCCTAAAATTCTCAAACTGCATCCAAGGCCACAAAAATAACACCTACGGTCCTCGCTAAGTAATTTACATTGAAACTCCAAGAAGTGCAACAAAACGTTCACTTCCCCTCCTGAGTTGCAGTTCTTGCAGTTCCTGTGACGATCTAAAGAAGATATCTTTTAACGTAACTTTTTATAAACAAAATAATTTTCAAGATTAATTTTACTATGAATTTGAATGCTTGAATGAAATCAATAATTATCCCACGCTACTTACTAAATAAAATTGCATCTATAGTTAAATAAAAAAATTATAAAACAAATTTTTTAACTTTAATCAAATTAAGAAAAAAAAATGATAACAAGAATAATATGTTTTAAATGTGATAGGTATTGTTTAAATAATAACAAACATTAAGTTAATAAATTGAAATAAAGTACTTCAACAATGTAGAGCAATGATAACAATCCGACTAAAATTTGTTATATAACATAATAATATGTAGGTAAATTACGTATAAGTAACACTGACTTAAGTGCATAAGGCGTACGTACACCGGACCACCTATGATTAAGACGAGCAGGTGATGTGAACACATACACATACTTAAGAAAGTAGTCTACGTGTGTCAGCGATGTGTGACTCAACCCCTCACTCGATGTTTTTGTTGCATTTCTTGGAGTCTATAAAAAGTGGATTTTTTTGTACTGTTTTTTCTGGTATTTCAGTTATCAAAATCTTGCAAAGTAATGCTTTTCATACAATTTCTGTATGTCAATAAATTGCTTCCAATTTGTTTTATTTAATTTAAAAACTGAACAGTAATTTTTTTGAATATAAATATAAATATTAAAATATTTTGTTTAGTTATAACACTATCCCTCTGTCAAAACTGAATTATCTTTAACTACAAATAAAAATAATTCTTTAAATAAAAATAAATGTTTGATTACCTTTATGTTTTAATAGTACCTATATAAAGTACGCAACCTAATTGTAAATAATTATATTTTAATAGATTTTGATTATTAGATAGAAAAACTAGTATTTAACTTTTAAATTACTTGTAGCAAATTGGAGGCTATATTTATTGTCATAAAAAAAATTTGTATAAAGAAAGCAATATTTTACAAGATTTTGGATTGAAATATTCGAAAAAAATTCTTTTCTTTACAAATAACTAATTAAATAATTGAGTTTTGAGTGAAGTAATTACTGATATTAAAGGAGCAATTTGAGAGCAATTTAGACATGTATAAAAAACGAAATGATTCTTAAACTTTCGCCGCCAACTTCTTTCCAGTCAGGAAAGAATTTTTTAACAAATTTTTCCCTTACAAATTAATTTTATAATTGATATGAGTAATTTAAATATTAATAAACATATTATACAGGATTTGAATATGTTAAAGAAAATTTATGAGGTTCAAAGGACTTGAATATACTTTACAGTTTGTATGATAATTTTCATCCGACATTTTAAACAGTAAGAAGAAGGTTGGGCATTATTACTGCTGGGGACAAAATTTAATAGAAGTGAAACGTGAAGTTAATATTATATAAATTACATTAGAGAGCCATGGATTAGAATGGATTACTAATTCCTTTGTAAATATACGTACGTTCCTGGATATAAGTTAAGAATATCTTTGCATGGTACACTAACAAGGGCACTATTTAAACATGTTACATGACTTCAGTGCGGCTTATATACATATTTTATAGGGGGCATTTCCACTGAAATAGTTTACGCGACGGGCCTTAGTTTTGGAATTACGATTTTAAATTTTCCGCTAGCTCAGTTTCGCGCCCAAGTCTCGTAACTTTTCATTTATAAAATAATAATTTTATAATTCTAAATGTTTCTCATTAAATAAGTAAATAAAAATTCGTCAAGTGCGTGTTTGACACGCACTAAGTAATGTCCCTCACTCAGTGGTCATAACTAAAACTTCTTGAAATATAACAGTCCGGACACATACGTACACATATACGTAATACATATACGTAATACATACACACACCTAACATACAAATACATACAAATTAATGTAGCAGAACAGATGGTAGATTAATATACCATAATTTGTTAGTTTAATACATTTAATGCCATCTAGCACAACAATTAGTAACTTGACGTGATGCTATACTATATATTAAATATACAAAGTCACTACTTGCTACTGGATGGCGTCTTAATCGTTTTCTTACCAAACCATAGAGTTCACAGATACATAAAATATATACAATACACAAGCAATACAGCCCTCTTGCGTTTATTCAATATATGAATGTAAAACTCTATTATTATTTACCACCTCTCTCAAATTTTCGATCACTCAAGGATTTTAATATGTCCCGAACTAACACGAAGTTAGTGCGGGACATAAAAATTGACTATAGTCAAAACAAAAACGTAATTATTAAGTGTTCAAAGTTATGAAATTTTGGGTGGTGTATCTTATTTCATGTATTAATTATAAAGAAAAATAAATTTATCCTCAATATAAACTATAAATATTGATTATTTCTAGTGTGATATTTAAAATAACTCACAAGGAAAGGTTCGCAACTGTCAATTCACAATTTTGATGAAACTTGGTAGTACAGGCCAAAATAATGGATCAGTATTTTCTTTTATCTGACACAGTAGACATTTATGGAGTGAAATCACCCCTCAAAGCTAGGATAAAATTTCAATTTTGCTTGATTACTTGAAAAATACGGTGGATAGAGAAAAACTTTAACAACACATTTTTTTAGAGAGCGTTCTAATGATGTATATAAATCCAGGGTCCGACATACTGGAGTGGCTGTTCAAATAAAATTGGGGATAAATTTTGAAATAGGATGGATATGCTTTGGTATATTATATTTTGAATATCATATATGAAAACTGCATGAAAAATACTATAGTTTAATTGTTTTTGCTCAAAGTTGTAATTTAAAGCCCTAAAGTCAAAATTGGACAGCTAATCTGTGGTGCGAACCCTAAATTTTACTCACAATCAACAGAATAATGAATTTTTAATAAGGCTTTCAGTTAGTGAAGTGCCTTGTATTTAATAACTGGCCAAAATACATGAATAATAACGTTTAATAAGGTTTTAACATCTAAGTAGATAAGTACTATAGTAATATTTTTACCAAATGAAAATGATTTCATGCAATAGGAATGCACGTATAACAACATAATAGACATGCTTGCAATACAGCTATCTCTTACCAGATCTACTACCAAATGTATTGAAAAAGGATAATAAAAATTATAATATCTTTGATAATTAACAAAATTTCATTTTTAAATTCGAAAGCCATGAAATATTTGCATTTGATAAAAATGCAACTATATATACTAATATCATCCTAAGAATTTTTAACACTTTTGAGACAAATATCGAATTATTTTTTGGCGATTGCCAATTGTATCACTGTTATGTCTACATATACAGGCTGGTCTAAGATTTTGTACCGTAATTACAAAACTGATAGTACGTTCAAAAATAAGAGAACGTTTTCATATGCCGTCTTTTTCAAAACTCACTAATAAGGCAGATGCATCCCTTTAAAGGGGTGAACCGAAAACCATACTAAAAACCTTATTAAAAATTATTATTACGCTGATTGTATGTAAAATTTAAGACTCTAGACTTTAAATTACAACTTTGAGCAAAAACCGATAAACTAGTATATTTTATGTTATAGTTTTCATAAATATGCTATTCAAATTTTAGTATACCAAAACATATCCATCTTATTTCAAAATTTACCCCCAATTTTACTTGAACAGCTCCTCCAGTATGTCTGATCCTGGATTTATATATATTATTAGAAAGCTCTTTAAAAATAAAGTGTTGTGTCAATTTAAAGTTTTCCTCTATCTACAGCAGTTTTCAAGTAATCAAGCAAAATTGAAATTTTACCCTAACTCTGAGGGGGTGATTTCACCCCTTAAATGGCTACTGTGGCAGATAAAAGAAAATAAGGGTGCGTTATTTTTGCTTGTACTAGACGTATACCAAGTGTCGTCAAATTTATGAATTGACACTTAGGAAGCTTTCCTAGTCAGTTCCTAAATATATTAATTATTATAGAAAATACTCTAAGGATCGGTTTCACACGGCAGTAGACTGCTATAACAGTAGAACTGTTAAGTCGAGGATGTTGCTACTGTGATAGTTCTACTGTTATATGATGATTCACAGTATATGAAAGTGTTTGTTAATTAAGAAAAAAAATATTCAAATGAAAATAAAATAGAGAAAAAGACATTAGTTGAAAATACAGTTGAACAAGTTCCTTTTTGACATATAAAACAATTTATTAACCAAATTATTAACGGTAAATGATTTCATAGGATTACCCAATGCAAAATTTTTAAAACTCCATAAGAAGGTTCATATACAATACTCTTAATATTTTTAAATTTGGAAAAACAGCTAATCTACATAAAATTTTCAAGTGTCACATTTGATTACTAAACAGGGAATTCATTTTAACAATTTCTTCTGTTAAATTTAATTTTTTCACAATATTTTTTCAAATGCACTTTCCTTTTTATATTAATTGTACATGGGGAGAAAATTCATATAAAAATTACTGTGCTCAGCACTACAATCGACGTGTAAAAGGCGAACATATTCAATTTTGTGCGGTAAAAATATAAAAATTATAATTAATCATAGAAAATTTAAAGGATAGAATATTGTTTTCGTAATATTAGCTCCGTAAAATTTGTAAAACAGCACAGTAAAAAGTTCCATTGCCGACAAAAAAATATTTTTTAATTGTTTTCTTACAAAAATTACCATGCTGTATTATAATATTTGAAAAGCTATCTGCTAATAGTATAAAGAAAAAAAGAGAAAGAAGGTTGTGTGTGTTGTGAACGCTGTTGAAATGTACCTCACTCATAGCAAGTCACATAGCCAACCATAGGTTTGGAAGACTAACAGGGTCGGACGGGTCGGACCAAGCACCTTGATCCATTAGACTGTCTTACAAGCAGCAAGCAGTATTCATTACACTGTGTTAGAGGACGGGGATGTCACCGTTTAATTCATCATTTTGTTACTTTACTATCTTTAGTATTAGAATATATCGTTGGCAATCATTTTTGTATGCACCATAAAGTTCTTACAGGTTCGAAGTTTTTACAGGTACCGACCAAGCAACATAAGGTTGCGGGTCAGATGCGCAAATGAAAGTGTACGACAACAAGAATTAAACTATAACATATATGCATAAGAGTGAGATAAAGGTTGTGTTAGTACATTAAATTTTACCATCCTAGCACATATTTTTTATTTTGGTCGTCGATCGCGCACGCATCATAAGAGAGCATGGTAATTTTCCTGAAATTTTATCTACAAAAATTATATGATTTTTTTCTCCGTGTATAATCAGATGATTTTGTATCCCACAAACACCCATTTTCATGGTGCAATTGAATTAAACTTAGAAGTTTCTTTTCCGAGAACCATTTTTCTTAAATAAATTCCGCCATTTTTAATGCAATAAAATGTTACTGCAATCGCAAAAGTAGAAAAAATTCTAGTTATACCAGTAACTGACATAACAATCAACTGTGATAGCAGTAAGTATGTTTCACACAAAAAATTTCCTAACAATATAGCCACGCCTACTAAATTGCTACTGTGAAAGCAGTAAATTGTCCTGTGAAACTCCCGCTTTAGAGTATCAAATTCTTAGTATTCTGGCGTGTCCCGTCTTCAGAATGAAATGTGATGAACTAAATATAGATAAAGTCAAATTTATGTATAAAGAAAATGACTCATTTCAAAAATAAAGTTTTGTCACATATAAAATATATTATAATTTCTACTAGGGTAAATGCGGAAGAGATGCCGCAGTAGCCATAGTTCGCCCGTTGATTGATAAATAGCGCTCTTAATGGATTATATGTTTAAAATAAGTTACTTATTTAAGCTGTATATGGCAACATTTATGATTTGTCCATCAGTTTAGTAATTATCCAACTTTTTATTACTGAAAAGTAAGTTTTTTTAACATAATATTTTATCAAGCATTTAATTCATTAGAATTTTAGAATGCATATGTCATTGTTTTAATGAAAATGAGTTTTGTTATTAATTTAGATATATTTTAAAAGTATTGTATAAAATTTTAGGTTAGAATTCCGCACTATGCTTGCTATAGCAACATGCGGCATCTATCCCAACAAAAAGGAGAGATACCGCATTTAAAGTTGGTATAGATGCCGCATCATATTACATGTTAAAAACATAGACTTATACCTTAATTATGCAATTATTTATTTTTTTTTTTTGGACTGTAAATTATGGCACATAAATATCAAAAATCCATTAACTGGAACAGGAAGACCTCTCATATTAGTGAAGACAACAAAAATAATGATGATTGCGTGTATATTGAATGTTTTGAAAAGTACTCAGAAACAAAAAAAAAAAGTTGACTGATTAAAATGTATAAAGTGCTAAAAATGGCTACATATGGCATGCATCATGTATGGAGATGTGTGTAAAATACAATTTTTTTAATATGAACTATGCGGCGTCTCACCTTCGTTGATGCGGCATCTCTTCCATAGGTGTGGGAGGGACGCCGCTTTGCAGACTCTACAAAAAATGTTAATTATGAATCCTCTATCACTCAAAATTTAAAATTATTTATAAATAATTTTAAAGAACAATTAGCGCTATTCATAGAGAGAAGTTAAGATAATTCTTAGATTGAACTTAGCAAAGTTAACACTAAGATTTAACTTAACATTACAATTCATAGACAGATTTTAAAATTGTCCTAGTAGAAACAAGCTTGAAGTTAGTTATAATGATACATTGTGAGGTGTATACAAGCTTTACAATCAATTCACCAATTGAAAGCAATCAGAGAAACGAAAAATATTTGAATAGTAGTAGCGCGAAATATTTAAATTAATGAAAATTCTATCAGTAAATAATTAAAATTTTTTTATTTTTGCCGTAATTAATAAAATAATACAAAAGTATACATAGTTATGTATTTTAATTTAATTTATAATAAATAACAATATTAACGGAAAAATTTGTTTATTGGAAATTTAAATTTCTTTGTTGTAAATATTATTTTAAACTGTTTTAGAATATGTCAGTACGTAGTATAGTACCTAACTATAGTTTGTTTGTTTAAAATGCAGAACGTAAAGACGTGTCCCTAATAAAATTTAAAATTTCATAAAATAGGTGGTATCATGTGATTATTTTAATATTATTTTTTTTAAAATGTGAATTGTCTTTAAAACATGTAATGTGTGTAAACAGACATAATTGTATTATAATTGTTCTGTTTTTTATATCATCAGTTTTATGTAATCTGAGTGACTTATAAAGTTACAATAAAATATAAATTATATACTAAAATATTTGTTGATTTATTAAAAATTTTTACAAAAGAAGTATAAAATAAATATAAACTTTGTCAATGATTTAGATTTTTATAATTTTAAACATAAACTGCGGTACTTAAAACATTAAATAATTCCAGTGTGCTTCCGATAATTTTTAACATTTCAGTATGAAAAACAACTAAAAAAAATGTAATAATAAATTAAGATTAACTAAAGTATGGTAAAATATTATGTTAAACTACCGTTTTGTTTATAATTTACATTAAGAAAAATACGTCTCTTATTACACAAAAAATGTAAGTAGAAAGTCAAAATATTCTATCACAGAAGCACACAGAAGTACGTAATAATTCCTTAGTTTTTCTGTTTTTGCACATATCTTTTAATTAGTTATCTATAAAATTGTAAGTTTTTCGTCAAATACATGCTGCAAATCGATATTTTCGTCATACATGAAAACTTTTTTGCAACTGAAAATATTTAGAGGTTGAATTACTTATAAAACTAAGTTAATTTGATTCAATTTTTCTTTTAATTTACTTACATTTAAAATATTTATTACGTCAATACTTAATATAGATATTTAATTACGTATATTTTATATTTTTATTCGAAAAAGTTCTTTCAAATTTGATAAAATGTTCAAATGTCAAAAAATTCCATGTAAAAATATATTTAAGATGGACTTAAGTCTGCCATTTGCTTATTTTAAATTTAAGTAAGAGATAAGATTGAACTTAGCGTTAAAACCGACCTAAAGTCGTCTATGAATAAGTTAAGTTTTATCTTAGCTAAGATTGATCTTAGATTTATCTTAAATCGTTTATGAATACCCCACAATGTTTACATTTATTGTGTACCAAATTTCAAACCAATTAAATGCATACCTTAAAAATTATCAAGTGTTTTCAAAATATGCGGCATCTCTTCCGCATTCACCCTATCCTTTTTCAATATATTAGATAGTAGATCTTGTAAGAGATAGCTATATTACGAGCGCGTCTGATACATAAGTTTATGAGAATTTGCAGTTGTAGTTGTTTTCTCTATATATTGTTTTTTTAGAAGAACAAAAACAAAACATTACAGTAGTAATATTTAATAGTTGGTACGCCTTATCAACATTTAAATAATTACCAAATTACGTTGTATTTATTTAAGAAATATCGCCTTTAGTATTATCTCTCCTGCCAAATCAAAATACGTTGAAAATAATAAAATTTGTAATCCAATCAAGTTGTTATTCGTCATAGGTATTATTAGCTAAATGTAACAGATGTAATATCGCTCGTGTTTTATTTAATCCGCGGTTGTGTCAGTCAACGCAATGGACATTGTATGAACGAGATTTTGTTTCGATCAGTCAACTTCTCAGTATGCTGATATGTTTACGTGAAAAATATTTTATATTCAGATAACTTTTTTGTTCAATGGGACATGAATCGTTTGCCCTTTGATGATCGATTTTTTGATTGTCATGTTGTCATTTTTTAAAGGCAATATTCAAAATATTTTCAGTATCCTAGAAGTTTTAAAGATAGGATACTGAGAACGATCCCGGATCCTGATGTACTTCAATATTACAATATTATGTAACGAATGGGCTCTACTTCACCGAATCAAACTTCATCCGGTATTTTTTATACCTACGTTATGATTGCTCACATGATTCTCCGTATTAATTACATACGTAATTTTTTATGTATAGCTACAAATAGGGTGAATGTGGGAGAAATGCCGCACATTTTGAAAACACTTGATAATTCTTAAAGAATGCATTTAATTGATTTGAAATTTGGTACACAATAAATGTAAACATTGTTCTTTAAAATTACTTATAAATAATTTTAAATTTTGAGTCATAAAGAATTCATAATTAACATTTTTGTAGAGCCTGCAAAGCGGCGTCTCTTCCACACCTGTGGGAGAGATGCCGCATCAAAGCAGGAGAGACGCCGCATAGTTCGTATTAAAAATTTTGTATTTTACACACATCTCCATACATGATGCATGCCATATGTAACCATTTTTGGCACTTCATACATCTTAACCAGTCAACTTTTTTTTGTTTCTGAGTACATTTCAAAACTTTTAATACACAGACAATCATCATTATTTTCGTTATCTTCACTAATATGATGGCTCTTCCTGATCCATTAATGGATCTTTTATATTTACGTGGCATAATTTACTTTCCAAAAAAAAAGTAGCATAATTAAGGTATATAAGTCTATGTTTTTAACATGTAATATGATGCGGCATCTATACCAACTTTAAATGTGGCAACTCTCCTTTTTGTTGGGATAGATGCCGCATGTTGCTATAGAAAGCATATTGCGGGATTCCAACCTAAAATTTCATACAGTACTTTTAAAATATACCTAAATTAATAACAAAACTCATTTTCATTAAAACAATGAAATATACATTCTTAAATTCTAATGAATTAAATGCTTCATAAAATATTATGTTAAAAAGCTTACTTTTCAATAATAAAAAGTTGGATAATTACTAAACTGATGGACTAATTATAGATGTCATAGATGTTACCATATACAGCTTAAATAAGTAACTTATTTTAAACCTATAATCCATTAATAGCGCTATCTATCAATCAACGGACGAACTATAGCTATTGCGGCATCTCTCCCGACGCGGCGTCTCTCCCGCACTTACCCTATCATGTTTTTTTTAAATTTTTTGTCTGGTAAGTTTTAGATGGCAAAAAATGTCAGATTAAACTTAAGGTACCATCACAGTGTGATCGGCCGAAAAATAGTTAATTTTCACAATTTTCTTTTTTTTTGGATGGGATGGAGAATGGGGATGAATTTTTATTTACGATTAACACCACTATTTAACAATACAAATATATTTTTTTATTCATTTTTTTTATTTATATTTTATAATTATTATAATTTTTTGAAAAAAATGTCTTTAAAAAGGGCAATGTTTGGTGCCCACGACTGCGGCCGCAGTTTTTATCCGAAAAAAAAATCTAATAGATTATCAATATGTAGGTAATGATAAGCCGCTATGGTAAGGAGCTTTTTTTAAATCTTCCTATTTTCTCACACGGAAAACTGTAAAAAAATTTGTACTTTTTATTCAAACCGCCGCCATTTTTTCAAATTTCAAAACAAAAGCTTCCATATGAACATAGCGGCTTACCTACAGACTGATAATCTATTTGATTTTTTTTTTTTCAGATAAAAACTGCGGCCGCAATCGTGGGCACCAAATATCGCCCTTTTTGAAGACACTTTTTTCAAAAAATTATAATAATTATGAAAAATAAATAAAAATGAATAAAAAAAATATTTTTGTATTGTTAAATCGTGGTACTAATCGTAAAAAGACTTCATCCCCATTCCCCCATCCTCTCCACCTTAAAAAAATTCGAAAATTGACTATTTTTCGGCTAATCACACCGTGATGGTACCTTAACGTAGTTGCTCTGAGATAGTCAGGTACAAAAGTATATCTCAGCGAAAAAAATTTTCTTTTAACAAAAATTAAATAATGTATTAATATTCTTCAGTTACTATATTTGTATACCGGCCACTTGTTTTTTTGAATTTTCGCGCGCTTATGTTGTAGCAATATAAAAACCTTGTTAAAAAAGCGTTGTAAAAACGTTTTAATAATGTTTATAAATTATATTTCAAAAACGGTGTAGTGAATAATTTTTATTTTTTATTAAATATAGTTCACAACTTTGTATTTTATAACATACTAAATTTTTATCGAATTCCTTTGACACGTTTTAATTTTATTAAAAAAAAAAAAAAAAAAAGCGTTTCCCCATAAGAGCCCGTGTCCAAATTACAAAATTTTGAAATCGTTTTTCTCAAAATTGGGGTAGTCAATTTTAATCGGAATAGGCTCGTATTATTGGTACTGAATTAAGTAAATATCTAGAGAAGTTTCATTAAAATCCTTTGAAAAAATCGTTTTATCGTCCAACTACCTTAAGCTACCTGTCAGGACACGCACATAATATTATTTTCCAATTATGTAAAGTGCTCGCTTGTACTTTACTCTATAGTTGGAATAAAATCATCAATGTAAAAATTCCAGTATTAAAAATAATAATCTGTGACGAGCAATAAGTCCGCAAATAAAACACATATAAATTATAAAATACCCTTGTCGCAGCATCATGCATAACATAACGAGTTTCCAGAGATTTATTTTTATGAAAATGAAGATACTTATATACTTGAGACTTACTTGTAAAATAACAAATAACAATGGGATTTTATGTCCATTTTTTAAACTTTTGTTGGCACACAGGATATGAAAATAACTAAATACGAACAAATACCTTATTAGCAGTATTTAACACGACGGAATACATGGAAAAAATTTTTTTTTTTTTTAAATCGGTTATGTAGTTTATTTTTAGTACTTTTGGAATTCTGGCGAACTTTAGATAAAATAATCTGTATCCATCCAAAATAATTTACTTTTTAATGATAAAAAAAATTATACTGCTTTTGGATTCCCCAGGAGCTTAACGGACTTCATATAAGCCTATATTCATCTTAAATAGTTTAGCTTTCCGATAGTGAATCAAAATCGAATTGCGAGTTTATTTTTGGAACTTTTAGATTTCTAGGATTTTTGCGGAATCATACAATATAGCCTATGTCTATCTAAAGCAACTGATTTCTCTAAGCGTGAAGAAAATTTCACAATAGGTTGGTTTACATATTATTTTTGGTGTTTTTGGGTTCTCAGGATCCGGATCGATTGCATATAAGTACATAACAAAGCTTATGTTTTTTTTTTTAAAATAGCTTAGCTCCCACGACCGGTTTTTCATTCATAATTTTAAAGGTTCTTTAACTAAAGCTACTTTTGATTTAAAGTCGACTTTATTTTCAGCACTGTTTTACAATGATCTGGTCTGCTTACTTTTGTAAAAGGACTTTTAAATGTTGCATGGATAAAACGAACTATGAATGATCGTCGCCAATCTTACATTTATAAGAAATAACTATAAAAACGAAAATGTCAACGTGTTTGAATAAAAAAGAAAAACGCATTTCACTCATTTCGATACTGCCAGTGAGATTGGGATAGAAAACCACTTTATTTCTTTTTAAAAGAAATTTATAAATATAATAAATAATACAATGAATCATAAAAGAGATCGTTCAGCCAATTTAACCAAAAAAGAATGTTTGATATTAATTCAAGACGTAAAAATAATCAAAAATATTATGAAAATAAGCAAACAAATACAATTTTTATTTTATTTATTTAAAAGTATGAATATTTTATAGAAAAATTATGCTTATAAACAATATTCAATGACAATAATCAGCAATAACAAATGTGTTAAAGCCGACTTTAAACAGTAAAAGTCGAGATAATTCTTACTTTAGTTTAAAGTCGACTTTTACGCTAACGGTGCTTTAAATTTGATTGTAAAACAGTGTCAAAAATAAAATCAGTTTTAAAGTTGGCTGTAGTGTTAAAGTCGGCTTTAAATGTGAATGTAAAACCGGCCATAATAGTGAAGGAATAATACAAATTTTCCAAAATTAACTAAGTATTTTATTTTGGTGCTCTTAGATCTCCAGGACTCTGGTGGACATCATAATATAACCCAACCTATATCCAACTAAAATAGTTTAGATTCCTAACGATGAAAAAATTTTCAAGTTACGTCCAATAATTATTAATATTTTTTTTTAGACACAAAACAAAAATCTTCAAAAATTAATTTAATTAGAGCAATGTTTCAAACGTCTATCTTATGTACTTTTTTCCGCTTTTTTCAATGGTGTAAAAGAAAATTTAAAAAATGGTTAAATATTGGCAAATTTTTGAATAAACGATGAGTGACCAAAATTCCTTGCCCTAGGCATCGGACGCATCAGGCTCATGAACTTATTGAAGGTCTTAGGACTTTTACGGCCGGTTTTACAGCCGACTTTAAAGTCCCGTTAGTGTAAAAGTCGAGTTTAAACTAAAGTAAGAATTATCTTAACCTTTAGTGCTTAAAGTCGGCTTTAACACATTTGTCATTGCTGATTAGCACAATTTTTCTATAAAATATTCGTTTCTTAAGTAAATAAATTTAAAATTGTATTTGTTTGCTTATTTTCAATAATATTTTTGATTATTTTTATGCCTTGATTTAGTATCAAACATTCTTTTTGAATTAAACTGGCTAAGCGATTCCTTTTATGATTTATTTGTATAAATTTATGATATTTATAATTATAATATTTAGCTATTTTAAAAATAAATAATGTGGTTTTTTATTTCAATCTCACTGCAGTAGTGAAATGAGTGAAATGCGTTTTATTTGAAATTCAAACACGTTGACATTTTCGTTTCTATAGTTACTTCTTATAAATGTAAGATTGGCTACGATCATTCATAATTCGTTTTATCCATGCAACATTTAAAAGTCTTTTAACAAAAGTAAGCAGACCTAATCATTGTAAAACAGAGCTAGAAATAAAGTTAACTTTTAAATTAAAAGTAACTTTAGTTGAAGAACCTTTAAAATTATGAATGTAAAACCGGTTGTTAGACCTGTCACTAACTTTAATAAAAACTGGAAACTTTGTTCGAGAATTATCGCTCATACACATAAGCTTACCAAAAATCCACTTTTCAAAAAAGCTTCCAAGGTGAAAACTAATTTGTCCACCCCTGTGTCAAGTTCGATCGCTCACATTTTATGTATTTTATATTTTAGGAGTGTATCATTTTTTAATCAGCTCTTCATTTTACGGTCCATTTGTTTACAATAACCCTAAGGCTCCAGCTTGTTAATGTCACATCCTGACAAAAAGAAATTTTATTGAAATTTTGTACGAGGAAAAGTTTCATTTAAATATCAAATGTAGTTTTTGTGTGATATAAATACAAACAGTTGAGCAAAAACAGTGAGAAAGACAAAGAAAAATTTAAAAAGTTCCAGATAATTGTTATAGAAATCGTATTTTTATTATATATTTTATGTTGTATTTTCACTGTCACCCACTGTAGAATAAATGAAGTGAAAAAATAAATTTATTTTCTTGTCATATAACAGAAACAAAAAAAATTTTCAGTGACATAAAATAGTATCTGGCTAATATCTGTTTCGAGTTTACCTAATTTGCTTTATGAGTTGAAAATACTAAACAAAAAATTAAATATATATTTTATTACTTACTTAATTTATGTTATACGACACCAGAGAAACATAAAAAAAGATACTCTCTGACATAGTTACAGGCAGTTCTCGCTTTTACGGAACATGAAACACATTTTTCCACGCGTTTAATCATTACTTTCTACTTGCAAATTTAGTATGAACATTTTTATTCACAATAGTGACATATTATACATATCTGTTGTACAAAAGCAAGACTAAATAAAAAGTACTTTTACTATATTCCGAGTCAATATTTGTTAGTCTCCGGCACCTTCTATATATTTTTGAAAGACTAGAAAGACTAAGCAGTGTGTTACCCTATACTATGCCATGATTAGAGTGGGAAAATTTTTCGTAAGTTCAAAATTATTGAAAGTTATAAATCGTCTGTAGTACAGTGTGCGTTTTAATTAAAATAGTTGGTCGATAAAACGATTTTTTCAAAGGATTTTAGCAAAAACTTCTCTAGATATTTATTTAATTCAATACCAATAATACGGGGAGCCTATTCCGATTAAAATTTATTACCTCAATTTTGAGGAAAACTATTTCAAAGTTTTGTAATTTTAACACGGGCTCGTATGGGAAAACTTTTTTTTTTTTAATGAAATGAAAACCTGTCAAAGGAATTTGATAAAAATTAACAAAGTTACAAACCATATTTAATAAGAAATAAAAATTATTGACTAGGCCGTTTGTGAAATATAATTTATAAATATCATTTTTATAACACCTGCTTCTAAAGTTCAATATTCGAGCGTTGTGTAGTGGGCGTAAAGAGCAGTTTTTTATATCATTGTAAAACAAACGACAGTAACTGTGCGCGAAAGTACAAGTGTGCGTGAAAGTAGCTAAAACTATGCGAGAAAATAATGATATTCATTTATCAATGATAATCATATTCAAATTAACATGGAAACGATCAACAAATTAATAAAAAAAACAACAACGTTCTACAAATTAATAAAAATTGCTTAAAAATAATTAATTTTTTTCTCTCTATTAAACTTTAGAAGCCGTCGTTATAAAAAATTATGTTCGATACGTATGCGTAAAGAGAGGTATTCGGTAGGCTTAAATTGGGGCACTCGCTAAAGGGACAGACGTATACACAACGAGATCTCGTGCGCTTACGCACTCGATCTCGTTATGTATACGTCAGTCCCTTAGACTCGTGCCCGAATTTAAGCCTACTAGAATACCTCTCTTTACGCATATGTATCGAAAATAACTATTTTAACGTTTTTACTACGCTTTTTTAACAATGCTTTTATGTTGCTACAACATAACTGCGCGGAAATTAAAAAAACAAGTGGTATACAAATATAACAACTGAAGAATATTAATACATTATTTAATTTTTGGTAAAAGAAAAATTTTTCGCTGAGATATACTTTTGTACCTGACTATCTCAGAGCAACTACGTTAATAACAGGGATTTACATAAACAAAACTAATATTATAAGAAAAAGCGTTTAGCAGGTGATACATGGGTCAGATACAAATAGATACAGATTAATTTTTGCATGATTTCTGGCCAACCTTCAACGTAAGCTTAGAAGATACGCTGTAGTTGGAATTAACAACGAAGACCACAATCATCTTAACACTTTACTATTCACACGTTAACGCAGTAAACTTCGCCAGAGATCGACAAGATTTTTTTATTACTCATGCCGGAGAAGTACTAACTCGGCATTTCGGTACGCAAAGTAGCTGTTTGCCCACTGTACTCTTCCCGCATACTTTTTTGCGTGTGGAAAGTAACTTTCCACACGCAGATTGACAATAAAACTCGCAAAATTTAATCAAAAAACGCAAAGTCGCCTCACGATTTTTCATTTAATAAATATTTCATAATTATTTCTATAGAAATTACCAACAAAGTAATTTAAACGATAATTAATTCAGAAAAAAAAGACGAACACTTAAAAATATTATTTTAAAAAGTAATAAAAATGTCAAAAATAGTGATAATAATAGAAAAAAGTATGTGAAATTCGTAATAAAAAATAGTATGTGCAACTCGTGCGGGATTGTCGATTGCCCCACTCAACCGAATGAGTGCACTCACTACGTTCGTGCGCTCAACTTCGCTTTCGTGGGCAATCGACAATTTCCCGCACTTATTGCACAATATACTATTAACGAATTAAATTAAAAAAAAATTATATAAATAAATTTAACATGTGCGAGCACTATTATATGTATTATATATACTTATAAAAATGATATCAAATGTAATATATTATCCATCCATAATATATATTATGGCCCATTGACACATTGATTAGTGCGAGTGTGAGCACTTGGTATAAACGGCATAGCATTACCCTTATAAGTACTCGTTCAATTTATTTTAATTTCAATAGATTTGTTGAATTGTTGTAATCTGGAAAAGACAGACATTAATTGATAGGTAATAATAATGAACGTAAAAGTGATGTTATTTTCATCGAATATATTTTTTTAAGTAAACAAGAATATTAATTTTATCGTAATATGTCAATTACATATTTATTTTGATTATTTTTAAAGAAAAAGTTAATTAAAAACGAGATTTTTTTAGTTTAAATAATACAAAAAAACCACCAGCCTTTTCGGTAACTCTCATAAAGGGCATCCCTTGCTATAAAAGTTTTCATTTCATTCGGAAATTTTTATTATCAACAGTTCAGTGTACGGTATTTTTTTTTAATTTGGTTCCACGGGTTATAGAAAATTGAATACTGTACGTAAACTATCATTCTGTCTGTTTTATGAAGGCAGGAGAAAAATATACACATATGTACATATATAACAAAAAATTATTTTCACTGGGAAAACAAAATACAAAACAAATAAATAAATTTTGACACGGACATACACACGGTTAGCTTTCTTTTTTTGTTCACAATTAAAATCGCATAAATAAATAATATAGGAGGCAATAAATAAAATCTGTAGGTACACGAAGATCAGCAAATAATTTTTATTAAATTGATTTATACTCAACATCAGTTGAATATTATCATTATCAGTTTTTGTTCTATTTATTTGAGTAGCAGCTACAGTGCACACTCTGAATAATTCCGCTCTCGATAGTTGCGCTGCCATAGTTTGAGATACGAGCCTTACCCTTATTCTATCACCTATTATAAATATTTATTTTATACACTCTAAGAATCAAAAGGCTTGTTGCTTCCGAGTCTAGTAAGGTAGCGGAAACATTGTGATCACTTTTGAAATGTAATAATTTTTTCCATCTAAAATGAAAATTTTTACGCGTATTTTACGCTTTAGTGCTTTCTGAACAATTTTGGTTTGGTGCCTGTTCGTCGATCCGTCTGTCTGTTCATCAGAGCTCCATCAGATTGCACCCAGTGGCATAACTTCTGAACTATTCGATTGTTTTTAATGAAACTTTCGCAAATTATCAAGTTTGATTCCTAGTTACCTTCCTATGAATTTTATCGCTATCGGAGTAATGGCAGCTACGGCGTTACCATGAAATCCCATTAAATGTCGACATCTTATTTGCTACATATTAGTTCTACTTCGCTCGAATTTTGAGAGTATTTGAGGGTTGGTTTGTAAAGTATATTTTGCTATTATTTTATAATTTACACTTTAAATATTTTAAGTTGTAACAAATTTTAGAGTATATACATATTTGATAAAAAGTTGGAAATTTTATATCTCAAAGTTATTTTTGTTACAAACATCACTTTAGTAATAAGGTCACGAAATTTAAGATAAAAAGCCGTTTAAACAAAAATCACTTTAAAACTAATATCTTTTACGAATACGAGTAAGCTGTGTGCCATACCCTGTTGTCAGCGTATTTTGCTTCTACCGGTTAGTTTTAGTATAGTAAGTCAAATTAAGTTAGTATTGTTTTCTTGTATAGGTTGATATAGATATTGTATCCATGTAGTGTATCTTCACAAACAGTGAAACATAAATTTATGTTTCTATGTATAAAACATTGTTTTGTCTATACAGAATAAAAAGTATGAGACCTCGAGCTGGGCTAGTGGTTAGCAGCTCCGCTCTTGTTTGATGGATCGTGAGTTCGGAACCGACCAGATCGGAGAGATACATACATCATCATCAAACTACCATACCGCACCAATCACCAATAACCGCATAATAGCAAAAGCATTAGTACCTACATCAAATACCAAACGATGCACATCAGTTCAGTTGTAGCGCAGCTAAACAATAGAAAAAACATTTACAGTAGCGTAGTCTTATAAAATTTTATGAGAAGATGCATATTTTATAAGTAAAAATATTACACAATACATAGTCAGTACTATTTAATTAATTAGATTTTTAATAATAAAGAGATATAATGAACTTGTTAATTGCGTACATGAATCAGTCATGATTCACAGTAGCGTAGTGAAAGAGAGTCAAAGGGATTTATCGTGCCCTGGGCGCCAGTTATGTTCGTTATGCCACTGTCAATACTACGAACATTACACGAACGTACTGTATCTATGTAAATGCATATTTTTGCATGAACATATGCCACTAAGGTTTGCTGCATTTTAAATTACGATTTACAGTATAGCACCGATAATGGAAACATCAGTTTTGAAAATTCTTTGAGGGCATCACTTTTGGAAAGTTGCATCAAAAATGTCAAGTACATAAATATTGAATCTATGTGCAAAATAGACCATGACGCATGATTTTATCAAAAGAAACAAATAAATATACCGGTAATGGTAGTGACAAACAACAACAGACCTCAAAGCGTGGGAATGTGAATTTTAGTTATTGTACATAGAATGTTTATCTATATGTATTCTGTTCTGTGGCGGTTTTTATTATACGTAAAATGTAAACAAAATCATTTCAAAGCAAATTAATAAAACAACAAATGAAAAAATATTTATCTTCATTCGACGAAATTACTGGATTAATAAGAAAACTCCTGAAAATTATACACAACTTATGAAAATTATACACAAAATGATGTCTGCGAGTGGCTAAACTGTGATAAAAATGAATTTGGCTATGCACTTTCATAATAACATTGTGGATTAAGTGATAAGAGAAGTAACAACTGACAATAATGACTGTAGTAACGCAAATGTGTGTGTAAGTGTAACGGAAAAAAGTAACCAAAATGTAACGGAACTTCCGTCGCTACAAAATATCATAAGGGCAACCAAAAATGTTCTAAACTGGGTAGAACAAACCCCGCAATGTAATCAAAAACACGTTATTAATTTGCTAGAGATTCAAGATAATGTTCAGGAGTTACAAACCGTAGTTTGTATGTGTCTAATATTTTTTTTTTTTTTTTTTTTTTTTAAATTTGGTATACATTATATTTTTTATTTGGTATCTTTTTTCATTAATAAAGAAGAATATAAATAATAAAGTAAAATATGTTTATTTGTAACAAAAAAATATGTTTTATTTGTAACAATTAAAAAAAAATTAAATGATAATTTTTAAACCGTTTTTTTTTATTATTAATATTTAAATAAAACATATCTTACTTTCTTTCACTAATTAGAAAAATAAAAATTAAGTTCATAATTAAGTTCAAAGTAATTTTTAATAATTTTAATTCAAAACATAATCTTACGATATTTGTGCATCGCCCCTGGTCAAAAAGCACCACTTTTGTCAAGCATCACTTTTGGAGTCTACTTTTTCTTGACCAAAACTGTTGCTCTACTAATATTATTATTTTTTGACCCACCTACTTGTTTTGACGCTCCTGAAAATACATATTTGATCATAAATTATTGAACTATAATTTTTCAATCTAGACGCGAAAAAATTCGTGTATCCTGCAAACGAGCGATTACTCGTTTCATTCTGCGGATCTATTGTGAAAGAGCACTGTAGTTACACATATTTGTAGTTCTAAACTGAAACAATTAATAATATATTATGAACACAATATCAGTTCATTTGTATTGTGTAGCTATTTGGATAATTTACATATCTAACAACAGCGGCACTAATATACTTACATATGTACATAAATGCCTACTAAATGAACACATTGAGAATTTGAAATGCCTAAAATTGTTTAAATTTTATCAGTTTATGTGAAATATATGTAGATTTAGTAGATTTGCTATTAAAATATACTAAAATTCATGAATTTTAATTGTTTCATAATGTTTTAATTGTTTTAATCTTTAATGACTTAATGAATAAATGTTTTTGTTAAAAATATTCTATTACTGTCTTTTTCCTTTTGAAATTGTCAAAATAAGTAATACTAGCTCGAACCTTCGATGGCCTTGCACTCCTGAAGGGATCACGCCGCCGAACTATGATGACGCTAACTATGACAATTATTTATCAACGAATTTGCTGTAAAACATGTAAAGAAATAAAACAAAAGTCACATTATTGTAACCAACCTCTAATAGGCCGCCTGGGAAACTAACTGTTTGACCTAATATATTCATAAATAAGTATATGGAGTTCTTTTTAAAGAAAATGATTTACAAGGAAAGGGCAAGAAGTCGAAAATTCAAAAAAATCTGATACTTTGTCAGTATGTAGAGAGTGACTACCTAATAACATAAAAAATATCAGTTGCTGCTAAAAAACGTTTTTAAGGGGTGGAACATCCCCTCAAAGTTAGAACTCAAAAATTTAAAATCGATGAAATTTTGTTTATAGGTACCTTAAAAAGTTCTAGCAACAAATATAACATTATTTTTTGCATTTACACATTTTTAAAGGTTGAAACCACCCCTCAACTGTGTACTTAAAAATTTAAAAATTGATGATATTTTGTTTATATACTATACAGAGCTCTAATAATAAATATAACATTATTTTTTGCATCTACAAATTTTTAGGGGTTGAAACCACCCCTTTATATGTGTACTTAAAAATGTATAAATTGATGATATTTTGTTTATATATACTATATAGAGCTCTAGTAATAAATATAACATTATTTTTTGCATCTATAAATTTTTAGGGGTTGAAATCACCCCTTCATATGTGTACTTAAAAATTTATAAGTTGATGATATTTTGTTTATAGGTATATATTATATAAAGCTCTAGTAATAAAGATAACATTATTTTTTGTATCTACAAATTTTTAGGGGTTGAAACTACCCCTTCATATGTGTACTTAAAAATTTATAAATTTATGATATTTTGTTTACATATACTATACAGAGCCCTAGTAATACATATAACATTATTTTTTGCATTCACAAATTTTCAAACCACCCGTTCAAGTGCGTACCTAAAAATTTGAAAATTGGCGATATTGTGTTTACATATATTACATAGAGACCTAACGATAAATACATTATAAATATATTCTTTCACACAGTTCTAGGGGGTGAAACACCCCCTCCAAGTTGTAAACTAAAAATTTCAAAACTGACAAAATTTTTATAGTAGGTACCTATATATAAATGCACACTTTAAGGGGTGGTTTCACCCCTTAAAAATGTGTGGACGCAAAAAATAATATTATACTTATTATTATAATTTCGTATAATTTGTAAAAACAAAATATCGACAATTTTTAATTTTTTAGCTACGCACTTGAAGGGATAGTTTCAACCCTTGAAAATTTGTGGATGCAAAAAATAATGTTATATTTATTACTAGAGCCCTATATAGTATATATAAACAAAATATCATCAATTTATAAATTTTTAAGTACATATATGAAGGGGTGGTTTCAACCCCTAAAAATTTGTAGTTGCAAGAAATAATGTTATATTTGTTACTGAACTTTTTAAGGTACCTATAGACAAAATTTTATCGGTTTTTAAATTTTTGAGTTCCAACTTTGAGGGGATATTTCACCCCGTAAAAACGTTTTTTAGCAGCAACTGGTATTTTTTATGTTATTAGGTAGCCACTCTCTACATACTGACAAAGTTTCAGATTTTTTTGAATTTTCGACTTCTTGCCCTTTTCTTGTTAGCTACTTCCTGATTTCATTTTGAGTTCTTACTTTCCTACGTACCTCGCAGATATTGTAGACGACCTTTTCTTGAATTTGCTTTATTTTCAACAAATACAAAAGTTACGTTAAATATATTTGAATGTTTTATTTTTTGCAGTTCCGAGACTAAAATGCAATGTTTAGTTCCTCATAAGAGAGAGTAAGTCTCACTTTTAGTCCCAAGAGACTAAAAGTACTTTTACTCCCATTTTTAAGCAAAATCGACAAGCAGAATTTATAGAGCAGTAAGTGTTTAATTTAAATTAAAAACAGTTGCTAAGTAACTAAAAATAATAAAAAAATTATTAAACTTGTAAATAAAAACAAACAGTTATGTATTATGATCCTAAGTTCAAAAGACCTCTAGAAACTGAGGTGACGGGAACACAAATTGTATTATTTCCATAGTTACCAACCAAACCAAGTAATTATGTTTTTATATGAGTGAGTGAGTAAACTTCTATTTATTAATATGATAGACAAAGATAAATGCAGATGTGGATAAAAAAGTTCTTTTTAGCTTGCGCCCATAATATTGCATATTGCATTTTCAAATTTGATTGATTAATTTAAAGTATAGATGATGTAATATTATTTCATACAATTACGACATTTAAATAATTTTTTCCTTAAGTTTTATAATTTTATATGACACCGGATTAAAGTGTTTTTTTAGGTTCTTACAGGCTCTCTGGCAATAAACTTCACATTCGGGATTAAAAGTCACATTTTAGCCCATGGTTGTATAATAGACAATGATATTGTATGCTGTCCTCCGAAATCTTAGAGGTCCTTAATAGGCTATAAACTTTGGATTCAAGAGTCTTACTTTAGTCTCTTCTAGTCTCTTCGTCTATAATATACTATTATGGGCGCAAGCTCAAAAGACCTCCAGAAACTGAGGTGAGGGGAACACAAACTATATTATTTCCATAGTTACCAATCAAACTAAGTAATTATGTTTTGATATGAGTGAGTGAGTAAACTTCTATTTATTAATATGATATTATAGACAAAGATAAATGCAGATATAGATAAAAAAAAGTTCTTTTAAGCTTGCTCCCATTATAAGCATTTTGGAAAAATTAAAAAAAAAATTCGTCTCAGTTTTCTACTTAATCGCTTTAGCTCAGGGCCTGGAAAAATTTAAATTCGACTTTTACAAGCTAATAGTATATGAATAGTGAAGCAATTATTTTTGTTAATTGATTTATTTATTTTCACTTTTATTTATAACTTAATTTTCTTACATAATTTCCTTGGTACATAAAAAGAAAAGTTGATACATTTTGCTTTGATGCTGTTAGTCAATAATTATGTTAATGTTATTTTATCTTTATAAATATCTTCGAAAATGAAGAATTCTTTGGAAAATGAGTTCTAGATATTAAAGTAGAGGGAAAAAATAATTGTAGACATGAGTGAATGAAGATGTTATGTAACATTTTGTTATAATTTTACAATAGAAGCGTTTGGAAGTTTTTATTTAGATATACTTCCCAAGCAATAGCACGGGAAATCAAATTTTAATAGACAATACTTTAGCGTAGGATATCTCAAAATTTTACAAAATCTAACTTTTTTTAAAAAAAATGTTACATAACCCCTACATCCGCTTATGTCTTCAGTTGATATATCTACACACGAAAAATATAACAATTTCTGTACACTAATAAGGTTAATTTTTTTATGTTCCATATTTGTTAAGGTATCCATAAAAATAATAAATCCAAAATATCTAAAGAAATTGACAAAAATTTTTAAGTAATTTTCTTACTTAAAATATTATAATATGTTAAAAATACATGTTTTATAATATAGAGGGTAGCTAATAATTATTTCTGTTCTTTTTTGATAAGCGGAAACAGGCTAAGATAAAGATACTTTTGAAATCGATAGTTATAATTTACTACAGAATTTTGCCTAGTCTCGTATGCTATTACAGTCGTGCCTCAACTTATTGACAATTTAAGTTATTGACGATGATCGTAGTTTACCTTAAGTTATAGACAAATCATATGTATGTACCCAAGGTCATACATGCTGTGTCGTAGTGTGGCAGTGCGTACATATAGATGGTTTGTCTATAACTTGAGGTAAACTACGATCATTGTCAATAAGTTAAATTGTCAATAAGTTGAGGGACGACGGTATATCAAATTTATAATAACAACTGATACACACCAAACTCGATTGAGTCACACTTGATTTTGTCACATAGGCCACGCCTCTTCTGTGTACGTGTGAGCTGATAATTGAGACTGTGTGTGTAATGAACCAAAATAATTAGCGGCTTTCAAAAATTAAAATAAATTCTTTTTGCAACGTAAGATTTATATGTTAATATTTTAAAGGCATGTTAAACATAATCCAGAAGTAACAAAATTCGTAAAATTTTGTTCACATTAATTTGGATAATTATGATTTTGCTGTACATACTTCGGAGAAATTAAATATGAGATCTAGCAAAGATGTCGGAAAACCAACTTCACCATCTAATTGGTCTTCGAATAAAAACATAAATAACAAAACTTTAGCAATGTTCTAGAACGTTCTATATGGGAACTAGCAAAGGTATCGGGAAACTAACTTCATCATCTAATTGATCTTCGAATAAAAGCATAAATAACAAAAATTTAGCAATGTTCTAGAATGTTCTATTCGAGAACTAACAAAGATATCGAGAAATTAACTTCACCATCGAATTGATCTTTGATAATAGCTTAAATAACAAAAATTGGACAATGTTCAAGAATGTTCTATTCGAGAATTAGCAAAAATATCGGAAAATTGATTTCACTATCGGATTTGTCATCGAATGAAAGCTTAAATAACAAAAATTGAACAATTTTCTAGAATGTCATATTTGAGAATTAGTAAAAATATCAAAAAGTCGATTTTATCACTCATCTAATTATTAAATAAAAGGTCAAATAGCGGAATACTTTCAACAATGATGTACAGCAGTTGTGTATAATTATATGAGTATGTATTTAGATGAAGACGTGTATTCTTGTAAACATGAATTTAAGAAGTACGTATGTACGCGTGTGTATATCAATAATGGAATGCATACGTGTTCGCATATTATGTTTCTGTACCGCCTTAAAAAAATTTTACTGACGGCCCTGGTGAACCGATATAACGTACTTCCCCTTACATTCTACCGGCGACTACGTTATATTGGAGCTCACATGTAGTCGGTAAAGCATATTAGGAATTGAATTTTTAACACGATCCAATTTTTTTTTGCAATTGATTTGTATACTTATAGGGAGTGTAAAACCACTATCCAATTCCATGTATACCTATATGTTGCAAGTGAACCGCCACTGGATAGACTCACTCGATTCTGGCCCTCCCCACTCTGATAAGAACATTTGTGTGAAACAATCGAGTGAGGTCTGTACTACGGAACATTATTTGCGACAGCACAACTTGCATTTGATGACTTGTATTTTTAAGTGTTCATTGTGTGAAATTATCAAGTATGTTTAGTGAAAAAATTAATTAAATTCTAGGAATATACACATTTCTATAGGATCTAAATTTTATTGATAAGAGATATAGCAATGTGATACATTAATAAAATTACCTATGTATATGAATATTAATATATTTGAAAATTTGTATCAAAAATCAATAAGTGTCTACGGATATGAATGAAACTTTAATGTAACATTAGACATTGCTTTTCTGTCACTTCCATAAATAAAACTCATTAATATTTGTTCCACATCTGGGGCCTAACTATATGTTTTTACCGCGAATGGAATGGAAAAATTTATCTTGTTTCACGTCATTCAAAACTAAACAGAGTCTGATGTAAAAGACTGATCACACAGACGCCTGAAGATAAAACCTACATGGGGGAAACGCCACAATGCGATCAAAACGCCTATTAACATTTTTTTTTTGTCGTAGACAATATCTCGACTTGAGCTTATTGTTTAAAAATTATAATCCGTTTAAGCATAGGTTTGGATTACAGTTTAGTAAAATGGGGTATCTAAATATTTCAACAGAGAAACGATAAAAATAATGTTTAGTGAAAAAGTATAATAAAAAACTACAATTTGTTGTGCTATTTCATCTTAATTATAGTTATTTAATTTAAAAAAAAAATTGATGAAAAGTTTTTTTGGCTATTAATTGCGTGACCAGAAACGAGTTGTGATGTTACATTTTCTTACTCTTCGATCAGTTGTTCTATTCTAATGAAACATAACTATGGAAATTTAATTAAACCCAAAACTCCAAAAATTTTTTTCCTTAGTCCCGAGAAAAATAAGGATTTTTTTCCCTGGTTGAAAATTACCCTTTGCTATTAGAATGTGACCTAATACAGCTTATATATATTTTTGTGTAAGTTTTAAGAACAAATATTAAATTATAAATAATTTTTTTAGTACGATTTTTGACAGTTTTTCTAAAAATGGAAACGTACATATTGCATAAACATACATATTTTAAAATAGTCTCCGAAAATTAGTCAAATTTTAAAATCAATGCACCCATATCGAATATCTGTACGTGGTTATGTAATCAGATCTTGGCAATGGCGTAACTACCCTAGTGTCCCTCCCACAAAAGCACTTTCCCTCTAAAAGTACAACAGACGAGTAAAAAAGAAGTATCGGTTACCGGTTATCGGTTACTTGTGGTCTCGGGAAACACTAAAAAATGGGATCGGCAAACAAAAAAAACACTTCCCGATAAAAAATTATTTTTTCGCTTTTTTGCATTTCTTCCCTGTTGCTCCTTGTTTTGTCATGCGTCCTGAAGTGGCTGCTAGACCATTGTATTACGCCCCTGGCTCTTAAAATACTGCCTACACCAACAAATACCTAGTGAACACTAATTATGTAGACGATTTACTCTGTTCCACTTTCACTTAAATTGATAAATTTAGGTCGTTCACCTTATTAATTCTTAATTTTCGCAAAGTAAATTTAATTCCAGTTATTATTATCTAAGTAATCATTATTTAGAATACTAAAGGGGAGCTTCGCTACAAAAAAAAGAAATCTATTTTCTTTTCTTCGTAATTATGTTCCTTAAGGTGTTAGAAATATTCTCCTAAATTTTTAATTTAAAAAAGTAAAGAATCAAAAACTTATGGACATTTTAGTGAACGCACTTTAATATAATTCAATTTAAAAAAAAAAAAAAAAATACTTTAAATGCTATTTTCTCGAAAGTACGTTTTTTGGCATGGTTTCGCGTGTATCTAAACTAGTATTTGAGATATCGAAATAAATCTGTGCATTTTATTCCTCTATACCGTCATTTTGGCAGGAACTAGGATCTCTTGGTTCCGTATTATATTTTAAAAATGGCGGCTGTTTATAGTCGAGAAAAATCGGTGATTCTTGAAAATTTACTTTCAAAAAATGCGATTTTTCGTTTTTTTATTTTTTTTTTTATTTTTAGCGAATTTTCATTCTGGAAATTCAGCTATTACAACAGCTCTTATGGTAAGACCTAAGTTCGGGATTATGGTAGAAATTTGTTTTGGAGCCTTTAAAACACGAAAATCTATTTCAATAAGATTTACATAATCTGGTGTGCGAGTTGGAATCCGGATTGGTTCGGCTAAGTTCGCTAGCCAGACACGTCGGATGCTCAGAAGTAGGTTTTCTGGCCATTTTTGGCCATTTTTAATGGTTTTTTGCAAAATTTGGCCAGAATTAAAAATTTTTTTTTTAAATTTTTTTACACTATCGAAAAGGGCGTAAAAGATTGCAGAAGATAAGCTTTTAAAACATTGTTGTAAGTGAACTAACTTTTGAGAAACATTAAGAAATTTGCTGAATTTTTTTACAATAAATTTTAGCAATTCTTTTCTAGCAATTCTTTTCTAGATAAAACAACTGCTAGTTAGTTATTCAATATGTATGTATTATGGGCGCAAGCTCAAAAGACCTCCAGAAACTGAGGTGAGGGGAACACAAATTGTATTATTTCCATAGTTATCAACCAAATCAAGTAATTATGTTTTTATATGAGTGAGTGAGTAAACTTCTATTTATTAATATGATAGACAAAGATAAATACAAATGTAGATAAAAAAGTTCTTTTTAGCTTGCGTCGATAATATGTGTTATAATAACAATAGCTCTGTCTCATCTTTTAAAATTACAATTAGCCAGATTTTTTAAGAGTACGTTATGGAAAGGTAATTTTCGTATGATGTCCTCCTTTATAGAGAAAATATAATTTATATATATTTGTATACCTAGAAAAAAAAGCGAAAACGATAGTTATGTAATGTAATAATATATTGGTAAATGGATATATATATATATATATATATGCAGGGCCGGCTCCGGGGGGGGGGGTAGCGGGGCACGTGCCCCCCCTGGATGATTTTAGGGGCGCCAAAAACGTAATTTGAGGGGCGCGAAAATGGTGAAATTTTTTTGGGCGGAGTAAAATTTAAAAAATTTTTGAAGTGAGGAGCAAAAAAAAAAAGGTCGACAGTCATAATTTATGATAGGGTCAATTGTCCTGGAGCAAGTGATGAGCAAAAAAAGAAAAAAACGTGAATAGTAACAATTTATGATAGGGTTAAATTAAAAATGACCAAAATAAAAAAAAGGTCAATGGTGCCGATTTATGATAGGGTCCAGGTGACTTTTTTTTGTCATCATCCAGGTAAAAATTTTTTTGCTGCGAGGGGCGCCATCAGCGTCCGGCCCTGTATATATGCTACACTATATGAGATCCGTTAGGGTCCTGAGAACCCAAAAGCGCCAAAAATTAACTACTGAACTGATTTTGAAAATTGTTTCACTGTTAAAAAGCTAAACTACTTTAAATGGATACAGGTCTTAGATAAGATCCGCCAGTGCCCAATATTTGGAAATTCGTTATGTTATGCAGATGCCTGAAGAGGGGTATTTTTTTTAGATCCTATTTAATGTCATAACTATACATGTTGTAAATTTTCAAAAAATTCTTGATTTTTTGATTTTGGTTTACTGGGGATTTCAGAACACGAGGAGCCCTCAAGGTAAAAAAATCTCACAGAGTTAACTTCAAATCCATTTATTCTCAGCTAATTTTTGAATTCTTTGCAAAAAAGCAACAATTTTGACATGAAAGCATTATGTATATCGAATCATATTAACAGACATACCAATGTCACAACATGCTTCAAAACATAAGAAATTCCCGGTTATAAAATTACTTTTTTTCAAAAATCCAATTAGATAAGATGATGGTTTAAAAACGTGTTTCATGTGATTTTTTCAGCTGTTGGCTATAGTGTAAAATAATTCAAAATAATTTAAAATTTTGGAAAATTTTTGCAAAAACTAATTTTTTTGAGGTTTTGGGGATCGGACGGGCGAATTCCTGTCATAAGTCACGTACTCGAATCTTACCATGACAGTGGCTGTTATAATTGAATTTTCCATTCGGAAAATTCGCTAAAAAGTCGTATCTTTAGTGTGTTTTTTGGGGGTTAAAAGTTACTAATATCTGTCCATTTTTTATTTTTATCTATACCACTCGTTACGGATATGACGTGTAGGTACACTGACACAGTTTAAGATTAATGAAAACGAAAGAAAATTTTAATTTTCATAACGTTAATATTTCTCTGGATTATTATTATTATTATTATTTTTATTTGCGTAACATCGCCTTATAATGTAAATATGTACATTTACTTACCACGTACCTACACACCAAGTTCAGTTTCTTGTTGAGAATGTCAACATTTGTGAACGATAAATATTTTATGAAGGTACTTATTATGAATTTGTATACAGGTACTTATGAAAGTATACACTTTCGTAAAGTTATGTAGGTGTATTTTTTGTATAGGCAATATGAAAAATATATTTGTAAATGAAATGCTATATTAATAATACATAGGTATTGTTATGTATGGATTGAAATTAAAACAACAAAATTTGTTCAACTATGTATTTAATAATTTCTAATAATGGTTACAATTGTAAGTACTGTATAATTGAGATATGAACGGGTTGAAAATCAGAATCAGACTCTCTGCTTTATTGTATTGTGTTTTTTCTCTTGTTACAATTTCGAAGACCGTTTGATTTTGCATACATATCAGTAGCATTCGGTCCAGACAAACATATCCGGTGTGTAGATTATTTCTTAGTATCTATTTGTTTAATATAATTTGCCCTTGATATGCAAACAAAATCATACCTACAATTATTCTTGTACATACGTATATGATAATTAAAAATAAGAATATAGATAAGCAGCAGACTATGCGTTTGCAATTATGAATGAATGATATGATTATAAATGCAATATTATAGGTATTATATATCTAACATTTCCTAAATTAAAATAAATGAACGAATATTATTTGTAATAAAATATAAAGTCAAATTTGGAAATAACACTTTTAACACTAAAATAAGTCTGTACATAACACGACCCCCCTTAGACTGAGGATTGATGTTAGGGACTCAATCGTCAGCAAAACGATGTTGAACTCTTAAATTGGATCGCCTTGATGGGTTCCGAACCACTAAACCAGATGCGGAATGATGTGTGTCGTCATCTCCAATGATTGTAGACATTTGAACGTGATGAGGTGAGTTAGTAGTATGTGTACGCGTATTACATTGATTAAATATTGTTACAAGACATCCAGGTCGATTTTCTGTACCACAGAATATTTTCCGAAGTAAAGATCGAAAACCAATAAATTTGCTGATTTTCCACAAAACGAAGATTATGATGATACTTGAAATAACTGATATTATAATGGAATACCAATTAGCATGGCGATACAAATGAGGTTGATTTAATAAACGATTGATTTCTTCATTGAAATTATCCAATTTATGTGATGCATATTTTAGTTCATCTAATTTAATATTTGTAAGATGAATTGGAGATAGTTTAATTACTTGTAAAGTTTCATTGATTATCGATGAATCGCAGCAGTCGTCGTCGACTATGTTTAATGTAGGTATTATGTTTTGATAAGTAGTGGAAATTTTGGTAGAAGATACTATTTGCGCCGTCCTAGAATACGCTTTACAGTTTTCAATTAGAGTTAAGATACCAGTACGTTCCACGATGTGATCCACGATTTCGTCGTTTGTACACGTAATGGTAAGACGTTCGGGTTGCGAAAGAATGTAAATCCATTGATTGTACTTTAATTTATGCCAAATATCCATTTTTCCCACAAATAATTTTGTGTTACAAGTAGGTGGTATTTTCTTGATAACGGAGGTAAGAATTGTTACTTCGCATACATGATTTTCTGTCGTCGAATATAACACGTAGTTTGCACATATTAATTCTGTTTCAGTCAACTTGTTACAATTTTCCAAATCATCCAACTGAGTATACATCATTTTATTACTCGAAACCGCTAACAGGTTATGGTCGGGTTGAATATATGCAAAAGTATGAGGGTTTGAATGAGGGATAGGTAAGGGAATTAACCTATATAAATTGAATAATAATGAATTTGTTAATGGTATTTGTATTATAAAAACAAGTTTATGATTATTGTAATAAACAGCTAATTTGGAGATTTCCATAAGTTTATAAGAATTTTCGTCTGTCAAGGTAAATGGAAACTCAAGTCCGTTTGTTAGTAATCGTACGTTATCTCTAAGCAGTTCTACTAAATGAATCGGAGTTATGACGCTCGGATGCAATATATTATTTCGTGCGAATAAAACTACATCAATCAACGTATCATATTGTTCGTTTAACTCTGTAACTAGATATGTTAGTGAACTTATATGCGTTACAATTACATTTGCAATGTTATTTAATTTGTCATTAACAATACTTTTATTTATGAAATCATTAAAAATTTTAATATTTTCGTTTAAAGCATTTTCGTTTATTTTAAGATTACTAATTGTATTATTAAAATTGGAGATAGTAGTTTTAATAACTTGAATTTGATCCTTCATCAAAATTTGTATATTTTTATCATTTAAAGCAGCTTCTTCAATTACTTTGTCATAATAAGCCGCGTCATCAGCATCTAATGATCCTGATAACCATTTCCAAGCATAACCTAAACCATTGAATAAACCACGTTTCGTGCGTTTATGTCCCATTAGATGCATAAGAGATTGTTCCTTTTGATAAAGCATGGGAATTTGTAATTTCAAAAATTCTAAGGTTTGTTCTAAGTTTGAATAAATATTTTTGAATCCAAAAGAAGTGTCAATTATTTTTAAATCAGAAAAGAGATTTTGTTTAGAATTACATAATTTGTAAGTTTTTTCAAATTGTTTGTTAACAAAATCTAATTTTTGATGATAAAACGAAATATTTAGGTAAGATAGGATTTGCCAAGTTTCAGAGTAAAATTTTACATGACCTAAGTCTTCATAAAATAATCCAGTGCCATTTTTTATTGGTTCGATAACATAATTAGGGACTGCACCAGTCGTTATTGATTGTCCGATTGATCTGAAAAGGAATACGCTGGTTTTAGCCTATTAAGATGCACCTTTACGAATTTATTTTTTATTTTAATGGTGGCATTTTTAGATTTATGTATTTTTATAATTTTATATGGACCTCGGTAATTTGGTAATAATTTTTTAGATAACCCTATTTTATTAGATTCATTTTTCAAGTAAACCATGTCATTGATTTTGTATGAGGGATTTTTTATTTTATTATCATAATATGCTTTGGATCTAATTTTGCTAGATTGAATATTAGTTTTAGCAATTTGATAAGATTTATTTAGTTTGTATTTTAATTGATCGTAATACGAATCGTAAGTATATTTAAATTCTGGTTCAGTTTTAATTGAACTAGGTAGTATGGCTTTATAACCAAATAGCAACTCATATGGAGTAAATTTTGTAGTAGAATGTACACTTGTATTATAATTGAACATAGCCAAAGGTATGTATTCATGCCAATTCGTCTGATTTTCATTTATATAATGTTTTAAGAAATCTTTTAATGTCGAATGGCTTCTTTCTAACGCGCCATTTGTTTGCGGATGATATGCGGTAGAAATTAAATGTTTTATTTGAAAAATTTTTGTTAAATCTTTTATTACATTAGACATAAAATCTGTTCCTTGGTCTGTCAAAATTTGCTTTGGAATTCCAAAAATAGTTATAAATTTAATTAATTCATCGGCTATAGTTTTTGATTCATGATTTTCTAAAGGTACAGCGTAGGAAAATTTAGTTAAGTCGTCTTGCAAGGTCATTATGAATTTATGACCATTTTCAGTTAACGTCAAGGGTCCTACTATATCAATTGCCAATTTTTCAAATGGTTGATCGGCAGTCGAAGTAATTTCCATAGGAAACTTGTAATTAACGCGTAAAGTTTTATTTAATTGACATGAGTGACATGCTTTTATGTATTTTCGTATGTCTGATTGCATATTTTTCCATTTGTATTTAGATTGTACACGTTTTAATGTACGGTGGTATCCGGAATGTCCAGATATAGGTGAATCATGATTTTCTTTTAATATTATTGGAATTTGATCCACAGTTGGTTCTATTATTTTGCTCAGGAATAATGTGATTTTAATGTTTGTTTTGTGAAAGACAAAATGAATAATTTCTTTGATTTTATTCAATTGAAATTTATTATAATCATCTATAGGATTGACAATTGCAATTTCGTCAATTTTATCTTTTATTAATTGAAATTTTAAATTTTGTAATGTGTAAAAGAAATCAGGATAAGTACATTTATCATAATAGTTAAGTTTAGCTAAACAATGATATACGTATTTATTTTTCGTTTTTATATAAGCAGACTTAACGATTGAATATAATTCATGTTGAGTATGTAATAAAGATTCTTTGTTATCAATCATCGTATTTATATCGAGTTGATATTTATTTTCATCGTCTAAATCTACAGATGTAAAATATGCAATATTTGTTTTCACGTTTAAAAACTGTTCATCACTTTCATTAAAATTATAAGTGATTGGATCAAGAGTTTGATAATGAAATTTAATAAAATCTTCGTAACTAGCTTTAACATTATCTTTTTGGTTAATATAAGAGATATTTGCCGAATTTTCATTTTGATCTAGATTTAAATTTACCCTAGAAAGACAGTCAGCATTTGAATTAATTTTGCCCGGTTTATAAACAATTTCATAGTCATAATTTTCTAATTTTAAACGCCATCTGACCAATCTAGATCCAGGATCTTTAACATTAAATAACCATGTGAGAGGACGGTGGTCGGTCACAATTTTAAATTTTTTACCATATAGATATGGTCGGAAATGGTTGACCGCCCAAACTATAGCAAGTAATTCGCGTTCCGTTGTGCTATAATGGCTCTCAGCCCTATTTAAGGTTCTACTAGCGTATGCGATGGGGAGATCAGACCCAATAGGCCCTTGGCTAAGTATGGCCCCAACCGCAAAATTAGAGGCATCCGTAGTAAGGATGAATTCTTGTTTAAAGTCCGGATATTGAAGAATTGGTTCAGTAGTAAGTTTATTTCGTAATTCGTCGAAGGCATTTTGTTGTTCAAAAGTCCATTGAAATGGTACGTCCTTTTTTAAAAGTTTAGTTAAAGGTTTGGTTATTAATGAAAAATTTTGAATGAACCGTCGGTAGTAACCAACGAGTCCTAAGAACGATTTAATTTCCTTAATGTTCTGAGGCATTGGGAAATTCTGGATTATTGAAACCTTTTCGGGATTAGGTTTTATACCTTGGTCGCTAATAATATGACCTAAATAAGCAATTTCGCGTCGCATAAATTCGCACTTATCAACTTGTAGCTTTAAATTGTTCGAGCGTAGCCTTTCGAATATGGATCTTAGTTTAATTTCATGATCTTTCATATTTGATGCATAAATGACTATGTCATCGAGATATACAAAGCATTGAAGACCTTGTAGACCTGTTAAAACCGTATCCATTAGTCTCTGGAAGCTAGCAGCTGCATTTTTTAATCCCATTGGCATTCTTAAATATTCGAAATGACCTTGTGGAGAAGTGAAAGCAGTCTTGGGACGATCTTCAGGGCTTAGAGGAATTTGATGGAACCCCGAAGCAAGGTCTAAAGTGGTAAAATATGTGGCATGGCTAAGCTGATCAAGGATATCAGTAATATTGGGTAAAGGATAAGCATCCCCTACAGTGACATTATTTAATTTCCGGTAGTCGACCACAATACGCCATTTGGGTTTGCCTGAGGCGTCCAACTTCTTGGGTACAACCCATAAAGGTGAAGACCACGGTGAGACAGACGGACGTATAATCCCCTGTTTCAACATTTTACTAATTTGTGAATTTATTTCCTGCTTGTGCACTTCTGGATACCTATATGTTTTTGCAATTATTGGCGGATGATTATTCGTGTAAATTTTATGTTCAGTGGCATCAGTGCATGTAAGATCATCCCCTTCTAAATAAAAGATATCATTGAATTCATGACATATTTGTAAAACCGAATTTTTCTCTTCTTCGTTTAAATGTGAAACACGAATATTTTGATTTAAAAGTTGAATACGATCTATTGAACACTCTGTATTAAAAATATATGATTCAGAGGGTATTGGTTCTAGTGTAATATCCATTTTTTTTATAATTTTAACATTCTCGGATGTATTAAGAATGGTAGCTAAAGCTTTATGATTTTTATTAACTTTTGTTATGGCTTTGCATAAAAAGACACCATCATTGATTGAAACTTCGGGTATAATACCTTCTTTTATTTCAGGATTAAGGATATTTATTTCGATTAAGGTTTCGGTGCGAGGTTGAATTAAAATATCATTAGTAGTAGGAATAATAGATAAATTTTCATTACTAACATTTGTTGAATCAGTTTGAACACAGTAAATAGGTAATTTTAAATCATTTAATTGTAAAAATTTATTTTTTAAATCTATTAATGAATTATAGTGTTTCAGAACATCATTTCCCAAAATTCCATCGAATGGGATATTGGTATTTTCTGAGATTAAATGAAATTTGTGTTCAAATTTTCCCTTTTCCGAATATAATTCGAGGTATGAGTAACCTATTGTTTTGTTAGATTTTTCGTTGTTAATACCTTTGAGATTTAAGATTTCATTTTCCCACACTAAAGTGGAAGGAATTAACGATGAGGTTTTAATTATACTAATACTCGCGCCCGTATCTAATAAAAGTTTCAAATAATTATTTTTGGAATTTTTACATTTAAAAATAACGTATGAATTAGAGTCATTGTAATATAAAATTAATGATTTTCCACCTGAATTACATTTAAACTTCGCGGTTCGGTAGAAGCAACCGGAGTTTGGGTTAAGTTTTTTGAAGTAGAGGGTTCTGATGAATTAGAAAATTGTGGTTTTGGATTGCCATTTTTTGCTTTACGTTTACGACATTCCTCAATGAGGTGACCCTTTGTTTTACAATATCGACAAAATTTATACCCGTTATTGCTGTAATTGTATGTAGAAGGATTCTGATTTTGAATAAGATTTATAGACTTTTGTTTTAATTTATAACAATGAGAATTATCATGACCCGGTTTTTTACAATGTTTACAAAATTTTTCAAATTTATTAATTTTATTGGCATTATACATATTTTGAACCTGTTCCTCGTTTATAGCTAGGGAAATAGCCTCATTAATATTTTTAATTTCCTTTGCACGTAGCTGAGCAGATATATTAGGATTACAAAAATAAATTAAACGATTTAAAGCGATTTCATTTATCATTTCTATTTTACCATTTAAATTTTCAGGTATAGAATTATTTTGTTGAATTACATTAATTGTCTTTTTTAAACAATTTTCAACGCGAAAAACAAATTGCTGAATAGTTTCTTTGTCTGATTGTTTAAGGTTAGTCAATTCACATAATATTTGTGCGTAATGTTTTTTGTCCTGATACATAGTTTTTAGAAAATCTTTTAACTCAGTCCATGATGAAAATGTTCTGTTTGTGCAAGCAACTTTAGCTTTACCTTGAATTTGTGTATGAATGTAATTTAACAAAATATGTTTCTGTCTGTCTGATGCAATTTCCATTGCCCTATTACAGTCAGCTAAAAATGAACTTAATTCGTCCCTGTTGCCGTCAAAGGTATGAATAAATTTAATTAAAACAGTCATTGGTATTTCGTTTGAATATTCAACAGAATCATGATAGTCATTTTCACTATGATTCGATACAGCTTCATTAGGCATTTTGAAAAATTTTACTATTCAATTTTATAAGCAAAATAATTAAATAAGATTTAGGAAGGAAATTTGAATAGGAAACAGTATTCGAAGAAATAATTAAGATGTTGGTACTCACAGTAGTAGTAAACCATAGAAGAATGTATCCATTTCAACCATACAATCAATTTTCACACTGGTTCTGTTGTGGAAACAAACAGCTTCTTAAGTAGAATAATTCGTTGACCAATTCCAGACAGTTGTGACGATGAACCACTAATGCCAACCAATTGCAGGAACAATTTCCAGGCTCGAAAATAATAGCAATTCACGTTTATTTTATTAAGTTCGTTCGCGAATAAAGTATTAGAATACACCGTTAAGTTTATAAGTCTTGTACAACTTGTATAACGTTTGGCGGATTAACTATTAACCTGGTTAACGTTTCGTGTATCCACACTATAAGACTTTTAACTTGGTTAACGTTTCGCGGATCCACACTTCTGACACCAAATAAATTTTTTGTTATGTATGGATTGAAATTAAAACAACAAAATTTGTTCAACTATGTATTTAATAATTTCTAATAATGGTTACAATTGTAAGTACTGTATAATTGAGATATGAACGGGTTGAAAATCAGAATCAGACTCTCTGCTTTATTGTATTGTGTTTTTTCTCTTGTTACAATTTCGAAGACCGTTTGATTTTGCATACATATCAGTAGCATTCGGTCCAGACAAACATATCCGGTGTGTAGATTATTTCTTAGTATCTATTTGTTTAATATAATTTGCCCTTGATATGCAAACAAAATCATACCTACAATTATTCTTGTACATACGTATATGATAATTAAAAATAAGAATATAGATAAGCAGCAGACTATGCGTTTGCAATTATGAATGAATGATATGATTATAAATGCAATATTATAGGTATTATATATCTAACATTTCCTAAATTAAAATAAATGAACGAATATTATTTGTAATAAAATATAAAGTCAAATTTGGAAATAACACTTTTAACACTAAAATAAGTCTGTACATAACAGTATTAGTAGAGCAGATGCAGCCGGTCTTAAGTTTCTTATGAATAAATTGTATTGAATATTGCAAAAATACCAGATGGTTCCGGCTGATGAAATTTTTTCTGGTAATGACGCCACTGCCTGTATAATATAATTATGTTCGAACGGAAATTTCGGATAAATGTTTTGATATGTAAATTTATTTACAACCCAATTTTATAATTTATTAAATAATGAATAAGACATAAAAATGCGAGCGTTCAATACAATATATTTTGTCAATTAGCTGTAATTAATTAAATATTTTTTACTGCAATATACATAGAACAAATAGAACGAATACAACTATCTCTTTTCTGCAATCACTTATGGGCATTTATGTGCATCTTAGGCTGCTTAGTAGTCACTTGCTCAGTACCCGTCGCTGAGTGTGGGTCAGTCAAACAACAATGGATTTGATCGTTGCTAGCATTGTAGAACCCGCACAAGTAGCGTTGTGGTATCACACATATGTATGCGAACCAGGGTCACGTGACGGCTATCACCATCACCGATCACTCACACTAACAGAGTCTACCGCACAAATACAAAGTAAACACCGTGCACGTATACAACATATTTTCTATCTCAATTGGTTACACTGATTCCAGTAGTATAGAGATAGGTATTTTATCTGTAGTGCTCTATGGCAATATATATATATATATATATATATATATATATATATATATATATATATATATATATTCGTTTAGCTGAGAATTTATGTACAACGACTTGGCGTGTGTTTTTGATTACTTTTCTTATAAGATTTTTAACTCAATACAGCGAACCTCAAAATTAATAAATAGAAAAAAAAGTTGTATTTTAGTGGTTATTTAGGTATGCCATTAAAAAAAAAAAACAAGACTTTTCTCTGGTGCACGAAAACATTGAATCATGAATGTGTTCTCTAATTTTTCAACTCATTTTCATTTCTTTTCTGATCTTTCTTAAGATGACTATGAATTAGTCGAAATTTACCATGGATTGGAAAACAAATATTATATCACGAGTCGGACCTATAATTCCCCGTTTATGACGAACAGTCTAAGGAAAAACTCAAGGAGATGATATTAAAAATGTTTAAATTTTATGAAGAAGGATTGTTACAAGGGCCGGATAAAATCAATTTGGAGGCCAGATTCGGCCTGCGGGTCGCACGTTACACATACTTTAGGGCACATGTTTAAGGGGGGAGTTCACGCCAGAAAAGGCTAATAAACTAATTTTTTTCGAATCTCGTTTTTTGTTTTTATTTTGTTCTGTGGTTCTTTACAAACACGGTGATATATAAAACATGGCCAAAAAATTAGAAAAATATTTCGAGAAAATTTATCAAGTAGAAAAATATTTATTTGTGAGCCGCTGTACAGCCAAGTTGCTGCCCTTTTGCAGACAACGCTCGACCCCCCCCCCCCTCCCGCCCCGCCCCTCGCGATCTAATCAGTAATATAACTATTTGAAGATGAAGAATCTTCAGGATGAAGAAAAGAAAAAGGAATAAGACGGGACAATGTATGGGGCTGGAGAGTTTTAATAAACAGTGAGTAAACCGCTTCTTTTGTTATAATTTTTGTTTTTTACCGTTTCCCGAAAGTTGTGTTTTTCCCGACAAGGAAAATCGCATCTCAAGTTCTAGAAAAGATAGAGACTTAATTTTTTTAAAATTTTGTTCATAAACATATTGCGCATAAAGTGGAGCATGGTTTTCCATTTGAACAATTGTAACTATTTTTAAACATTTTTTTAAAATAAAAAATTGGGTTTTATAATTTTTAGAAGTTTGGGATTACAATTTTATAGTTAATTTTTAATATTACCTGAAACTCATATTCAGCTTTATGGACAGGTCCTTTATGAATAAAATAATGAAAAAATATTTAAAATATAGGTATTTATTAGTTTTTGAGATATGGCGTTCCTTGTACATGCTTAAAAACTTATGAAAAAGGGCCCCCTCCCATCATAGGGAAGAGCAATGAATGTTTCAAAAACAAAATTTTCTTTTTGAAACCCTCCCTTATTTGAGAAAAAATTTCAACAGCGAAAATAATCATAAATAACAAAGTTGATTTTTTATTTGAACTCCCCCCTTACGCATAAAATTATTTTAAAGTTCGAATAAAAGTCTACAGTACGAGTGCGAGGAAGCTGTGTGCCGCATCCCATTGGCAACATATTTCATATTGTAGTTATTTGTATTTGAAAAATAGTAATCAGTATTTTGTCTACATATTATAAATAATAATTATAATATTATACAGGCAAGGCATTTTATTGTACAAAATTTGTTGAAACTGTTATATGGAAAATTAAAATAAATTATTAGAATCCAACTGCAGGTGAAATGAATAATGAAAAAATTTTATAGCGACAGCCTGCATATAAATTATTAAGAACGAACTAAAAGAAAAGAAAGACTGAAGACTGAAACAAGTCTCAAAGACTGAAACATGTAGAACAATTTTCTTTTCTTTTAGTTCGTTCTTAATAATTTATATGCAGGCTGTCGCTATAAAATTTTTTCATTACTGTTATATGGAAGTAAGAAAATACAAGAACTGACTTTCTTTTAACAATTAAACTGTAAATTTTTGTTACTTGTTCCAAATATTTCTTTGCCAACTTGCCCATTTATATTGTTGTAATTTTATTCGATAACAAATACAAGAGACTAAAAAAAAAATATATAACTACGTCCAAATTAATAACAAGTTGTCATTTATTTTTGGCAGCCAAGATATTAATAAGTTACAAAATTATCTAGAAATTTCGTAAGTACTTTAATGTTAGCAATAGAAGAGTAAAGTGAAGTGTAATTTATATATATATAAGTACGTATATTCTATTAAACAACAAATTCGATTTATTAAAGACATAAAATTTATTTTAGTAATTATTTTGGTAATGTCAACATAAAATAAAGAGTTGATTTTATAGAGTTCAATTTTTCAAATATAACTGCTCTGGATTTACATTCGATAATCTCTTAGACATTTTCATAATATAATTATGAATTCTACTGATTGTGAGAAAGGGTTATGACCTATAAAAGAATACTTTTAATTAGTAGAGTTCACTTTAGCTGTTTTCTAAGTTATAAAAATCTTGTATTTCTAATTTATATTGAAGTGATTCAGTGTACCTGTATTTTAAGGGGAGGTTTACTCGAGAGTCCTTAAAAATTATGTATTTTTCTAGAATTTTTTTCTCAAGAACGGAAGTAAATATCAGTTTCGAACTTTGTGCACATATTTATTAGGTATTAAACTACACAAAAAAAATTTTTCAAGGAAAAATATAAAAAAGCGTCCATTTTATAGATAGTGCAGTGTGACGATCCGAAAATCCAATGATTTATTTGTTGGTGGACATCCTAGCGCCGCGCCGGTAATAAACCACCGAAATCCAAAAACAAAAAAATTTATAAAATATATGAAGAGTACCGGCACCTCTACCTATAGTATCAATAAATTGCTGAAGGAAAAAAAATGGCGGATGGTTGAACTTTTGATTACGATTTTTGTCTTATTTTTCGCTCTTTAAAGTAAATTTAAAAATAAAAAAGAATATTGAAAGTGTATCGAACTTAGGTAGAGGTGCCGAAGAATTGAATTATCTTTAAAATAAAAAATTAAAGATAGGATCCGTCGAATAGTTTTTGAGTTATTGTGTCCACCAGTTCCAAAAATGTAGTTCCGAGATATTATAAAATATATATAAAGAAAGGTATTTTCAAAATTTTATATTTAATACTCATTATTGCGTGAACTACGTTTTTTGAATTTTTTTTATAGAAAGCTGGATTCGGTTAATGTGCAAGAATCTTGTTTTTAAATTATTTTCAGTAAAATCACTTTGGGAACATATTCTACACATAATTTGCTATCAATTTCGGCAAAAAAATCGATTTTTTATCAAATCTCAAGTAAACCTTCCCTTAAATTACTTTCAGCAAAATCACTTTGGGAACATATTCTACACATAATTAGCTACCAACTTCTGCAAAAAAAAAAATCGATTTTTTTTAACGTATCTCAAGTAAACCTCTACTTAAATTAGAAGTAAAAAAATAACCAATTGTAAAGAAAAAACTTCTATGGGAAAAATTTTCCTATGCTTGTTCCAAATTCTTGATTTAGTTATTAGGTAAGTATATTCTGTTTCCATTAATACTTTTATTATTACCGGGGTCGTTAAGTGAAACAGGGCCGACGAGAGAGCGGGGGTAGCGGGTTGCAGTGCCGGGGCCCGGGCTTGAAGAGAGGGCCCGTAGCTGTTGATAGGGAGCCCGGGGAAAAGTAGGAAGACTTTTTTGCTCGTCACTTATATTTTTGGATAAAATCTTTTTAAAAATATGATTTATTCCCGGGGCCCGTCATTTTTCTTCACGGCCCTAAAGTAAAATGACGGCCAAAGGGCAAATATAATTTTTTTTTCAAAAATACGGTCGATGACCAAAAAAAGCTTTGTACACCTCTGCTCGGGCTTTTTCCCAATGACTCCGGACTCTTTTTTTGTTACAACTACAGCCCTATCTGTCACACCTCTCACCCGCCCTGATTATCACTTTGTTGTGAAATTACAAATTAAATTATATTAGACATACCTACATCAAATTACGTTAAAATTAAAACATAGCCGAAACATTGTTCATTCACACTTCTTAGATAAGAATATGCATGCTGCGAGTGCTACTAGATCGAACAGTTTAAAATTTCCTTATTAACACCGTCATGGTCATAACTGATACACAGTGAAAAAATTTGTGTTAAAATTAACACAAATTACATGTCCAGCAGGGTCCAGTCAATTTTTTGTGTTATTTTAACACAAAGCATATGTGTCAAATCTATACACAAGATTTGTGTTAATGATTTAACACACATGAGGACATACATTTTGAGTTAATTTTTCAGATTTATCAGAGTTAGTTATTAAACTTTTTTATTCAATATTTTAATTCCATTGAAGCTTAAGGTATTTGAAAGTCAAAAATTATAGCGATTTTGTTCATATATTATTACAAATGAGATTCAAAGAACACAAAGTCAGTTCTTTGTAACAATTCTTACTTGTGTCCATGATATATATCTGCGAAAATATACATAATATATAAAAAAAAAAGATGAGAGTAGTTCTTATTATTAAACAAAACCAAAAAACTGTAAGTTTTTTCAGTTATTGACGAATATAGTTTTATTAAACGTCTAAAAATGAAACAAATTTCTTACATTTTAAGGTTATTTTGTTACAGATTCAGTTAAAAAAATCATGTAAGCTTATTTGAGATTGTATTATATAATACAATTGATTGTATTACATGTAAGTAAGCTTACATGGTTTTTTGTAACTGAATCTGTAACAAAATAACCTTAAAATATAAGAAAGTTGTTTCATTTTTAAACGTTTAATAAAATATATTCGTCAATAACTGAAAAAACTTACATTTTTCGGTTTTGTTTAATAATAAGAACTACCCTCATCTTTTTTATTATTGTTCTAATCTAGTTTATGTACTTATAATATTCTTTTGCTCTGCACAAATATTATGCTACTTCTTTGTTGTTCAAAACAGGTTAACATTTTTAATCTGTTAAATCGAAATTTGTGTTAATATTTTCATTTAACACAAACACGAAATGTTATATTAACGCAGGGCTGTGTTACTTATTTAATACAAAAATTTAACCACAAGTTTTTTTTTTTACGCAGAACACAAATTTTATTACTGTGTAATGACAAAACACACAACTGGTAGACCCGGCGAAAGGGTAGGGCAGGTAGAGCAATTCTCCGGGGACTCGGGCCTAAAAAAAAGGCCCGGAGAATTAGGGGCCCGGATAAAGTGAGATGACGTTTTTATTTTGCTCGTCAATTGTACTTTTGGAGTTTGAAAATTTTTTGTTGTGCCCGGGGGCCCATCATTTCTCTCGCCGGCCGTGACAACTGATATACTATATTTTGACAGCTAATACACTTTATATGGAATTGTTGATGTTGTATGACGTGGTGTGTGAGATAGTAGGGTTTCACTTAACGTCTTATGACGTCAATAATCGTCAGAGTGTTAAAAATTGAATAAGAAATCAGTATACTTGAAATTAATTAAAAGTACTATAACGCCGTTAACATGCAAACAAAAGAGGCAAAATTAGACGTGTACTAGAGCTCGTAATACTTTTACTTAATTTGAGGTTTTTATATATTAAATCATTAAATGTAATCTTCCAGAAAAATTTAAATAAATATTTGACATGTCTCTATTTCCAATATTTTTTATTTATTTATAATTTTTAGGTGGGTAGTTTCCTCAATTCGTCAATTGATCAAATAAAAATAATGTATTACTTAAAATATGATTTTATGTCTACAATAATCAAAGATTTCTTTCTAATAATTATGGTGTTCATTCATGTATAAAATTAAATATTCTCTTTCTGTACTTTTGTGAAAATTGTAAAATGTTCAAACTAAATATGTCACAATAAATTGAAGTCAATTTGTCGAATAAATTGATTCAAATATATATGTAAAAAAAAATTGTAATATTTTTGACATTTCTTTATTGCGTAATACAGATGTGTAGGATATTTTTAGTAGATGTGTCTCTTGTGTTATTCACACTATATTATCAAAGAAATCGTCGAAAATGAAATTTTACTTTGGTACTTAATACAATATATTATGTGGAATGCGTATAGGTTTTTGATTACGCCTAAAATATATGTGATTCACAAGATATGTGAAAATTAAATTCCTAGGTATTTTATGATTTTGTGAAAAGACGTATGGAAATTAAATTTCTAGGTATTTTATAATCTTGATTAAATTTCTTTCTCTGTCATTCAAATAGGAGTATTTTTTTTTTTAATAATATTTAAATACAGTCCGGTTTACTTCTATGTAGCACCTCTTAAAATTGTTCAAACTATCTTTAATTTCTACCAGACAGTTAAGCTTTAAATGAACTTAGACTTGGTATTCTACGCCTAGTCAAATTATTTATTACATACACTGAGAAAAAAAAACGGAAATTTTTACTAAAAAATTACGGAGCTCTGTGGTAATGCGGGCATAAATGACAGGCAAAGGAAAAAGTACGATGTCTATAGTAAAAATTACCCTATGGCTCCGTAAAAATTGACTGCACAGTAAAAATTACATTGTGACTCCGTAAAAATTTCGGCGCTGTTCAGGAAAAATTCTATTTTCTTATCGTATTATTTATAAGGTTTTTTTTTTATTTATTAATGAATAATTGAATTAAAATAGTTTAAAAAGATATTGATAGAAGAGTAAGGATTAAAATCAAATTATTAATATTGAAAAACCTTGGTGCGGTCTGTTTATCGTCAGTTATGTGTGATGCTTGTGTGAGAGAGATGCTGAAAGACAGGTTTCAAGGAGAAAATAGAAATAACAAATAGCGTCTACCGTCTAGCTTAGTAAAAAGTACACCGTAGCTCCGTAAAAATTCTTCTATGTCTAGTATAATTTTACAAAAATTGAGTAAATTTTCCTGGTATCCACTTGAAATTTTACTAGCCTATCGAATTTTACGGAGCTGTATAGGAAAAATTCTTAAGCTGTACAGGAAAAATTTTCAATTGAGTCGTAAAAAATAATGTTTGAAAGGCATTTTTTAAATTTTTGCTTGATAATTTCCTACCGACTGGTCACTTGAGCCTGGTTTACCGGAGGCAGCTCTGTAATTTTTACTGTAATTTTTTCTCGGTGTATTCCGGTTCCAGGAGAAAATACTATTATGGTAATGAGCTGACAACATACTGTTGCGGCCGCTATTAAAATGTTAATCGAAACTGAAAGAGTATGTCACAAGTATTTGAAGTAGGGGAAGGTAGCCCAAAAGCGGGTACGCTAAGATTGAACGCCCAAAAAAGTGGTTTTTGACTTCGATAAGCAGAACTTTTTCATGTTATCAGATAGAATAGCTATCGAACTTTAAAATGAAACTTCGCTTAAGAAATTTTTATACAAGATTTATTTTTAATAAAGAAAATACAAAACCTCTGCAAAAACCCGCTTTGCCCGTATAGGTATCCTAAAGCTGGTAACTCCCTTTGGGCAAAATACATAAGCTGAGCATCTACTACTTGCTTACATTTTTGTAAGAGTTTGCTCAACTTTTTTTTTTTTAAATGTGAGAATTGCGAGACTTTACTCAAGTAAAAAAGAATGGTTCATATTCTAAAAAATTCTTAAATGTCGAGTTTTGCTTACTTTGCCCAACTTTCTCCATTTCCTCATGCTTACTTTGCTTAGTTTGTTTAAAACATTTTTCGTACTTACGTACGTACATTTTTTCTCCGTCTCCGTTAAAATGCATTCACTATTGTTAATGGTTTTATGAAGGGTCATTTTTTGTTGTATTTTTTACTACTTGGGGTAGTGAAGGTACATATTTGTACACATTAATTTCTTTTATTTAATAAAAACAAGTAAATTTTTAAGAAATTGTTCTAGATATATGACAATCGTTATTTTCTTACTTTTAATATTAATTTATATCAATATAATATCCTTAAATAGAGTCTATATCAGATTAAACATTTTTAGTTAGACTAAATTTATGAAATATTATGATAATAATTATTCATTCAATCATTTGCTGGAAGGCATATAATTATGTGTGTAGAAATATTTGCATAACTAGTATGGTCAATTTCACTTAAATTTAACCATAATTCGTCACTTATGAATTTAAATAATTTTCGTTTTCTTGGCTTTATCTCTTTCATTATTACAATTATGTAAATTTTAAATTTGCAGTTTATTTTTAGAGAAGAACAGAAGATTGATTTGTTTCGAATATAACAATTATTTATTTAATTTTTTATGGATAACTCATGATCAATTGTATTTGAAACGGGGTATAACTTTTCCTATAAATTAAAATATATCCAAGAATGGATTGATTTTTATTTTGTCTGGAATAGCTAAATACAAGTAGGCGAATAGTAATTTTAAAAAATTAAAAAAAAAATGAACTTACTTTTATAACAAACGCAATACACAAATATTAGGTAACTAGCCGGATACCCAATAGGATTTCCCATCGGCAACATCTTTTATTCCCATCGGCAACATCTTTCATCGAATTTGCAAAAATCTTTTCTTAGTGCTCACCTATACTACATAGGAAACTCCTGTGCAAAACTGTATTCATCTAAACCCAGCGGTTTAGGCTGTGCGTTGTCTGTCAGTCAGTCAGTCAGTCAGTGTTAGAGATTTATTAAGTAGATTTAAAAATGTTATTAAAGTCACTGTTTATTTATAAAGTAGAAATTTTGGATTTTTATTATTTATAAAATAGAAATTTTGGATTTTTTTGGAAAGAAAAAATATCTTCATAAAGCCCTTCCAGTTTACTATTTAAGTTCCTTTTTTAACCCTAGAATCATACGTACACGTCAAAACGATGTACGAACTTCTCTACCTGCTCCAATACTACAACTTGTTGTTACTTGTTTGCTGTGAGATTTCTGTTATCTAATTTATTTGTTATTATAACACACCACATATATTTATTTTGCTTATAGTCATTGTCCTTTTGTTTGTATTGAAATAGTATCCGTCAAAAGGACGTCGATGTATCATTAACGTATGTTTTTAAAATTTATTAAAAATATGGATGTTATAATTAATTTATTCAGTGATTATGATAATGTGAAAGTTGATTACAGCTGTTTGACTTATAGAGACGACATAATACTGAAGTTTTAATATATTGAATCGAAAACTAAAGAATACATTTCGAATGACTTAATAAAAGATTAACAATTTATTTTGTGGAAAATATTTTAATTTTTATTATTTTTTGAGATCTTATTCGAAAAATTACTAACAAATTTTAGAAAATTTACAAATGTGCCTAATGGGGAAATAACTACATATCTATAGGAATATCTATGACTGAGAAATTTCACATTTTGTGAAGTCACACATGTCCACTGACTCATAATAGTTCATAAATTAATTATTACAATTGATGTATTTATCTATTTTTTAATTTTTATAATGAAAATATGCTTTGATAAAAAGATTAAAAAAAATAATAAATATTTACATTAAGAAATTTTTCCAAATCCAATTTTTTTAAATATTTTGTTCGCTTTTGTAGTATTGTTATGTAAAAAAAAATGTTTTTTGCAATTAAACTCTAAAACTCTCCGTAAAAAGTCCATCTGTCAAAACGACGTCGATGTATTAACGTTTCTCGTAGACCAACGTATGATTCTAGGGTTAATATTTAAAAATAAAACACAAAGGCAATTGCCGGATAAGCTTGGGTAGGAATACCCTCGTACGAATTGTGTTGGCTTTTTTCCTGCTAACTGCTATCGGCACAAAATTGAAATTTACTGAGATTCAGCCCTTAAAAACTTAAAACCCTTTTTTAAAGCGCCGATCAACCGGACACTCATCATCAGTTTTGAAGCCACCAAAATGACAAATCGTTGGAGACTTTCAATTACATTTCGCTTGTAGACATTCTATATCGAAGATGAAAAGAAAAATTCGACTTTCGTGATGGGGCTCGCTGCTCACGGCGTTTTTTTTCTTTTTTGTTTAAATAAGTGTTAGTCTATTTTTTCGTACTGAGTTGTGTGTGATTTATTTAAAATTGTAGTAATTTCTAATTATTCAATTAGTTATTAATCAGAGCCCACATATCCATCCATTTCATCTTATACATATAAAGATTGTTGATAATGGCATATTTTATCCCATATTTATTTTATAACGTAAAGTTTATTTAGTTCCCAACGTATTTCTATGTTTGTAAACTACGTATGCATGAACATGATAGTATGGAATACTAACAAAAGCGGCATAATATATAATTAATATTTTTTAGTTGAACATGAAAATTTATATTTCCGTCATTTTATGAAAATTTAATTAATGTTGATTTCTTCTTGTATGGATACCGTAAATATGAAGAGGCAAAAAAATAATAATGAAATTACCATATACCTACCGTTTTATAAGCGAGGCACTGCGTAGGAAAATTTTCACTAGTTGTACTCGTTCTATATTTATCCGAAGCTTCCATTTGATTCATCTAAAACTCAATATTCATCTACGTGACTAATAGCGATCATTACACGTTTATTGAATAAGACGTACTATTACCATGTTGTGCAATTACACGTAAATGGCCAAAGTCTACATTCACACGTCGACAATGCGTAGACAATGTCGACTTTCCAGTAGAGAATATCGACATTTTGGCAAAGTGCAAAGTGAATTGAAGAATGAAATATACATAATACATATCACTATCAGTGTTAAAATAAATTAGGTAGTTCTTAAATTCGGATAATTTATAAATAAAAGGTGTCCAAATGATAATTTAAAAATGCCTGGGGACTAAAAAATGAAAAACCTGATAAGCTGGATCTTTTCTTAGGAGTTCTTGGATTTTTTTTTGGAATCTGTTTTGTTTACTTTAAAATTAACTGTTAACCATTTAAATGATTAATACGAATTAACTCGTCCTGCAATGCTGGACGGCGGCTCCAAATGCTGTGATATGTATATAATCACTGGTACAGGTGCCGCCATCTGTGACAGATTTTCGGACATACAGTATAATTAAATTTTATCAATATAGTTTAGTATAATTTATATTTTTTTATAAATTTTTAATAGGGTTCACTTTTTTAATGTTGGGATCCTTGATTTTTTTTTCTTTTTTGTAACCTGATCTATTGTACTTACCACTGGCAATAAGAAGTTCGGCATTTTGAGACAAAAAAATTTTTCCATATGGTTTGTTTATTAGGGTTAAATTTGAATATTTTAACAATCAAATTAAAAAGATAACTGATTTTAAAAGCTTTTTTTTTTTAAATTAATTGTTAATTTAATTACTTTGGCTAAATTGGGAAAATATTCACTGAAAAGGAAATTATGCAAAATTTTAAAAAAACGTGTGAATATAAGCAAAATATTCAAAATCAATATTAGCTCATTTGCTTTTAAATGGTTTATAATATCGAAAACCAAATTTTAGAATAAATATGCTCACAAATAAAGAAGTATGTAAATATCCTTAATGATTTATTGTAAAATAAATAATATTCATTGTTTACATTGACTACATTGCCTACCTAGAAAATGGTTAGGCAGTCTATTTTGTTGTTTACGCGTATACTATTGAGAGACTAACTTACGAAGTCTACGTGCACAACACTGACAATTATTGTATAATGTATATTAAAGTTCAGTGCAGAAGCGGCGCAAGTGTAAAATGGAAAGTATGCAAGATGACCGATAATGGCTTCCTAGTGTCCTAGCGCCCACTTTGTCTGTTTTCTTTTACCTTTTTTTTTTTTTGAACAAGCACAAGATTTAACCAGAGTGAGATTGGAGCGGGAGCGTATCGAAAGCGGCATTATAGGGTCGATCAAGGTTTAGTTATCCACTGATGCAGCTAAAAGTTGAACTTAAATAAGTCAAATTTTACATGTACTTTCTTTCGTTGGCATTTTTATATTTTGGATAGAATGAAACGAAATTTACAAATGAAAAATGCGGAGCTAAAATGGCGGAATATAGCTTTCCTACGAATTTTACTTTTATCGTGGTTAAACTTGGCTTCATTGAGAGCTCTCACTGTACATAAATGTGTTGTTTTTAAATTTGTTTTAAAATTAAAAATGTTTTAATTAATATATATTCATTAAGAAGGTTCAAGTATGTATCTTTATTTAGAATACAATTACATATTATGTACCTTATCAAAGTTTATTTTCTATATTTAAATTTTTGGTGAATTGTAATCTACTGTAAAATTATTTTGACAACTTTAAGGCGTTACAACACCTTGAAAAAAAATTGTTCTTTCTTTTTATTAGCATAAGTAATGTATGGACACCTTGACGGTCATAAGACGTCAAGTGAAATCTTACTACTCACAGATCACGTCGTAGGATGTCATATAAAGTGTATTAGTTGTGCATATTGTCATTATAGATTACGCAAGGTGTTAAAATCTTTAGAATAATATTCAAAAAGAATTATGACTGCGGAAATATTTTAAAAATCGTTTTGAGTACAATTTTTGAAACGACTTCGAGCAGTTAAAAAGTTCAAAAACGCCTCTCCGCTACGTGTAGTATTTTGAAGCGTCTCAGCCTGATCAATAACCTTATTTTATTACAGTCAGTTATATTTCCATAAAAAACTCACAGATGGCGTTAATAATAGGTATAAACACAAAAACCCTAAAAACATTTTGAAACTTTACATGCGCTTTTCTCGTAACTGTATTGTCCAAAACGATGGGCATAATAACTCCAGCAATATTCATCCGATGAAGTTGAAATTTGACCTGTAAGTTTTTGAATAGATTGTCTAGGACCGCGACAAATAAATTTTTCACAAGACAAATTAAAGTTCATTTTTTCATTGATTTTCAATTTTTTTTCAAACTGGTGCTATTTTATTGGTAAGTCAATATTTTTTAACAATTTTCGCTACTGCCTAACTAAAACTAATGTAAAATGTGATGAAAAAAATTTGTGATAGATTTGAGCGTTACTTTACGGTATTCCATTTTAAAATAAAAAGACAATTTTTTACTTTACTAATACCACTTTATTTAGAGTTTTAAAGCTCTAAATAAAGTGGTACATTAGTAAAGTAAAAAAATTTTTTTCTTATTTTATTTTTATATATTTTTGACTAATTGAGGAGGCCAAATACGACCAAATTCCGACCTAATAGTATTTTGTAATATAGTAATTAATGCAATAACCGATTGTATCCGTAGTAACGTTTGCAAATAATTATTGTCAAAATATAATATTTATAATAAATTTTTTTTTTTGAGAAGAAACTGGAAAAATTTTGAAAGAAAGAAAGTGGTATTCGCTTTCTTTTCAAAATATGTACGTATACAAATTCTGTCCTGCAATAATTATAGTCGTGTTTGTTCGAAAATTGATATTATATTATATTCTTTAAATCTCACCCGTATCACCCTATTACCTGCTTTAAGCAAAATGCCTACAAACTGGCTTTATGCTTTGTCTAGTAGTATAATATAATAGTGTTCATCGGTCTGTGGTTTTAAGTTATTTTTTGTTGTGTAACTCTTTAATGATCTCAAAGTGATGTATCACCTTAACATATATTTCTTAATACTTACAGGTTAATTAAATATAAATCATATACTTACTGAAAAAATTAAAAATATAATACCTATTAAAACATCAAAAGGAATTTGTAAGTGTTTAAAAATTGTATTAGATGTTTGACTTTTCTAAAACAACGTTTATTCGAAATTTTATATTTATATATTCGTATAATTCTAGTTATGAGTACGTATTTGCTTATACGTACTAATTTAAATGGAGCTGTTTTAGTTACGAATAGACAGCTAATCAAATAATTTTTGTTAAAATACATAGTAATATTTACATAATATTTAAGCAGATCAAATATTGATACTGTCTTCAGATATTCCAATTTACGTTCATTATATTTAACAACCTTTATTATCGAACTTACGTAAATTTTAAATTTGCAGTTTGTTTTTAGAAAAGAATAGATGATTGATTTTTTCGAATATAAGAATTATTTATTTTTTTAACGATTACACATGATCAGTTGTATTTGAAACGGAGTATACTATGTAAGTAAGCTACGTTGTACATACAGCCACGTATCAAGCTGTAGAAAAAGTGGCTTTACATGTATGTATACGTAAAATACCAAAGCTTATTACACTTTTATTAATTCTTATATTATATATTATTCAGTGATGTGCGTATTATATGATATTATATCAGAATCTGTACAAAAATTTTACCTAGCAACTGAATAATTACGTTTGTTTTTAATAAATTTCAAATACTACATAATTTTAATGTATTGTATTTGTAGATTTGTAACAAATTTTTATCGTTTATTGTGAATTTCATGTTAGTCGTAGATAAAGTATAGTACGTAACTCGGTTGTAAGGCATATTACACACTCGCGCAATTACGCACTCGCCGCTGCGCGGCTCTTGCGAAACTTTTTCGCTCGTGTGTAATATGCAACTTACAACCTCAATCACGTAATACACTATTAGTTAATAAGTTGCATTGTATTTGATACTTGTTTGTGTATATTAAATAATAGCCTAATAGGTTAGTGTCTGTTTGATGGAACCAAAGACAGATCTAATAAATCATGGACTCTGTTCAGTAGAGTAGTAGACAATCTGTTATATGATTTTTGAATATTTCCTTTAAGTTCTATATAAATTTAGTTTTAACTTAACTGCGAAAATTAATATAACTTTTAAATATCCCTGTCGCAGCATCTGCATAACATAGTGAATTTCCAAAGACTGGACACTGGCGGATCTCATATAACAATTTGTATCCATTTAAAATAGCTTAGCTCTCTAACAGCGAAAAAATTTTCAAAATCAGTTGTGTAGTTAATTTTTGGCGCTTTTTGGGTCTCCAGGACCCTGGCGGATCTCATGTGGTATAGCATATATGTATTTAAATGAAATTAAATTTTTAAAGGTAAAGAAATTTTCAAAATCGGTGGGATAGTTTTATTTTTGACATTTTAGGACCCCCGGACCCTGGCAGACCACATACAACTTAACTTATATCCATTTAAAATAGTTTATCTCTCTAACAGTAAACAAATTTTCAAAATTGGTGATGACGCGTTCTTGAAAAGTTAGTTAATTATTATTTTGCAAAATGAAACCGATATAAATATTGTTATTGTAATGATAAAAACAATGAAGCATTGACTGTTAAAAAAATTCAGCAAATTTCTTAATTTTTCTCAAAATTTAGTTCATTTAGAACAATGTTTTAAAAGCTTGTTTTATGTAGTTTTTTACGCTCTTTTCGATGGTGTAAAAAAAATGAAAACAATTTTTGAATTCTGGCAAAATTTTGCTAAAAAAATTTGGCGGAAATTGGCAAAAATTTTGGCTTCCAAAAATCGGATGTATCCGGCTGACGAACTTATCCAAGCCATTGAGACTTTTGACCTACACACCATATATATATATATATATATATATATATATATATATATATATATATATATATATATATATGTATATATATATATATATATATATATATATATATATATATATATATATATTAGTGAACCTGATTTTCGGTTTCTCCAGGCTTCAAAACGGATTTCTGCCATAGTCCCGGGTTCAGGTTTTTTCATGAGTCCCGCTGTAATAAGTGATTTTTTTCCAAAAATATGAACTTGGTTCCCGGACCCTGACGATCAATTTCAAGCTCATGTTAATTTTTCCGAAACCTCAACCAGTATTAAAACAAAATTTTGTAAAGAACTTCTAAGTTGTTTTAGGAACCCTAAGATCTTAAAAGATCAATTTAATTTAGTTTCCATGTTTTCCAACATATAAATTGTATTTGAGCAGAATTTGGTAACGAATCGACCAGTTGTTTACTTTGGGCTATTTATGAGGTCACATCTTAAGAAAAATATCGAAGGGTACTACCTAGTTTACCCGCTAAAATCATCATTGATACTACTTGTACAATGTCAGTTTTAAAAATAATTAATGTATTGGAAATTAATTAATATAATTTTGTTCTTTACTTTCTTTCCTGTTTTCGAGGAAAACGAAGTAGGTAATCATTATTTAAATTAAACAAAATTGTCAAAAGGATACCTAAATTAAATTTTGCTGTAAACATTAAATAAAACTGTAAAACCAAAATTGGCTTAATACAATATTTATTACAAAAATACAAAACGTAAATTCTCCATTGTTTGTTTTTAAAAAATAATTAATTTTCTCAAAAAGAATACTCTTTCATTCGAGAAAACGGGAAGTAATCTTTTTTAATGTTTACTTTAATGTTTAATAATTATATTTATTGAAAAATATATTTTATCGTATGACTTTTATCATTGAACGTATATGATACCATTAATATGGAAAATTATGGCCATAAATAAACAATGCAAAATTGTCATAAATTTCCCACCCACCCGGTGGCATTATTATTATAAAATTTAATAATGTAAAATAAATGAATTATTATTTAACACTTTAGATGCCATTATATGCCGTTATAATTATTTTTACGTAGTTATGTATAATAATACCTTTGTCGCAGTATCTGCAAAACATCGCGAATTTCCAAATATTAGACACTGGCGGATCCAATATAACAACGTATTCATCCAGAATAGTTTAGCTTTCTAAGGCTGGCAATACACGTACAGTTTCACCGGATAGTTTGAACTGAATAGTTTAAACTGTCAGTTGGAACTGTACACTGTAGAAGCACACACACACGTTCAGTTCAATCCTTCAGTTTTTACCATTTATTCGAAACAGCAGGACAATTTCAGGACCATGCAGATGTCTGCCTTCCACAAAATTATTATATACTTACCGCCTTTAACACCATATACAGTCACTCCCAAAATTATTTGGACAACATTTTACTAATCATTTTTGATGAATTTATTTTGATTATAAAACAACAAATCGATTTCATAGATACGTTCATAAAATGTACGAAGTCTCTACACTATAAATATATATTTATTACTTTCACAGTCAACAAGAAAATTTAAAAGATTTAAAAGAATTAAATACATGTGATAATTAACAGGTCACAAAATTATTTGGACACTAATTAACTATATAAAAAAACAGCTCATTCAAGTAAAATTAATAGTTTTAGTATTTTGTGACACGTCTTTTAGCCTTAGTTACGGCTTCCAAACGTCTTGGCATTAATTTAATTAAATTTTCGGTTACAACCGGACTTATCTTCTCCCATTCTGACCTTACATAAGTAATTAATTGGTTCATATTCGAAATAAAATTTCTCCTGACTTTAATCGTTAAATGTCATAGATGCTCTATGCCCTAGCTATGAGATTTAAGTCAGGAGACTGTGGAGGTGTCTGAAGCAAATGGGGTACATTATATGCTGTCCACTGTCTTACCACTTAGGAGGTATGTTTTGGATCATTGACATTTTGGAACATGTAATTATTCTGCATTCCTACTTTTTGTACATTAGCATGTAAATGTTGTTTCAGAATGCTTAAATACACAAACTTATCCATGATACGATCTAAAACGTGCATGTTCCCTACCCAATTTGCCGCCATACATCCCCAAATCATTACGGAGCCACCTCTGTACTTAACAGTTGAAACCACATTTTTGGATTCAGCGCATCTTTTCGTTTTCTTCACACAAATTGGGGTTTTGTTTTCTTGTGTTGAACATTTCAAATTTAGTTTCATCGGAGAAAAGAACCCCCTCCAATGTAATAATTCCTCAAATGTAATAAGTAATTTGTTTTTAAATAATTTTTTCTTTATTTTTATCTTGTCCAAATAATTTTAGGAGTGACTGTATCAATGGTAGAGACGATGATGTAATTTAAGGGAGCTTCCTTACTTTTCTAATTTTCAAAATTCATTTTCAAGAAAAGTCTGCACCATCTGAACTCTGCTCTAATTTTTCCTTATTCGCCCAGTAGTAAACTCTATAATATATTAGTATCAATGACGATGAAATCATATACCGAAATTCCCACCAGCTTCCAAATTTTAAAGCAAAGTCAGTAAATGCCCAAAATTATGATTTTTGGACACTGGTATTATGGAACCTGTTCCACCTAAACGTATGAAATATGTAATTTAAAAGAAAAAAATTTAAAAACCAAATAAAATATTGCAGTAGGGTGGGTCGATAAGCATTTTCACTAAAAGCTATGAAATAAAAGCTTCTTTAAAAAACCAACTTCAAAAAGTAATAAATAATTAATAGAACGTATTTTGAAGTCAGGCTTAAAAGCGTAGTAAAAAAATATAGATCCACGAGAATTCATTAATTCTGCAAGTACATCCAATCGCATATTTTTTATACCACCACTGCACGCCTGACTTCAACATAAGTGCTATTAATTATTTATTACTTTTTGACGTCGGTTTTTTCTCACATTATTTAGTTTTGTTTTATTTATTGTTTTATAATTTGTGTGCTATATACGTATCTTGTAAAGGCAGGAGGCGGCTTGGTAGCAAGAGAATATCTAGGGCCCTAAAGTGGGTTAATTCGTCCCTGGTTGTATATAGGCTCTTTTAAGTGGTATGTAATTACGTGAAATGGCTTTTAAATGTTGCTAAAAAAAACTACATTTTGTTTAGTTTAAAATTATGCAATAAAAAAATGTCCGCACCTTCAAGAAAATTAAGGCCTATTCAAAATAAAAATCCTAGAATCGCCACTGATAATACTCTTAATAATTTACTAATTTTTATGAATATTCTTAGTCCATTATCTAAATATGGGTTCAACATCGAGAAAATTAATATGAAAATGATTAATTACAAGAAAATATGTGTCTACAAAACTACAAAAATTAAATTATATAATACTTTCCGTTTTTATCAATTTAAATTTTCATATGCTTCGGTATTTATTTATAAAGTAAAATAAAAGAGAGAAAATTATGAAAATTTAAATTAAGGCAGAAAATAGCGGTAGAAAAATACAAATAAATTTTTGCTATCAAAAAGACACATGTATGTATTTAAATATTTAGTGGTTTTGGTTTTGTTGTGTATATATATGTATGTACATATAAACAAAGGATAAACGAAAGGACATATAAATTAGAATTTTAAATTTTCATTTTGATTTTGAAAATGGAAAATTGTTTTAATTTTCTCTTTTATGCAAGTGGATGGTCAAATATTTTCTCCGAAATTTGCTTTCTTTTTCTGAATTAATTTCCTTATTATTATTAACGAGGCTCCATAAACTCTTGTTGAAGGCCGTAATATTTGTTGAACCTACAATATAACCCTGTTTCAAATACAATTGATCATGAGTCAAATTTAAAAAATTAAATAATTCTTGTATCCAAAACAAATCAATCTTCTATTTTTTTTTAAAAAAAACAAACTGCAATTTTAAAATTTACGTAAGTGCAATAATGAAAGAGAGAAAGCCAAGAAAATGGAAATTATTTAAATTCATAAGTGATGAAGCAGGGTTAAATTTAACTGAAATGGACCATATTTCTAAATGGTTTTGCTGCGATATTTTAGGATAGGCTTAGGCAAACATTCTTTTAGGAAGATTGCCGAGGATGATCCGCTAAATGTATATACTACAAGCAACTGTTTTTGATCATTCTTTCATTGACAGTAATAGAAAGTTATCACTTCTCAGCTCTTCCCACTTTCGCGACTTAAAATATATACAAGATATTTCAAATTATTTGAAAAATTTTGCGTTACCTTCTTTGTCTAAACTCTTAAAACGAGTTCTATTTATAAAATCTTGACTATTCGATCAAAACTGATATCTGTTGGACTATTGAGACTTTCATACTTTCCCTCTCATAATAACCATTGAGCATTAAAGCCTCAATAACAATTTTACAGCAAATATGCCAAAAATAAAATATCCAATTGATTTTGAAAATTTTTTCTCGATTAGAAAGACTATTTTAGATTGGACACATTCTATATTATATGTGGTTCATCAGGGCCCTGGGATCACTTTGGTATCCTAACCCAGAAATACATCCATGTTAAAAAATGAACTTGGAACAAATCAGTTCGCAGTTGACGATACGTGAATTAATTTTTCAAGTTATGTTCTATATTTTATTAAATGAATTGTAAACTGAATTTTGCATTTAGCTTTTACGACGTATCTTTTATAATATAAAAACAAAAGTAATTACGTTATAGAATAAAAACATTTAAATTTAAATAGAAATGGAAAAGAAGGACATGTTAAAATGTTCATACTCTAACTAAGAATAGTTATTTCAGTAATTGTCTTTGTTTTCTCGAAAAAGAAAAAAAGCGTAATAGCTTTTATGTTTATAGCAAAAGTATTATCATGCTAATTTTGAAACACAAAAAATTTGTACTTTTTCAAAATGGTGTAATTTTTTAAATTACATTTTCCATCCGGTTAAAAATTTAACTATATTTACGTAATGTGTTAAAAGGCATGCATAAGTATACTTGTTATCTAAATTACTTATTGTATTTTCATATGACAAGAAAATCTTAAAATACCTTAAAAAGATTGTCACGAAAGCGACCATAACGCCAGTGGCCCTACAGTGATTATCCATCTTTTACGATGGCATTATACGTGCATCTATGCCATAAAAACAATAACTAGTAATTTTCTCTATAATTCTTTGTGTACCGGAATGGTACATACATATATATATATATATATATATATATATATATATATATATATATATATATATATATATATATATATATATATATATATATATATGTCGCCATTTTAAATGTTCAATCTGCCCTCTGTCTTTTAATTGCAGTACGGCATTTTGTACCATATATATATATATATATATATATATATATATATATATATATATATATATATATATATATATATATATATATATATATATATATATATATATGGTACAAAATGCCGTACTGCAATTAAAAGACAGAGGGCAGATTGAACATTTAAAATGGCGACACTTTCGTGATATATTCTTTTTATTTTCAATAGTAATAATTGGGACTTGATAATGGCATACAGAAAGACATTTGGAAAACATGTAAACTGAGGTAAAGATGTAATTTATAATTTTATTTCATAGTCAAAATTATTTTTATAAAATATTATTTCATTTAAACACACGACGTACCTTAATACCCACTGTGTTAACATATATCTTGCGTGATTAATATCGTGCTTATCATCACTATTGTCACAAAGACACGATATTTAATTTAATTCTTTTATACTTATAATTTCTTTATAGTATTGTAAAATCTATACTTTCCATTTTTTAAATAAGAGATATTAAAATATTTAGTCAATATGTGTTAGGTGCAAATTTAATGTTACATAAAGATGCCATTTTATGTTATTATATTTCATTGTCAAGCATGTCCAAAGGTATTGCGTAATATAGTTTCTTAAGAAAAAAAATTAATATTTTATAATATTTCTCAACACTTTAAATTAATATATTGTTATACATTTTTTTTAATAAACCGCCCACAGCTGTGGACTAAATTTTGTTAACATTCAAAATAACTTAAAACTAAATAAATGTTATGTTATATGTTTTAATACTTTTTTTATTCTATAAAATACCCATTCATACAGACATAGCTACATTAAAAATTTATCAAAATTAAATTTAACATAAATTATTCAAAAAAAAAAAAAAAAAAAAAAACTTCACATAATACTAATATTCCGCTGGTTATTCCGCTTGTCATGGGCCCCAGGCGATTCAAGTCATTCATCTCTACTTAATTGTGCTCTCCGTACTTTACAGAGCCATAATAAACCAATTTCAGCATAAAATTTTCTGTATCATATAACCACTGAGAATTGTTACAAAAATTATTTTATCTTAATTTTAATGTAATGGATTTCTACCTACCTAATATGAAAATATGCAGTAATAATTAATTAAATAATACATTTATTTAACCTCCCATTACGACAATATTAAAATTTTCAATTAATACCAATTTTAACATTCATTCCCCCAAATTCTTACTATTACAAGATTTCAGTGAAAACTGCAAAATAATACATAATTTTAAAGCTTTAAATATCTACGCATCAATATAATTTCTGAATATTCTCAAATAATTATTTTTTTCAATACAAATTTTGTAGGTGTAAATTTATTTAAACTAAAAGAAAGCTATCAATCTTAAAATGTATTCAATATACTGAAAAAACAGTATTGGTGGCCCTATGGGGCAAGTGGTAAAAGCGCCCGGTACGTATTTAATGTAAAAACAGATGTTGGTGCAAATAGTTATTCCAATGGCAATGTAATTTTTTAAATGCGTAGTAACCATTGAGAAAGTATTTAGGTATAAAGGGATGCAAAAAAAAAAAAAAAATAAATAAATAAATAAATAAATAAATAAATATACATCTTAACCAAAATAGAAAAACTTAAATGTTTTCTATTAAACTTGGTTTACTACAATCAAATCATTTATTTATCGCTAAATCATAATGTTGTTATTACATGAATAATAGGATAAAGCTATTTATGTGTTGTTATTTAAGGTCTGTTAAAATAATTTGCTTTCAAAAATTATTTTGTTTGTGGAACTATTTTATGATTATAGCTGAATTATTTGTTACTCTAACAATTTCTTGTATTCATTAGAAGCACTAGTTTTTAATTTTAAATAAATAAATTTATTTGATGCCGTATTTCACTAAAAAATTTAGTAATTTTTTAGTTGTGATATATTTTTAAATGTTTTTCGATGTCTTTATAAAAGAATAGCCTTAATCACCTTATAAGAAATTTCAATGAAAATTTATAGTTGCAGATGTTATATCAAAGAATACGGTGAACTAATTTTTATAGCAGTAACTACTGACGTTATATAAATTTGAAATAACAAATCCAATAGCCTGATTCGTTGAGACAGCCGGTGCCACGTTAGCACAAGTTACGACTTTTAACCACCACGTTAGAACAGGTCGACTTCCAGAGCGGAAAGGGTGAGGTTGTGTTTACCGTGTCTGTCGCAAATCATGTATATCAAAGGACATATTAACATTAAATTTTCTTTTTAAGTTGCAAAAAATGCCAAAGAAGGCCATGAAATGTGAAAATCAGTGGATGGCGATAATGTGGTGACTGAAGATGATATTAATAGATTTGAGCGTTACTTTATGGTATTCGATATTTATAAATAATAAACAAATGCTTTACTTACCACTTAATACCACCTTTATTTTGAGACTGTGATAATATTGTTTCGAACCGTTAGTTCATTTTCAAACAGAATAAAAATTACATTTGATATATCGTCCCTCCAATGCTACAGTGGGGTATCTTCAAAAATTGCTATATTGAGTTATTAACACGGTCGTATTCCATTTTACGAGTACTTTAAAATGCTGTACTGAAGAATGTTGTCCGTTTGATATTTAAAAAGTTATGCCCGAAAAACCAGTGTTCAACGAAATACTATTGTCCATATTTCTAAGTTGAACACTGAGATATTGACCATATCTGAATGTTCGATTGGAGAAAATGATAATACATATTTTTATTTGGTATTACGTTGAGATATTTACACGAACATAAATGAAGAATATTTCATTAAAATTGGTAAATTAACAAATTTTATTTTAGCATGAAGCATTATTTTTAAGAAACCAGTTTATAACCAAACGGTAATTTAAAAATCATGTGAAAATGGTTTCTCGTGGTAAGAAAATATTAAATTTAGCCCTAGTTTAGCCAAATCAGACTACCAAGCGTATATCTCAATTTTTATGAAATTTTAATAACAACAAGTAAATATAAGAATGAGTTGTAAGATGATCATAGTAATAGTGATTAATTTGTTAATATAAGTTAGCAGAACCTTGGGATATTTTCTTATAAATTAATATTTTTTGTAAATTTTTAAAATGTAACACTGGGATATTTACAATAAAATTACAATAAAATTGCTATAATTATTCGAACGTCGAATTTATGTTCCTAAAACTAGTAACGACAGTAGAAAATATAATTTTAGTCTTTATAGAAGCGTTAAAATAGTTAAAAATTAATTTAAGTAGAAGTTGTTATAAATTGAAAAAACTCGAAAATTTTAAACCTGTTTTTCTCAATAGTGCTATTTTGACAATATCTCACTGTTGAATTGGAGGGACGATATGCTTTATATACTAATTTTATCTATCTATACTATATGAAAGGGGAGTGGTATGTGATGTGGAAGTGAAAGTGGAAGTGGCGGGGGCAGTGGGAAAATCCGAAAATCAAGAAAAACAAGATTACATTATATGTGACAAAAGGCACACAAACACGTAATAAAAGATTGAAATTGACAAAAAGAGAATATTACAGCAAAATATAATTTTAAAGGCTTAAATAAATTATTATATTGAAAATCAAGTTTAATTGTAAATATCAGTGTGGTCATTTAAAAGGTGATCGGAGTGATGCTTATTTATTTATATTGCTTCTAGGATAGTTAACTTTTGTCCTTTGCTTGCCTCGTGTAGCTCGCTAATTTTGAGTATAGTTAAATCTAAAAAGTTTATGTTATTATCTTTTTCTACCTCTAAGCCAAATTGAATTTTTGGGTTTAACGAATTTATTGACTTTACAAATTTTTCTAGTTGGCGAATCGATTCATCGAAGCCTATAATTAGACCGTCCATGTATCTATACCAAAATTTTACATGTTGTTTGAGTAGGGTGTTATTCATTATTACTTTCTCTAAGTTCGACATCTAAATTTTCGCCAACAAAGGGCTCAGAGGTGATCCAATAATAATAAAAGTATCATTACTGATAGGGATAGACATTTCTTAGTGGAGATGAATCCGAAAGCCCCTAGATTATATGGATTGATAGCACAAAACCGACAACCTAATCAGACCAGTTGTTTCCCATATTGGATGCCCATCACAAAAATTATCACAACACCTAGTCTCCCTTTTTAAAATCGAAACTCAGTTCACCTCGGAACACAGCATTAAAAACTCCTTCAAACTTGTAAATCAATTAAATAACACCCCCTTTCCGGTCGGTACAAATTGGCGTCCCTGGACGTGCCTAGTATTTAATTGAGGCATTTAATTTACACTGGATAAATAAATAAACATTACTTCGATCACCTTTTAAATGACTACACTGATATTTACAGTTCAACTTTATTTTTAATATTATAATTTATTTAAACTTTTAAGATTGTATTTTGCTGTAATATTGTCTTCGATTTCAATCTTTTGTCACGTGTTTGTTTGCCTTTTGTCACATGTCACATTGCCTTTTTTCTTGATTTTCGGATTCTCCCACTACTCCGCCCCTTCCACTTCCACATCACGTACTACTTCCGCTTCGTATAGTATAGGTAGATAAAATTAGTATATAAGCTATGTATCGAATGTAATTTTTATTCTGTTTGAGAATGAACTAACGGTTCGAAACAATATTGTCACAGTTTCAAAAGAAAAGTGGTATTTTGAAAAATAAAGTATTTGTTTATTATTTACTTTGAAGATGGTTTATAAGTGATATGAGCGATTCAAACCCGAAAATGGGTCGATTAAAAACGATCGGCGTTCGGGACGCGCCGTCGACGTCAAAAAAAAGTTCGTTTTAAGTTAATTCCAAGCGGAAAGACTGTATACTCCGAATAACACAAGAGCATACTGCAACGTTTTCAAAACAATGTAGGAAGAAAGAGACCAGAAGAATAAATCAATGGCTTTCTACTTCATCACTATAATGCGCCAATCCATACCTCACTTGTAGCCCGCGAGTTTTTAGCACAAAATAAGGTTCCTGTTTGTCCATATCTGGCATATTCTTCGAATTTAGCACCAGGCGACTTCTGGCTCTTTCCAGAACTAAAAATCGTCCTAAAGGAAAAATGTTTTAACCCCACTTGCTTCTTTAAGAGGGCCACGACAGAGTAGCTCGAGGCCACTCCAAAAGAAGCCTTCCTGAAATTCTTCCAATCATGGAATCAACGTTGAAATAAGTGCATTGCTAGTCGACGGAAATACTTACTTTGAAGGAGGTTAGTTCAAATTTGATTTAAATTTATTACTTGGCTAGTAACAAAATTATTCACCGTATTTTTTGATCACACCTCGTACTTATGTAAAGTGAAATCGTATTGTTATCTACAGAGTTTAAAATGTTTTCAGTTTTGTGATTCAGAGAACAGAATTTTTATTCTATTGCCAAAATTGCATTACAAGGGTAGATTCTATGAACTCATATTAATAACCTAAAACTATGTTTTATCCCAATTTTTTTTAATAAAAAAAGCTAAAACCACTAAAGATACTTTAAAGAAAAGTGCAAACAGAGCCCAAAACTAGAATTTCTATACCTACCAATCCATCAAATTTCTAGAAAATAATATAAATTCACTATTATCTGTCATAGCTGGTAAAAGTGTAGCGGTGGCATAGGTATATGGGTAACAGACTGACATCAATATTACTCTTGTCAATTACTTTCAAATTCCTTTACAAAACAAATTCTTTTGTTCTTCAAATCTGTCAATTATCAAACATACTCATAAAAATTGTAAACATTATTAATTAATGGTGTTTTAAAATCTCTAAATGGAACCCATGGAGTATATTCATTATATTACGATAAAATCAATTTTTCCACCCTCTTCGGACGTAGTATTGTTATTATATTGGTAGGTACTTATGAATATTTTCAAGATACGAATAGAGTAAATAAGTTACGTTCGCGTCCCAATATTCAACTTGTCTATTCAACGTTATTGGCATTGATTGATTACTACCGTACTGTGTATAATTACGCGAAAAAAAAACCGTCATTCAAACTCCCATCGAATGAAATCAAGTTGGCTGCGTTCGTTGTTAGATAGGTACCTATCTATACACATCTAGAGTATTCTCATAATATACACACACGCCATTATAAGTATATTGTATTGGTGTAAAATAATTTATCTTTTCAATATGATTGTATTGTGGACAAAATTATTTGTCGACTTCATACGTATTTGACGATAAAAAAAATAGAGAAAAAAGAAAAACATACTTTCATTTAAGTATTTATTAATAAACTACCGTTACTAAAAATCTGTCAAATTTTATTTTTATTATCTACTTTTTATTTTAGCCGAACAGAAATTGAACTATTAAGGGCCTTTTAGACGGTTATATCAATGCTCAGTTCAGTTTCAGTTTCAGTTGAACTGTCAGTTTTTCCTACGTGTAAAAATTACAATCGGAAAGCAGAACTGAAACGGAGACTGAGAACTGACAGGATGGATAGACCTATTTGTTTCGTTTCAGTTCATAGAAATCGTATGTGTAAACAAACGCATCATGCCTCAGTCCGTTTACTAACGTCAGTTTTCTTGAAAATCTGACAAAGTGCACATTTTATATAGGTAACTGTCGCTATGTCCAACAAGGATCACGATTTTGTTGTCTAATTTATTAAAAATTAAAATTTATAAAACCTTACCGTGTTCACGGAATAAGACAGATGTACGTTACCACAATGTAAATATTAGGGAAGCTGCCTACACTCTTCTATTAAAGAAATATAAAGAATACGGTGGTAAATCGGTATGGTAAAATCTAAAATAAGTAGCCTACGCTCAATATACAACAAAGAACTTAAGAAAGTTTAGGACAGTGAAATAAGTGGAGCAGGAACTGGGGAAGTATACAAACCATCACTATGGTATTAAGATCTCCTTTCGTTCCTCAGCGACCAACAGCCGACTGTAACAAGTGTTAATATCATGGACGGTGACGATGAAAATCAGGAAGGAATAGGAGATACGCATCTTTATTCATTCGTAAATAATTCAACCAATCGTAAATGGTTCTAAGAGAAGTTCTTCCTTAAATTTATACGCGATGATGAATTTGTTTTAAGAAGCCAAACCTTACTCCACTAGTTTCATTTCTTCCGCTCTTTCTTCAGCACCAAAGATAACGCTATTGCAGTGAAATAGTCTTCATCCATGAGTTATTATATTAGCACTTTTAAACTAGTATAAGAATATAAGTTGACGATTTTTAAACCGAAAAACTGAAGATACAAAGAACTGAGAACAGTGAGAACTGAACGGACCGTGTAAAAACAAACCTTCTTCCGAACTGAAATGAAACGAGAACGGAAACTGAAACTGAACTGAGAACTGATATGACCCTCTAAAAGGCCCTTTATAGTCGGTGTCATGGTGAGACTTGAGTTCGGAACTGTGACAGGAATCGATTTTGAGGTCCTTAGAATCTGACAATAATATTCACTAAAGTTTATATACCATACTATTATAAATCTGTAAATTCGTCATGTCGTGAGATCAAGTAGAAGCCGAAGCAACAGTTTTTATAATTATTGTCTGTCTATTTGTTTGTTACCTTATCACGTAAAAACCGTTGTATAGCTTTCTGTTGGATTTTTCCTAGGGTTGTATAGTTCCCAGGATCTAGATTACTATAAAGACCAGTCATAATGAAGCAATTAATCATAAGAGCTGAGTTACACTTAATCGGTTATGACAGAGTATATCTTCATCATGTGAAAACTGCTGAATGGGTTTTGATTGTGTTGTCACTGAGGTAGTCTTTAGGGTCTAGAGTGCAATAACGAGTTAACGACTAATCATAATAAAGTTGTCAGTCACGGAAACTGAAATACGTTTGATCCATCATTACCTAAAATATGATTAATCATACCTAACTAAATTTTCACAGACCCCGAGCTGGTCTAGTGGTTAGCAATTCCGCTCTAGTCTGATAAGATCGTGAGTTCGAAACCGGTCGGGGTAAGTACATCATCATCAAACTATCATACCGCACCAATCATCTAGAAGCACATCAACACCAAAAAACAATAGTACAGCATATACCAAACGATGCATATCACCTTATTTGTCTAAATAATAAAAAAAATAGAATTTCCACAATACATAGGAAATATAAAATCGACTTTTCCTCCTTAGCCCAGAGATCTTTGACAACAACATAGATGTTAGTTTCATATTCTACCGGTAAATAGTGATAGGTGTTTGTCAAATGTCTAAAAACAAGATATTTTAGTGGGAAGGTTAAAGACCCAATGTTGTAACTGAACAACAATTTATTATGAATTACTAAATTATAATTATAAATTAATAAAAGTACCTTTTTTCTAACAATGGACAATATACTTGAAAAAAATCGAGAAATTATTTTTTGCAATTCCGGGACTAAAAGACATGATTTAGTCCCTCATAATAGAGAGTAAAATGCCACTTTTAGTCCCAAGGGACTAATAAATTATTTTACTCCCGCTTTTAAATCAATCAGCAAGCACAATTTACAGAAACTTAACTTATATTAAATAGCGTTGATAGGAAATTGAAAATAATAGACAAATTCAAACTTGTAGATAGAGACAAAGAACGTATTGTACAACTCGATTGATTTATCCAAAGTATACTTGATGGATTATTATTCTACATACAATTTGAATGACATTTAAGTAATTTTTTTAGCGAATTTCCAAAACTGGAAATTCAGCTTTTACGCCAGGTGTCATGGTGCGACCTAAGCCCGGGACCATATCAGAAATATGTTTTGAGGTCCCTAGAATACGAAAATGATATTCACTAAAATTTATATATATATATATATATATATATATATGTATCCGCGCGATAACTCTCGAACGAAACGTCTAACGCTTATGAAATTTTGTGTGCGGACTGGATTCTGAATTGGCTTGGCTAAGTTCGTTAGCCAGACACGTCGGATGCCCAGAAGTAGGTTTTCTGGCCATTTTTTATCATTCGATCCTATCATAAGGCAGTTCGATTTTTACATCGTTGAAAAGGAAAAAAAAAACTATGAAGAAAATATTCTTATAATTTTCTTTCTATTTTAAGTATTTTTCGAGAAAATGTAAATTTTCACTTTTATTCTTTCTTTGTTAGTCTAATAAGTAATTTATATTTATATCTCAGTTTTTAATAAGTATAAAAATATTTCACTTTTTTATTAAAAAATTTTGTGAGAACAAGTGAAAACTATTCACATATATGAGATATAACACACATACATGTATAGAGTTTTGTTTCTCATTTATTGCATTATAATTAGCATGGTTCTATTCCATGTTAAAAAATGTAAATTAAACAGATTTTCTAAGCTAATGTAATGAAGAATTTTTTTTTTTTTTTATTGAATTTTTAAGTAAACAAGAAATTGAAGATTATGTTATGATATAAATATTATTAAATATAAAACAAAACAAAATCTGTACAATGTACATATGTATGTACGGAAAAATATTTTGAATCGATTTTGAAAATTTTTCCACTAATAATTAATAATGTTAAAAAATTAAACCATTTCAAATGGATTTAAGGTATTTTATGTGAGGTCAAGGTTTTCGGGACCTAAAAAGGCCAGAAATTAATTAACCAATCGATTTTAAAAAATTTTTCACAGTTAGTAAGTTAAAGTATTTGAATTAATTAATTAAATGATGTCCGCAAGAAGCTTACGGACTGCCATAAGTTATATGAGATCCTTAGAACCCTTTTCTTACTGTTAGAGTACTAGACTTGTATGAGTTTCGCCAGGATTTACTGATTCCATAATTGTAAAAAATAAACTAAACGACCAATTTTAAAAATTTCTTCACTGTTACAGAGCTAAACTATTTTAGATAGATTTAGAATACATTATGTAAGGTCCGTCAGGGTCCACAGGACCCAAAAGTGTCAAAAATAAACTAACTGACCGATTTTGAAAATTTTTTCACTGTTACAGAGCTAAACTATTTTAGATAAATATCGATTACGTTATGTAAGGTCCGCCTGGGTCCATAGGACCCAAAAGTGTCAAAAATAAACTGCCTGATCGATTTTGAAAATTTTTTCGCTGTTACAGAGCTAAACTGTTTTAGATAAATATAGATTCCGTTATGTAAGGTCTGCCAGGGTCCATAGGATCCAGAAGTGTCAAAAATAAACTAACTGACCGATTTTGAAAATTTTTTCACTGTTACAGAGCTAAACTATTTTAGATAAATATAAATTACGTTATGTAAGGTCCACCAAGGTCCATAGAACCCAAAAGTGTCAAAAATAAACTAACTGACCGATTTTGAAAATTTTTTCACTGTTACAGAGCTAAACTATTTTAGATAAGTATAGATTACGTTATGTAAGGTCTGCCAGGGTCCATAGGATCCAGAAGTGTCAAAAATAAACTAACTGACCGATTTTGAAAATTTTTTCACTGTTACAGAGCTAAACTATTTTAGATAAATATAGATTACGTTATGTAAGGTCTGCCAGGGTCCATGGGATCCAAAAGTGTCAAAAATAAACTAACCGACCGATTTTGAAAATTTTTTCACAGTTGGGGAACTAACTATTTTAGATAGACATACATTACGTTATTTAGGGTCCGCCAGGGTCCATGGGGCCCAAAAGTGGTAAAAATAAACTAACCGACCGATTTTGAAAATTTTTTCACTGTTACAGAGCTAAACTATTTTAGATAAATATAGATTACGTTATGTAAAGTCTGCCAGGGTCCATCGGATCCAAAAGCGTCAAAAATAAACTAGCCGACCGATTTTGAAAATTTTTTCACTGTTGGGGAGCTAAGCTATTTTAGATACATATAGATTACGTTATGTAAGGTCTGAAGTGTCAGTAGGACCTAAAAGTGTCAAAAATAAAATAACTGACCGATTTTGAAACCTTTTTACTATTACGGAGGTAAACTATTTTAGATAGGTACAGGTTGTGTTATCTGAGATCCACAACTGTCCTGCGGATGCAAATGCGGCGTAGAATGCTACACAACGGGTTTTGAATATATATATATATATATATATATATATATATATATATATATATATATATATATATATATATATATATATATATATCTATATATATATATATATATATATATATATATATATATATATATATATATATATATTTTACATAAAGTCCGCCTAGAATATACGGTCGAGCTGATTTTTTAATGAGGTCCACCGGGATCTTGCAGATCCGAAAACGCCAGTAATAAGCTATCGAAAAGATGCTAAAAAATTTCTCACTGCTAGAGAACTAAATTATTTTAGATGGATACAACTATGCTGCACAAAATTCGTTCGGGTTCTTGGGTCCCCAAAAATACCAAAACTAATTACCCAACCGATTTTAAAAATTCTTTTACTCTTAGAAAGCTAAACTATTTTAAATAGGTACAGGTCTTAGATGAGATCCGCCAGTGCCCAAGATTTGGAAATTCGCTATGTTATGCAGATGCTGCGACAGGGGTATTTAATTCTTATAATTTTAAATTATCCGGAATTGCAAGAAATAGTATATACACTACAGGACTAAAGTGTTTTGTTTCATCCCTCGTGTGATTTGTTGCCCTCGGGACTTTACAGTCCCTCTGGCAACAAACTTCACACTCGGGATTAAAACTCACACTTTAGTCCATTGGTGTATAATATACTATTTCAAATATAGTTTTCATAATTTGGGACTGAAAAAGGTTATTGGATTGTCACGGATGTGACAATTTTGTTGGCGCGTACTGTACATAAGTATAATATTTTATTCACAATCTTGATGTGTGTTATACCGATTTGTTATTTAAAAAAAAAAAAAATATTCCATAGCCTTCTATCATAGTATATATGCACCGCGCAAACTCCAGGATCAGACCATATCCTTTTGAGTTTTAAAAAATATTACCGGGAGTTCAGTTCGAATAATTCAGTTTTTAAGTTCCACACACGACTCCTTCCGCGAAAGGTAACTTACTAAACGTTTAAATAATTAGTTTAGTATATCTTTGAACAAAAGTCGATTTACATATTCGAATTTTAATATACTTATTAAAAAATAATAAAATTACGAAATAGGCTCTGTTTGTACGCGCGGAGTAATTTCAACTTAGCGTATTAATACAGTTATCTTACAGTGTCGATTTTAAAATGCGCGAGCAGTGTACATATATACAAGTAGTGTATCAGACAGGCAACTGAGTAGACGTTGTATGTACGTTACTTCGTACAATTTTATCATTGAAATACAACATGGAACGCCATCATATATTTACTTACCGTTAAACGTAACTTTTAATTAAAAATACTAAATGATTAATATTTCAATATGCATTTTCATAAATAAGGCCTGTGTAAATTTCAAATTCGTAAAACCAATTTTCTGCAAAAATACGACATAGTGGAAATCGGTATGACAAAAATGGCGTAGTTTGGGTAAAACAATTTAAAATTTTTCTATTTTAATTTTAATATTTTATAGGGTTGGTTTTTCCATATCAACCCTATTACTAATTTCATTGAAACTTGTCATGTTTCAATAATTATAATATCGCTATCTCAGTAAATGTAATTAATCATTTCTGTTGAAAATAATGCGATATAGAATTTTAGTTTTATAAGATTATGTATAATTCCTCTTAGTTAAAAAAAAAAATAAATACTTATTTTGTAATATAAAATTTCTATTTAAAATTATTATGTAACTTATGAATTTCTTTTAATATTTTAAGTAGCTCCTAACAATGTTCAAAATTTTTGAATTATTATGTAAAATTCTTACTACTTGTCTTTCATTACAAAATCCATGTTGATTGTCAGCCATTTTAAATTTTGTTCAAACATGTGCTTTTCTTTGTTAAGCTTGTGTAACTTGTTTAAGTAAAAAAAAAAGATATTTAACGTTAAATACAGTTAGTTTTAAATTTAATTTCTAAAATTATTATTTACGATTTCCTACATACCATATTTACAGAAAAATAATCTTATTGATTCTTAGAATTTAGGGCCCAGCAATTTTCACACTCATACTAGGGTATAATTCCTAGTCCAGGAGCCGTGTCTTCTCATAGTGCAGGAGCCGGTTCCCATAACTTAACTCAATTCAAGTTTCTTTGTAATTTTTTTAATTTTATTTAATGACACCTTAATTAATGAATAAATTATCATTATTAAAAGTCTTTAACCTCTTTACAGTCACACCATTTTATTTTTATTATTTTTAATTTCTTATTCGTGTCAGGATTTTTATCTTATTAATAAAGTAAATTGTCTATAAATATATCGTTTTGTAATGTAGAGTATTATTTATCAATTTTGGAAGTCACATTTTTAAACTCCTATAACTAGAAATTAAACCAAATATTTTAAGAATTAAATCAACTTAATTTGACACAAATTACTTGAAATTTTATAATTCTAACTTATTCGTAAAATCTTGAAACTTTTTTTGTTATTTGTTTAAAATACGGCCATTTAGAAAGGAAATTTTAAAACTGAATTGGCTAAATGATCCGTTAGTAAATACAAATTTTTATCGTACGAAAAACTCATAGTTTCGTTAAAACTGTTGGTTTTTGTATGACGATATGGCTATGCGAAAGAATAAGACAAATCGTAACACTTACTGTTGACTGGAAGATAAGAAAGAAAAATTAAATATTAAAATTTACATAATGTCTTTGGTGTAATAAAATGTGTGTATTTGACTTTTGATTTAGACAAAGTGTTGAAACAAATGAATTGGCAATAAAGGAAAACATACGAAAATGTTTATCTCCGGTACTTAACGTTTTTTACGTTGTAGCTACTTCTGTAAAGTATCTACTGACTGACTTGTTATTTCCATGCGATAACAGTAACGCAAAGTAATTACATATTAAAAATTGTAACACTTTTGTACCTCCAATGTACCCAGGTACGTTTTACGACGAAGTAAATATGTATAGGTATGTATTATACAGAACGTTTTTAAAGACAACTCACAATAATAATATAGTTTTCTATTTAAGGTGTTACACCCACAGACCAATGAACACTATTATATTATACTATTAGACAACTAGACAAAGCATAAAGCCAGTTTCTATGAATTTTTTTTTTTTTTGAAGTAGGTAACGGGGTGAGACGGGTGAAATTTAATGAAATAATAGGTCAATTTTTGAGCAAAGGTGAGTATAATTATTGCAGGACATACACTGCTGATCTGATTACGAGAAAGAAAAATGCTTATGTATTGGTTACACGGATATAAAAAGAAAACATATTTTTTCATCGTAAACAACTCATTCTATATACACCTATATATATATATATATATATATATATATATATATATATATATATATATATATATCGGTGTATATATATATATATATATATATATATATATATATATATATGTATATATATATATATATATGTATATATATATATATATATATATATATATATATATATATATAGAGTGTAATTGTAATAACTCTTATACCTTTTAGTGAATTTCGATAAAATTTAACATGATTTAGAACGGAATTTGTTGGAAACAAATAGCTTAAAACATAGCTATGTTGCTTCTAACAAATTCCGTTCTAAATCAACGTAAAATTTTTTCGGAATTCACCAAAAGGTATAAGAGTTATTAAAATTCCACCCTGTATACATATATAATGATGTGTTTACTTAAAAAATTCCTATTGTTTTTTTTATATCTGTGTGACCAATACATACGCATTTTTCTTTCTCTCAATAAGAGCACTAGTGTAATTTGTATACGTACGTATTTTAAAAATCAAGCGAATACCACTTTTTTTCTTTCAAAATTTTGCAGTTTCTTCTCTAAAAAGCAAATTTTAATAACAACATTATATTTTTACAATAATTATTTGAAAATGTCACTGCAGTTACCATCCATTACTATACTTATTACAGAATACTATTCAGGTCGGAAGTTAATCATAACTGGCTGCCTCAATTACACATTTATATAATTAGTCTATATACGTGTATATATAATATATATATATATATATATATATATATATATATATATATATATATATATATATATATATATATATATATATATATATATATGTTCATTGGTCTGTGGTTACACCACTTCGAGGAAAAAATTCTCCTTTTTTTATTGGCTTAAATGATACTAGTATCGCTAGAATGCACGGTGTTTTGTCTAATACATGCTAGCTGGACAAAATTTTTCTTTAATAGATATAGCTTTCAAAGCTCCCTGTTGAATACTAATATAAATGTTTTTATTTTATATTTGTTTAAAGTACTTGGAATCCAAAAATGTGAATGTCCTAGCGAACAAAACACATTAATTAGAAAAATAATAATGCTAATAGTAACTTATTAAAACGAAAAATAAATAACAATTGGGCAAATTGGGGCAAAAAAAATCTATTCAATTTAATTTAGACGCTTGTGTGTATTGTCTGAAAAAATTACAGGCCGGGGATAAGAGGGGATTTTTACTTACGGTCTTTTGAATTTAAAATTTGTTTAAAAAAATCAATTTTCGGACTTACGGAGCCCTTATTTTATTTAAAGTATGAATATTATATTATTATTATACTGAATAAAAAAGTAGGGGAAAGTCGGTTATTTTGGACCACTTTTTTTTAATGGCATTTTTAACCTACTATTTTTAGGCTTATAGAAAAAAGTGTTACATGAGACGAAACAATAGTCTATTATGTTTATTGCTATCAAACGTAAATTAATGTAATTATTACAGGTTTCTTAATAATCAACAAAAAGTGAGATTTAAGCTTCGTTCCAATTTAGTCAACCAGTGCAATAAATTGGACCACGGGGTTGTTAAAATGGAACCAAGTTAAAAAAGGGCAAAATACGAGTACTTATAACAAAAGATAATCTAAAATCATAACAAAAATAATCTCTTGTAAAATGTCTAAAACTAAATAATGCAATCGTCACAGAGATCTGAATTACTTAAGTTTCGTGATTCCAATTATAACAACACACGCATTGTACCCAATCAACTTGTGGTCCCTTTTTGTCTGACATTTAACACATTCCTTCCCCTTATCTTCTGATTCGTAGCTTGCTTGAATCGTCTAAAACTAAGGTTTCCTCTGTAGACTTTTCACTTTCATTCTTTTGTATTATTGACATTTTTTTCACATATTTCTTCAGTTTTTTGTTTGTTTACTTTCCTGTTTCTTTTTTCTTTCGTTTTTTTTTTTTTTTTTTTATTTATGATTAGAAATATGAAGTACATTATTTAAAAATTTTAATAATTTGACAAAATGTATAATCAAACTGTGCATCACGAAAAACGAATAAGGTTATGTTGAAAGTTTTGTGAATTAACATTAAAAAGTTAAAAATAAAGAGTATTACTACGATGAATTCCAAAAACAAAGTGCCTGTAAGTTCTAGTGAAAATAATGAGAATGATCATAATTATTTAATTTTCAGTGGGCGTGTGCGACTTTGGTGCTTTTGACAGCAGCAGGTATAATCTTGTCAAAATTGCGGGTATGTATATTGTCTACGGAGATGGCATCCGGGTAGAGATTGCAATTTGGCTGGACGGTATTGATCCAGCAGCTTTCGATGAAGAAGCCCTTCTTATAATTAGATTCACGTTGGAGCACCATGGGGCTGTCGAAGTTGAAATTGTACCCATTTTCCCAAGAATGCCGTACCAGTCCCGACGCCATGTTGGCTTATCTAACGTTGTTCTCGTGTTGCTTCATCCACTCACTAAGATGTTGTTTTGTGTTTCCAATGTAAACATCATCACACCCGATGCAAGGAACCATATATACCACATTTTGTTAGTTGGAGGTGGGGACCTGAGATTTCATATTGGTATAAAGCTTACTAAGTGCGTGAGGGTAACTGTAAACAGGATTCAATTTGTATTTTTGAAAGGATTTGTTAGAGATTGATTAAGTAGATGATAAAACAAATGATTGGATGAGTTTGCCTTCACAATTTATTATTTGAAACCAAGGCTCATCTTCCTTAAGGATACATAACGTACCTGCTATATGTTAATATATTTGAGACAATTGATGGTTTGGAAGCTAAAAAAAGTCCCGTTACGTTCCGTTTGGGTATTTGACTGATGTTGCAATTGATAATAAAATATAGTGAATAACATAGCGCATGATTCAGTGATAATGATTAACCATTTAAGTTAATTTAAAAAAAAATATAAATAATTTATTTTTCTAAATAAAAATTACAAATTTGGAATTGGCGGGTGAAATGGTTAAAAAGATTTATTTGGGCATGTGACGTCACAGCACGAAAGCGTTTAATATTGCAAAAAGATCCTTATAAAAAAGATACTCACATTTTAGTTTTTACATTTTTAAATTTTGCTGAACAAAATTTGGGATTCGAAGCAAAGAGGTTTGCTATCATAAACGAATCTATTATTCCAATTTATTATTTCATTTTTGTTAAATTAAAAATCAGGCAATATGTAATTAATGACAAATCAACAGAAAATATATATAAAATTATTTAATTCCATGGATACGACATTAATGAAAGTGGAGCTTATTTTCAAAAAACAATTTCTAACAAATCAGTTTTTTCTTAGAAATTGCTTTTTGAAATTAAACTCCTCCTGCTTACTATACCTACTACATTATTACTTATATGATGTAAAAAATTTACTGGTTCGTGATGTTACGTCACTGACACGTGACCAAGTATTATCGCACCAAAATTCAATTGAATAAAAAAAAAACTTTCTTTTAGTTTAAATCGCTTTTTTTTATACAAAAGTCAATTACAGGGATTATATTTAAGTCATTTGGAATATTTGAAACCCTCTATCGAAATTTGTCAAATATCCAATTAGCAATTTTTCCACCTTATATAAGTCCATTATCTTTAGAATGATGCTGTATTATTATATTCATATACATTGCACTCACTCTTGTAGATATTGTACATTTGCTCTAGCTTACAAACAGATAATTTTAATAATCATCATATGCTTCATACCGCTGCTCTTTCTATTGCTTCTGTATATGTAAATGAAAACCGAAATATGTATATCAGAACAAAACACGGATTATTACATAGTTCGTACCATGGAAGAAGGAAAGGTATATATAATATTGTAAAGGAAGGAGCATTTCCCAAAATACTGATAAATGAATATTAAACCTGCGTATTATGAATGACGTCATTTTGTAAATAAACAGTAACGGTTTTAATTTAATTAAAACATTGCCATTGCTTTTAAAACAATATATTTAGTATATTTTTCTTATAATTGTGATTTATATATAAAAACATAAACAATTAATTAATTAATTATTTTTAATATCTATTTTATTTGATTCAATAATCAACTTTTTAAGAATGCTGTTCGACTATTGTATCAGTTAATTTTTCGAATTCTTAATTGTCTACTAAATTATTGTATTTTCCCCACTTCTCCTATTTTTACATCGGAATTCAACGGTATTGTTAAATGTGTTTAAAATGCCTTATATTTATACTATAAGACAAGTAGCCGAATAGTAAATTTAAAAATTTTTAAAAAATAAACTTACTTTTATAACAAATGCAATACATACATATTAAGTAATATAAAGTAGGAATTTTGGATTTTTAATTATAAAATAGAATTTTAGATTTTTTTGTAAAGAAAAAATATCTTCATAAAGGCTTTCCAGTTTAATATTTAAGGTCCTTTTCTAATATTTAAAAATAAAACACAAAGGTAATTGGCGCATAAGCATGGGTAGGAATGCCTTCGTACGAATTGTGTTGGCTTTTTTCCTGCTAACTGGTATCAGCACAAAATTTAAATTTACTGAGTTTCAGCCCTTAAAAAATTAAAAGCTTTTTTTAAAGCCCCGATCAGCCGGACACTTATCATCAGTTTTGAAACCACCAAAATGACAAATCGCTTGTAGACTTTCAATCTTTCGCTTCTAGACATTCAATACCGAAGATGAAGGGAAAAATTCGACTTCCGTGATGGGGCCCCGCTGCTCACGGCGTTTTATTATATTATATTCTATTTGTTTTGTAGATGATAATAGCTGTTTATAAATGTGTAATTAATTTCGTAATGGTTACAATTTAAAACAATTATTTTAAAATTTTAATTGAACAATAAAGAATTCAAATTTTTATTTTACACTTGTAACGTTATAATTATTAGAATCATTTAGCAAATAATTATTATTTGTGCCGCAAATCTCAATCATAAACTATAAATAATTATAGACGGGAATATTTTCAACATTCGTACGTTCTATATAATATTTTAGTGCTAGGCTTTTTTAACTTAGAACACTGACTAATTGATTTGGTTTTAGTTTTGTTTTGATCAGCTAGAGATATATGTATTACTGAGCACTTTTTTCTGATTATTTTTGAAGTGTTTTTATATCATGCTCTGATGAAGGAGAAATGCGAAGTTCAATTTAATAAAATCAGTTTGATTCAGTGTTGTATGTCTGTAATCATTATGTGTGGAAACGACATGGGGTAGGAGCGCTAGTTTATTTTTAACACCGTAAAAATACGAATTCTGTACGTTTTTCGTTCCTGATTTAAAAAAAAAAATTGCATTGAGTTCACTTACTGAATTGAAAACTAGGTCCGTTTTATATAAATTTTTCAAACAATATTTCAATCTTTTAAGCGTTGTACAAAATTGAATTTTTCTATGAAGTTAGGAAATGGTTAATTATCCAATAGAAAATTAATCACTTTTTACCAACTTTTTCCTAAAGTATTAGGTAATTTTTGGCTACCGTTTTTTAAACAGGCAAAATTCGAGACAAAATTGTATAATTGTTGTAATGAAATGATATAATAAATAATTATGGTCCATTTCAGTTAAATTTAACCATGCTTCATCACTTTGAATTTAAATAATTTCCGTATTTTTGAGTTTATCTCTTTCTTTATTGCATTTACGTAAATTTTAAAGGACAATGCGCAAAATTGTCCCCAGCGCCCACTAGTGAAATATGTATTTTCTGAAAGCCCCTTCCTAGTAGGTCACAAATATACCCATCTTAGGTATGGAGAACCTGGCCTTCAAATGTTCTGACGTGCAGTAGGTTTTGCATACTACACGTGGCTATTTCATAAGGAAACGATATGTGTTGACCTGCAGCGGGCATTACAGTCCCCTTCAGAAGGGTGCACTTCGGACTACCTTATTTCGGCAATCTACAAAGGTGTCTGCCAGAAATTGCCACCGGTAGGACTCCCAAACTTCTCTTGGGATACTCCCAATGTACAGGTTTGAAGCCGCTCGGTACGTCTTCTGCCATAGGTCACGTGAAAAAACGAGGCTAGGCCACTTGCCAGGAAAGTATTTTTACACAGTGATAGACCGGCCCACGACATGTTTCATAACCCATTTGTACCTATACTAAAGTGATCAGATTTTCATTGAGACAAAGCGGGACAAATTGCTTGAAAACAAGAAAATCTCCTAATTTTTCCTACTTTTCTTTCGAACTTTCTCTTAAAAAATAACTGGCGAGCCAAAAAAAAAACGACAATTAAAATAAGAAATGAAATTTTACGTACTTTCTCTTAAAAAATAACTGACGAGCAAAGAAAAACCTCAATTACATATAAAATAATGTAGATATTCATATTGCAGATATTTTCCAAAAGGACTTTTTAAAACTCGGCGCGACGTGGGACAGTATTCCAAAAAGCGGGACTCTCCAGCCAAAATCGGGACGTCTGGTCATTTTAGCCTGTACAGAGTATCCCGTTTGGATATGGCCACGTGCAGAATTTTTGTACATTTGACGCCCTATAACTTTTGAAGGCCAGGTTGTCTACGAACGTGTCCATTGACAAAGTTGGATTACTTGATCAGGGCTATCGATCGGCACCGGTCTCAAACTTGGGCGCTAGGGGGTAGCTCCCCATAGAGTTTTGCCCATTGTCCTTTGCAGTTTGTTTTTAGAAAAGAATAGAAGATTTATTTAATCGAATATGAATTATTTAATTTTTTAACGAAAACTCATGATCAATTGTACGAAAAATCTAGAGATTTCGTATTTTTACGGTGTTAAAAAATAAACCAGCGCTCCTATCCCATGTCGTTTCCACACATAATGATTACAGACATGTGAAGTTAAAGGAAACTAGGTTGAACACTGAATTAAACTGATTTTATTAAATTGAACTTCGCAGTTCTCCTTCATCAGAGTATGATATAAAAACGTTTCAAAAATAATCAGAAAAACGTTGATGAGGTATAGAAGAAGGATTTTCAGTAGGTACTTGAAAAAAAAAGATATTCTAAAAATATTTAGAAAATGCATGTTTGAAAATTATATTTAGAAATGATCTACCTATTGTATTTGACCTACATTATTGACAAATAAGGCGAAATTAGACATGCCTAGTTTCTTCATCCCTTTTCCCATTCGCCACTTCTATATTAAAGTAATTCTAGTAACTTAAGGTTGTGTAACACCCATATTAGCTTTATTTCATCATAACGTATGCAAAGCTTAAGTTAATTTCAAGTCCACCTTGTCTCTTTATAGAGAATTGTAGATATTGTATTGTCCAATTAATATTATCTATAGATGTTAATAATTAGCACGTAAATAATATCCACAGGCGCTCATAACTACTCAAAGGGTAATATTATTATCTTAAGCACTGAATGAGCAATACGGTAATTTGTGTTGCTAATTTAGCAGTTTCTGTTAGTGTGATAATTATGATATGATTAAGTACATATCTCGAACTTTATAAAATTATTAAAGGGTTACACTTGCGTCGGAAAAAAAGTAGCAAAATGTCACATATTTGATACACTACACCAGAAATCCAATGGTACGTTGTAGGGATTGTAAATTTAACGACTTTTTCATTTACCGGTAATTCGGTAATTTTTTTTAGCAAAATCGGTTTACCGGTAATTTATCGGTATTTTTTAAAGCACAGAAAATATAAGAATAAATATTAAAAAAAGAAAAAAAAAACTAAAATTATTTTATTAAGATCACTATATACAGTATTTAAACGTGTACTTATGATTACAAAAATTTTGGAAAGTCCAACAGTCGTTTTCGGTAATTTTATTTGTTTGTTTTCCGACGACGTTGTAGGTATCCTACAGCTTCCTTCATAGAAATATACCGTCCATGATTATTGTTTATTGAAAAAATATTTTTACATTTTGTTAAGTAACCATAAAATATGAATCAATTATAGATACCTACGGTACCTGTAATAAAAATTTACTTACCTCTTCTTACAATGTAATCACTTAACGTAATGTTTAATTATTTTGGAAAATATACAGCTGATTTGAATAATATTATGTAAGTAAATACGAAAAGGACGTTTTATTGTATTCATATGCATTTTAAAACTGACCATTGCATTGTGCGATTTTACTGTATCATAGACTAATTTACTATGGATACACACACAGTAAGGGGTAATTTGATTGTGTACATTTACGTTCAATAAATTGAATCATTCTTCTATGAAATAAAATTAACTTATAAAAATCTTCAAACATATTATTTTTAATTTACCGAATTACCGGTAAAAAATCAGCCATTTACCGGTAAAAAATTTATGGAATTTTTAGTAATTTACAATCCCTAGTACGTAGTGGTCGGTGCAAATTTAAGAGGAAGTACGTAAAATCGAAAGATCAGGGACGTCAGCAAACTTTTATGTGGGGGGTTGGTAAATATTATTTATCTGAATTTATTTAAAACAAAACTATTCTAAGAGACAATTTCCACCTAAAATTCGGTTACATAGATAACCGGACTCGAATGTTATACGAATGAATTTAAGTGGTAACTTTTAGTAAATTATAAAAGATGTCGAAAAACCAACTTCACCATTAAATTACTACTAACTTCACCACTATTGAATTGGTTACTAAAAATTAGATGCAGCGCAATTTGACAAAAATTCTAAAATGTTCTATTCGTCAACAAACAAAGATATCGAAAAGTCGGTTGTAACATTTAATTGGTCATCGAAAAAAGGCGAAACATCACGTTTTAATAAATGTTCTAGAATATTCTATTCTGGTTGACGAATAGATTATTCTAGAATGTTTGTCAAAATGGGACAAATAGTATATATTAGTTTAATTTTGGTTGTACAATTAAATGGTGCAATCGATTTTTCAACATCTTTGCTAGTTGACAAATAGAATATTCTAGAACATTTGGCAAAATGTGCTATTTGGTCTCTTTTTTGGTGACCAATTCAATGGCGATACCTGTTTTTGGATATCTTTGCTAGTTGACTATCTTTTTTTTACTGTCTTTCCTGTAGCCATTATTCTGGAGTCTTGTATAGGTACTTATTTACTATTACACTGGCCAGTCTAAAAAAAAGTTAAAAATTTTTATTTTAATGTTACACTTTTACCAAAAGGTCATCTTTTCCTTGTGATAAAATCCTGCTTTTTTGTTTTAAGTTAATAAAAAATTAATAAAAAAATAATAAAAATAAAACGCCGTGAGCAGCGGGGCCCCATCACGGTAGTCGAATTTTCCCCTTCATCTTCGGTATTGAATGTCTACAAGCGAAATGTGATTGAAAGTCTACAACCGAATTGTCATTTTGTTGGTTTCAAAACTGGTGATGAGTGTTCGGCTGATCGAGGCTTTTAAAAAAGGTTTTAAGTATTTAAGGGCTGTATCTCAGTAAATTTCAATTTTGTGCCGAAAATAGGTAGCAGAAAAAAAGCCAACACAATTCGTACGAGGACATTCCTGCCCATGTTTATCCGCTAATTGCCTTTATGTTTTAGTTTTAAAAATTAAAAAAGGACCTTAAATAGTAAACTGGAAGGCCTTTATAAAGATATTTTTTCTTTCCAAAAAAATCCAAAATTTCTATTTTATAAATACTAAAAATCCAAAATTCCTAATTTATAAATAAACAGTGACTTTAATAACATTTTTAAATTACTTAATATGTATGTATTTCATTTGTCATAAAAGTAAGTTCACTTTTTTTTAAATTTTAGCGAATTTTCAGAATGAAAATTCAGCTATTACAGCAGCTCTTATGGTAAGACCTAAGCCCGGGACTATGTCAGAAATTTTTTAAAATTACTATTCGCCTACTTGTATTTAGAATAAACATAATGCTTTTAAAACACATTTAACAATAGCATTCAATTCCGATGTAAAAATGGGAGAAGTGGGGGGAAAAGTGATGTGGACTCCCTACAAGGTACTAGCTGGATACTAACTGAATACACGTACAAAATTTCAGCCCTCTAGGTTTCCTTATGGAGTCTCTAGACGTGTTAGAAAACAAGCAAAAAAATTAAGGAAATATTGGCGTAAAAATCGTGGGGGTAAGGGTTAAAAGTTGAAACCTCCAAAAAGCAGTGTCTGGCTATTAGCTTAACCTGTACACCAAATTTCAGCCCTCTAGGTTTATTTGGGGAGATTTTGACCCGAACGAAACTGTTAAAAAACAAGAAAAATCATGTTCTTTTGGGTATAAAAATGGTGGGGGTAGGGGTTAAAAGTCGAGACCCCAAAAGGCACCCCCTTGATACTTACTCAATCCGAATACAAAATTTCAGCCCTCTAGGCTTATTCGGGTGACCTGTGCGAGTGGTACAAACTTCGAAAACGTCGAAAATGCATGAAATTGTAGCTTAAAAATGAGGGGGGTGGGGGTAAAATATTAAAACCTCCAAAAAGCACAACCTAGGTACGAACTTTATCAACACACCAAATTTCAACCCTCTACGTTAATTCTGGGGGGCTGGGGGCCTGTTAGATCCAGCGAAAATCGTTTTTCCCCCCTCTACTCCCACCATATCATCCTAGGAAGCTGAATTTTGGATATGTTGTAGATAATTGACCGAAACATTATTTAAAACCGGTTTGGAAAAATTTTATTGCTTTTCCGCCCCCCACCACCCCCTTAAAGGTCGGGTCAGAAAAAAAATTTGCCCAAAATTTGACCCCACTTTGATAGTATTGTTGTGCATCGGAATAAGCCCCACTTACCAAATTTCATCTCTTAACTTCCATAGGGGGGCGCTACACATATTAAAAGGTTGCGGGAAAATATATATATATATATATATATATATATATATATATATATATATATATATATATATATATATATATATATATATATATATCAGACATTTTTTTTTTCTACATATTCGTGTTCTACGGGTCCGAAAACGGATAGCGCCCCTACTCTCGCCTCTCGCAGCTCTTATCGTATAGACTGTATAAGTCTAATTTTTCGGAGAAAATTCGACTAATAAGATTAACAGCGCATTGGTTTCTTTTAATTTTTAAATTTAAAAAATTACATCCCAGTATTTTAAGCTCCTTTATACTTATATTTTCCTTTATAATTTTTATAAAATTGAAATAACTTTTGTTTATTTTAAAATTACGTTCATTAATTTATTTCTGATTTTGAAACTCTGTTATAAAAATTTGGTATGATAAATAACAAGAATAAATTTAGAGAACATTTGAATTTTAAATAAATTAGTAAATGTACATTGATAGCGTGAGGGCTGAATGCTCTGGCGAAAACATTCAGACGACACGTCTTCAATCTGGGTTATGGTGAATCCTATATAAGATACATAAAAAATTCCTAAATTTTAAATCAGAAAGAAAAGTGCAAGTTTTTAAATAATTGGTATAAATTTAAGTTGTGATGTGATAATTTTACAAATAATATTAAACATTACTTAAATATTTTACAAAAAGGTTAATTTTATAGTTTAGTATTTTCCAAAAATAAGATGCATGATATAAGTATAAAAGAAATATGTTAAATATACGATAATAAAACGATCGAAATAAACTTATCACTAAATGAAAATATGGTACGAAATTACTAAACTAAGGGTTTACTCGTGTTTGATACCGTAGAATACTATAGTAATTCCGACCGAAATAAACTAAATACTTAAACAAATCAAAACCAACTGCGGGGAAATTACAATGATAAGGAACAAAAGTTCAAAAATGACGACAAGTCCGCAAAATCAAGTGACAAAAAGAATCACCACATAAAATTCAAAAACTAAGAAATGAAATAAAAAAATCAATAAAGAATCAACAAGGGTTAAGTTTGACTAGTTTCGACCGTATTAACAGTCACTTTAACTTTTTAAATTTTTAAATTTTTAGAGAGGTTTAAACACACAGAAAAACAAAATTGTAGTAAAAATCAACATCATGGAAATTGTTAACAAGGGATGAAATTACACAAAACAAAACAATCAATAAGCAAATGATCACCGATAAACATGTACTTCAGAATAGGGTTGTCCAGAATTACATCTTGTGCTATTCTAAGAGTTTCCCAATGATTCATAAAATTTCCTTTTGTACAAATATGCAAAGTTTCGAAATTAGATTCTAGATTAAAAACGTGATCAGTAATAATAATGTGCTGAGCTATGGCGGAATGATTTCTGGTGTTTGTTGATTTTAGGGCTGACAAATGTTCATTGAACCTGGTAATAAATTCTCTCCCAGTCTGACCCGTGTAACAAATTCCACAGGAACAGACATATTTATAAATGCCGGATTTGTTAAATTTGGGGATCGAGTCCTTAGAGTTCACCAACAGAGATGACAAAGTGGTGGAAGAAGAAAAACTTTGTTTCACGTTGTGATATGGAAGATTTTATTAAACAAAATAGCCTGTTCATTGATGAAAGGAATTGACGCATAATGCTTTGAGCTTATGTGGTTAGTGGAAGACAGGTTAGGAAAAATAATTGACTCTAATTTAAGGTTCAAAAATTTCATGTAGATATTATAAAGGAATTCTAGAGAATAGCCGTTACGACAACCAATATGAAAAATGATGGAAAGTTCTCTACAGAAATTGGGTTTGTTCAGGGGATAAATGAGCAATCTGTGAAATGCATTATTGAAAAAAGCCATTTTGTGCTGTCGCGGATGAGAGGAGGTTACGTGGATACAATGATCGGTGTGAATACAATATCGATACGTCCTTTCTATTTAAATTCATCGAAAGTTTCGATGACTCTCAGTGTGACGTTGAAGATATACATAACCTAAAAATTATTAAAAATCTTAGCCAGAAACTCAACAGTATTTAAATTTATAAAAAAAAATTTCTTAGAAAATTTTCAAAAAAAATTTTCTAATAAATTTTCTTTTTTTCTTTTTTCGTTTTATAAATTTAAATACTATTATTGATAAAAATGTGAAAGAAGCTGAGAAAAATTTTTTTTCATTTTGTTGAAGATTATGAACGTTTAAGATAAAAAAAAAGATCCTTTAATTTTTTCGAAGATTCAATCGAATGAAACACAAAAACGGCTGGATGGATTAAACTGAAACTCGGTGGGGTTTTTGTGGGTATATTGGTAAAACGCACACTTAACATTAGTGGTTTCCGCGAAGTTTTTAATTCAGCGCTTGATTTTCCAAAGAGCCACCAAAAGCTCTTTTTTTCTTGATTTTTTAAATTCATGTAAAGTATGCAAAAAAATTTTTTTCTGAAAAAACAATGGCTAGTCCATGTAGAGAATTTATTCGAGTTTTTAAAACACTCGTTCAATTTTCTGTGTGATCATTGGTTGCTGAGATATCGATGGTCAAAGACCGAAATAATCCTTTTCCATTCAAAATCCAATATCTCAGCGAGAAGTGGTCGTATAAATGTCTATAAAAAGCAAATTAAAGCTGAATGAACAAGTTATTCGGTCCATATGGTGGTTAAGTCGGAAAAATTTTTTCCAAGTCCGTGGACCAAAAAATAAAACCGAAAAAATTTCTAAAATTTTTTTTTCAGTGTATTTATTAGGATTGCGCCACACACGTTGCTTTGAAAATTTTTTTATCGCAAGATCTCGAAACTAGAAACTTCCGGCTTTAAATTGCTTTACTTACGACTCCGATACGACCATTTTTCACAAAGATACAGCCATTCGATAAAACGCTAAAAATTTGGAATTTTTTTTGATCCTTTAATTATTTCCGCTAGTGTTGCCGCTAGAAATTAAGAAAAAAAAATAATGCTTTTTAATGTCCATTTATTTAATATTACAATTATTCTTATTCAGTAAAACTACTCTCATTATTACAAAAACCTTTGAACTGTATCCTGTGTTTGTGTACATTACAACAAACTCCTTTGGTTTGCTGTAATTGTCATATTTACATTTCACGATGAGTATTTAATAGTAAAGTAAAACCATTTTGTGGTTTTAATTTAAATATTGCAGAGATAGCTAAGCCACCCCATTCACATTATTTTGTAATTGAAAACCACTGAGCACTGAATCGAACATATTAACATATGTTTCCTAGAGATACCACAGGTATTAAATTTTGAAGCATGACTCCATTTTAGTAAGCCCAACTTGTAACCACGGAGACTTGTTTGTAAATATTAGATAAACCATTAAATTAATGGTTTGACCGCCATTAAAGTAATCCCATCAGTCAATTTTTAGTCGAATTTTCTCCGAAAAATTAGACTTATACAGTCTATACGATAAGAGCTGCGAGAGGCGAGAGTAGGGGCGCTATCCGTTTTCGGACCCGTAGAACACGAATATGTAGCAAAAAAATGTCTGATATATATATATATATATATATATATATATATATATATATATATATATATATATATATATATATATATATTCCCGCCACCTTTTAATTTGTGTAGGGCCCCCCTATGGAAGTTAAGAGATGAAATTTGGTAAATGGGGCTCATTTTCGAGGCACCTCATACTGTCAAAGTGGGGTCAAATTTTGGGCAAATTTTTTTTCTGACCCGACCTTTAAGGGGGTGGTGGGGGGCGGAAAAACAAGAAAACTTTTGCAAACCGGTTTTAAATAATGTTTCGGTCAATTATCTACAACATATCCAAAATTCAGCTTCCTAGGATGATATGGTGGGAGTAGAGGGGGGAAAAACGATTTTCGCTGGATCTAACAGGCCCCCAGCCCCCCAGAATTAACGTAGAGGGTTGAAATTTGGTGTGTTGATAAAGTTCGTACCTAGGTTGTGCTTTTTGGAGGTTTTAATATTTTACCCCCACCCCCCTCATTTTTAAGCTACAATTTCATGCATTTTCGACGTTTTCGAAGTTTGTACCACTCGCACAGGTCACCCGAATAAGCCTAGAGGGCTGAAATTTTGTATTCGGATTGAGTAAGTATCAAGGGGGTGCCTTTTGGGGTCTCGACTTTTAACCCCTACCCCCACCATTTTTATACCCAAAAGAACATGATTTTTCTTGTTTTTTAACAGTTTCGTTCGGGTCAAAATCTCCCCAAATAAACCTAGAGGGCTGAAATTTGGTGTACAGGTTAAGCTAATAGCCAGACACTGTTTTTTGGAGGTTTCAACTTTTAACCCTTACCACCACGATTTTTACGCCAATATTTCCTTAATTTTTTTGCTTGTTTTCTAACACGTCTAGAGACTCCATAAGGAAACCTAGAGGGCTGAAATTTTGTACGTGTATTCAGTTAGTATCCAGCTAGTACCTTGTAGGGAGTCCACATCACTTTTCCCCCCACTTCTCCCATTTTTACATCGGAATTGAATGCTATTGTTAAATGTGTTTTAAAAGCATTATGTTTATTCTAAATACAAGTAGGCGAATAGTAATTTTAAAAAATTTAAAAAAAAGTGAACTTACTTTTATGACAAATGAAATACATACATATTAAGTAATTTAAAAATGTTATTAAAGTCACTGTTTATTTATAAATTAGGAATTTTGGATTTTTAGTATTTATAAAATAGAAGTTTTGGATTTTAGGAAAGAAAAAATATCTTTATAAAGGCCTTCCAGTTTACTATTTAAGGTCCTTTTTTAATATTTAAAACTAAAACATAAAGGCAATTAGCGGATAAACATGGGCAGGAATGTCCTCGTACGAATTGTGTTGGTTTTTGTTCTGCTACCTGTTTTCGGCACAAAATTGAAATTTACTGAGATACAGCCCTTAAATACTTAAAACCTTATTTTAAAGCCTCGATCAGCCGAACACTCATCACCAGTTTTGAAACCAACAAAATGACAATTCGGTTGTAGACTTTCAATCAAATTTCGCTTGTAGACATTCAATACCGAAGATGAAGGGGAAAATTCGACTACCGTGATGGGGCCCCGCTGCTCACGGCGTTTTTTTGCTTCAATTTCTTAATGTATTTGTAATACACAGCATTCTCTCTAGTCAATTCTCTCCTCAATGTTGAAAAGGATGGTTATGGTATGCTGCTATAGGTGTATTCTAATAGTCTACGTAATTCTCTTATGGAGATTCTCGTTTGTGGAGATTTATTTCAAATTTTAGATGTAATCATATTGTTAGAACACTTCTACTATCGTCAGAAACTTGATCAAAATATTCTCATTAGTTATGCCCTTTTTAGACAAGTTTCTAAAAATGTAAAGTAGAAATAAAGAAACCTATCTTAGACTCCTCTTGAGACACCAAGGTTCTGGGAGACCGTTTTAACCTTACTTTCATCTTTTTCGAAGATCTTAATAGTATTTAAGCATAAGTCAAGATTTCTTCAACTTTTGGGCTCTCTTTGGTGACACTAACGGACAATTTTGAGCACACGTTCATTTAAATAATATTCTAAAATTTTGTACAAAATCAATTCCCTATAGTGCTTCGTTCCGCTAACCCGATCACTTCAAAACAGCTATATTTATAATATTTTAATAGTTTTTTGCAGATACCTATATTAATAATTTTACGAGCACTTCAATTTCCAATTCTTTCTGAGATCCGAGGGTTCTGAAGAAAATTTTGGAGTCTAACTAATACTTGAGTAAAATTTGGTTAAGATCGGTTCAGCCAATTATTTTCGGCATTTTCTTGATCTGCAGTATCCTATAAGCACTTTTAATTTCCCATTCATTTTCTACCGTGTCTCAGTATTATTTGAACAAAATTTGGTTAAGATCTGGCTAGCTGTGGATTAGGGCCCTGCGAGACAACTTAAATTTTTGTAGTGTGTCTTATATTAGAAAATAGAGTATTATCATTTATCGGCCAGTGAAAGAATTCAATGAAAGCGGTTGAATAGTTCTCGAGATTATCCCAGTTTAACTAAACAAACATACAAACAAAGTCATAAACTTTATTTCATTACTAGCTGTTGCCCGCTGCTTCGCTCGCGTGGCTTTTGAAATTAAGACATCTAGTTAAATCGTATAAAGACAAGTGTACTTTCATCGCGTCGCTCTTGTGCGTCGAGTACTGATACTTTATCTTTGGACTTTTCCCACAGAAGTATAATATTTTCCCCGGGTAAAAAATAGACTATAACATTCCTTTAACAATATGCCAAGTTCAAATGAAATCAATGATTCTTTTTTATACTATTTTAAATATATTTTCCCACGGGAATATGACTTCCGACAGGGTTTAGATATTTTCCCCGGGTAGAAAGTAGTCTGTGCCGTTTTTCGTCCTCTCTGTAAACAATATGCAAAGTCTGAAATCAATTATCCTTTTTTTCAAAAGTCAGTTGGTTATTTCATTGTTTCCTTTTAAATACATTTTCCCTCGGGAATGAGATATTTTATCGGCGCAAAAAAAATAACTTATGTTTATCGCTGTATATCGTCATCTCTGTCTATCATCATTTTTTTTTTTTATTTAAAATATATTTTTTCACAAGAATGAAATTTCCCACGGAAAATTTCCCGGGGTATAAAGGAGTTTGTGTCCTTTCTCGCCCCTTCTGTTAGCAATATACAAAGCTTGAAATCATTTATCCGTTTTTTAATAGTCAGCTGTTGTAATTTAATGCATTTTCCTTCGGGAATGAATTATTTTCCCGAAATAAAAAGTAGCCTATAACCGTCTCTGGCCGCAAGCAACGTCTACGCAAAGTTACAAATTGATTGGTTAAGCTGTTGACGCGTGAAAGCCAGTCAAACAAACAAACAAACAAACTCACTTTCGCATTTACATAAAATTTTGTCGTGGTTGTTCTATTGAAATCATAAAATGTTTATACACGGAGAGAAAAATCCTATAATTTTTGTAGAGAAAATTTCAGAAAAATTACTATGCTCCCCTATAATCCGTGCGCGATCGACGACCAAAATAAAAAATATGTGCTAGCATGGTAAAATTTAATGTGGTGCTAACACAACTTTTATCAGACTCTTATGCATGTATATTATAGTTTAATTCTTATTGTCGTACTCTTTCATTTGCGCATCTGACTCGCGACCTTATATTGGTTGCACTGTACCTGTAAAAACATGTATACAAAAATTATTGCACAACAATATATTGTAATACATATTATATACTAAAGATAGGTAAATAACAAAAAGATGAATTAAACGATGACATCATCCTAAGAGAGTGTAAAAGCAACTGACTACTAAGCTGCATCAAGGTGCTTGGTGGGAGCTGTCTGACAAAGTTTCTTCCACAGTCCACACCTATGGTTCGCATGTAACCCATGTAACTAACTCGCTGATTGAGGTACATTTCATTACAGCGATCCCAACAAAACCAACCTTCTTTCTGTTTTTTTTTTCTTTCTATTATTAGCATGTTAGCATGGAAATTTTTTTAATAAACACAATTAAAAATTATTTTTTTGTCGGTAATGGAACTTTTTACTGTGCTGTTTTACAAATTTTACGGAGATAATATTACGAAAAGAACATTCCATCCTTTAAAATTTTTATGATTAATTATAATCTTTATATTTTTACCTTACAGAATATAATATGTTCGTCTTTTACACGTCGATTGTAGTGCTGAGCACAGTAATTTTTATAGGAATTTTCTCTCCGTGTACAACATTATAAGTGAGACTTGAAAATTTTCAGGTCAAGATTAATTAGATTGAAATTTTGGGACAACTAAATAAAGTTACCTATGATTAATTTCTAAAGACACATTCGCCATACCAACATTACCAACATTCTCTTTTCTAGTATTAGCTGAGCAACGATATTTTAGAATATGTAAATAGAAGCATTGTAAACCAACAGTGGTTCCCGCCTCAATTTTATTGAACTATGTTATCAAAACATTATTCTTATTTAACATAGTGTTTCTTCAATAAATATACACTCGTCTTTGTGTAGGTTATAAATAAAATTATTTCCATATTTACTTTATTTCTAACACCAAACCACATCATACGAACAACAACATACCTACATAATGTGAAACTCATACAGTGAACTCCACCAGCTCCAAACATTTATGAAAATGAACAAAAACTTTTTTGTTTGTGATAAATATTATCCACAATATTTATCCATTAGTTTCTATAATATTTTTATACTGCTCAGAGCTACATTTACTCTTACATACATATGTATAGGTACTATAACTCTTCTAACACTACGCGTTAAGCTATTCTTGCTACTGTTGATGTGTTCGAACAATCTCGCCTCTTCTTCTTCTTCTTCATTCATTGCTTTCATCCTATTCCGCGCTACATACTATAAATATACTGTACATACGTTATGTATTTTATACTTCACTGGTAAGCAATGATGTAAGTCAGTTTGTATGTGTGTGTGAGGATGTACATGTGTATGTGATTATGATTTTTCTTTTCGCCAAGTGAATTGTAAACAATGCTAACAAACTGCTAAAATGTAAACATAAAAGAGAATACAAGAAAATATTTTTACATTGTTCCAAGTTATAGAGGGCGTTCTAAAAAGTTTGTACTATACATTTTATTTTTCTCTGGAATACACTTCTGGAATAAATTAAAGTAACAAAAAAATTTCCCTAAGTTCTTAAAGTTTTTTGAAAGGTTGTGTCTCAGTGAAAAACGGTTGCATGGAGACTATAAAAAAAGAATTTTAAAGCTTTGAATCTGTAGTTTTGAAATCTTTTGACAAAATTATTTTTGGAGGTACAGTTATTGCACAATGACAAGAAATGGCGCGAGACAAAAATTTTCTAATATTTTATTTTTGGTTTTTTTTGTCCACAGGAAAACAAAGAAAGCCGAGGATTTTAAATAATCAACGACTACAAAAATAAACTTATGGGACGAATACGAGTAAGCTGTTTTTTCAGTCAAAAATGATATTTACGGGTCAAGGTGGCAAGTGACAATATACAAATCAATTGTAAAAAATACCATTCAAGTGTTAAAAATAAATTATATTCTTTTTATTTCTTACACTTAAGATTCTAAATAAAAATTACTGACAGCGGTGGGATTCGAACCCACGCCCTTTCGGACTGGTGCCTAAAACCAGCGCCTTAGACCACTCGGCCACGCTGCCTTTCGTTCTTAAGTTCAAAAAATAAAGTAACACTACTAAATGAATAACACTAATTTCGTTTCGTAGACGTAGGATATTTTTGATTTAGATATCTAATCTAATAAATATCGCTACATCAAAGCAATCTCTTGAAAGTAATATTTTAAAATACCCCTGTCGCAGCATCCTGCATAACATAGCGAATTTTCATTTACAAAAGTACGTTTTTCTCGGAAACTAGTTGATATAGAGTAATTGTAAATAAAAAAAACCTTCTTTATGTGATTTTTCCGCCTCATTCCGCCAAATTTTTTTCACGAAAAATGTCCAAAACCCCGTAACCGTTTTCACGAAATTTCTTAAAAATAAGATGTTTCGTTCTTGAGTTATCGTGCGGACACTTAGTAAACATATATATAAATGTGTCCGCACGATAACTCAAGAACGAAACATCTTATTTTTAAGAAATTTCGTGAAAACGGTTACGGGGTTTTGGACATTTTTCGTGAAAAAAATTTGGCGGAATGAGGCGGAAAAATCACATAAAGAAGGTTTTTTTTATTTACAATTACTCTATATCAACTAGTTTCCGAGAAAAACGTACTTTTGTAAATGGAAATTCGCTATGTTATGCAGGATGCTGCGACAAGGGTATTTGTAATTTCAGGACCAAAAGACATGATTCAGTCCATCATAATAGAGAGTAAAGTGCCACTTTTAGTCCCAAGGGATTAAAAAAAATACTTTTAGTTCGAAAGGACTTAAAAGTAATTTTGCTCCCGCTTTTAAACCAATCAGCAACCACAAATTCAAACTTTTGGATAAAGAAAAACAGTTATACTGTATTGTTCAATTCGATTGATTTATCTAAAATATACCTGATTGAATATTACGACATACAATTTGAATAACATTTAAATATTTTTTTTTTTAAATTTTTATAATTTAAAAGTATTCCGAATTGCAAAAAATAATATATACACCACAGGACTAAAATATTTTTTTATTATTATTATTTTTTTTTATCCCACGTGTGATTTGTTGCTCTCAAGCCTTTACAGGACCTTTTACAACAAACTTCACACTCGGGATTAAAACTAACACTTCAGTCCCTTGGTGTATAACATGCTATTTTCCCCTTGATTTTGTAATGAAATATGGTTAATGTTAGAATTTTTTCAAAATTTTACATTTGATTTAATAAAGAATTTAAAAGCACAGAAACTAATTTTTTTTTATCTTATATACAGATTAAAATTCTTTCGGAATTTTGCATTGCCTATGCTTTTTTGTCTCAAACTTGTACAGTTAATTAAAAATTAATTATTCAGTTTATGTATTAGTAAACAATTTTTGTATCGAGTTAAACAGAAAGACATCGGTTTTATATTTTTTTATCCATTATATTTAATTAATAAAAATTTAAATAAAAAAAAAAAAAAAAAAAAAAAAAAACAAAAACAAAAAAACTATATGAATATTAACAATTAACTTACGGTTTCCAGAATCTTGTGTAGCCATTTTTTCCCTTTTCTCTTCTTTTTTTTATTAACTTCTTGTAATTTACAAAACAGGTACGAAAAATAAAATGAATATTCTTTGTAATTTATTTTTCTCAGGGCTGGGAACTATTTAAAATGATTTCATTTTAAATATGTATTTAAGATACAAAATGGCATTTTGCATTTTCTATTTTAAATTAGTTCGGTCAAACCATTTTCCATTTTGTATTTAAAATGGAAATTTGAATCCATTTTACATTTAAAATGAAAATGTATGTATACTCAAATTTATGTGTATACAATATTAATTATAGAACTTGAATTATAGAACTTGATTTGTTAGACTTGAAGTCTAACAAATTGTAAGTTAAATGTAAGTTGATTTAATTGACTCAAATATTTCATAACTCGAGTTGCAATGTCACTTAAGTTTGTTACTAGAGTTGCAGTTCTCTTAAGTCAAATTTTTTATTGAGAAATTGCAGTCGTAGTGTCCTCAAGGTTTGAATACGCCAAGGCCGATTTAAATTTTACAATATTTTTCAGTAACAATATTTGAAGAGTTAAGTTTCGTTTTCATATCATGCAAACTTTACAAAATTTTCTCAAAAGACTGCCTTTATGTATTTAATTTCAGTACGTTTTAAGTCAAAAAAGCATTTTGCATTTTATAATCTATTTTAAATAACTATTTTCCATTTTTAATTTTAAATATGTTCAGCAAAACCATTTTCCATTTTGTATTTTAAATGCATTTTTGGAAACCATTTTTCATTTTCTATTTTAAATGGTTTCTATGAACCATTTTTCCCAGCCCTGATTTTTCTAAACAACCCCAAACTGTTACAGCATCGTTTCAGATTTTTGAACATCTGGCGCCCAGACGACAATTTTTAGAAATTTTGTAAAATCTAAGCAAAGTATATGCCACCTGTTATTGTTTTGAAAAAAAATGTTGTTAGCTTAACGTTAGCTAATGGAGCTTGCACCGTTACAAAACAGAGGGCTCTCTCTGATTCAAAAAATTATTGTCAATATAATTCTCACTTGATTGCAATAATGAAATATATTATATGGATGTCTATCTATATGAAATAACTTACTATTGCAGTGAAATACATATATACACATTATACACATAATGCAACATACCTTTGTAGACACACTAAAATTATAAAATAATAAATTGACTTTTTTTTTCTTATTTTCTCAAAAACTAGCCAACCTAGAATAATAGTTCCAAAACCTTTTTTATGTTATTTTTTCTCGTCTTTGCAATGGTGTAAAAAAATTTGACAAAAACTTTTAAATTATAGCAAATTTTGGCCAAAAACTCATTTTCACGAAAAATGCTCAAAAAACCATGTTCCTGAGCTCCGACGTTTTTGGCTGAAGAACTCATCCAAGATTTTTGGACTTCCAACGTTGTCACCAAATTTCGTAAAACTAGCAGTTTTTCCTGAAGCGCTATCGTGCTGATACATAAATACATAAATACATATATACATATATATATATATATATATATATATATATATATATATATATATATATATATAAATTTTAGTGAATGGTATTTTTGGGCTCTAGGGACCTCAAAACAAATTTCTGCCATATTTTCGGGCTGAACTTCCACTATGACTTACACCATAATAGCTGAATTTCCAGAATTCTTTCTGGAAATTCGCTAAAAACCATTAGGTACTTTTAAAGTTATTTTATGTATATAAGTCGGCTCGTATTATGGCATATTGTAACCCATGTAAGGAAAAGAATTTAAAATTTTAATGGTATTTTTTATGCCTTTTGATAAGATCTCTCACTATTGCATATATACAAAAATAAAAACTGATAAAATCTAACATTATCGAAAAATGGTATCAGCATCCGAATTATAGAAATATGTCGAACTTGAATCAATTTCTTGATATGAGCTCATTGTTATTTTAATAATTTGTGAAAATTTATTATGTATTATTAATTTACCAAACCATTTTCGAAAACCAGATTTCTTGGCGATGCTTTATTTTTTTTTGTCGATATGTGTAAAATTACACAAACACACTTCAAGTCAATTATTTACATTAGAATTCTTTGAATATGAATTTTTGTATTTTTCAAAATGTAAAAAGATATCACCCACATACTTTTAGAATATGTGAACTCTGACATTTTGAAAAATATAACAATTCATATTCTAAAAATTCTAATGTATGTATGTAAATAATTGACTTGTGTGTTTGGGTAATTTATTCATATCGAAAATATAAAAAAATTTTGAAAATTATTTATATTTTGTAAGTAATACCTTAATCCGATCAATTTAGCCCTAAAAATAGTAGTAAAGGTACAAAAATTAGGGGAGAGCTGAAAATTGGTACGAATGTTCGGAACACCATTATAAATAAGTGTTGAAAGGTTCTCATCAATCCTGTACGTGGAAAAAATGTTATTCAAGGTCGAAGGTGTCAAAAATAGGTTTTTTGCGTTTTTCAGCAAAACGGTAAGTTTTATCATAAAATTAGACCAGAGACAAATCGTAGATCATATGATTATCTATAAAAAATGTCTCTATACTTTTTTTCCTAAGAGCCACCGTTTCTGAGATACAACTATTATAAAAAATCTCCCTCCTGCGCCGGAAAAACTCCTCAACACAATTTTTTGTAATTGTAAAAAGAGATGTAGTGCAAAATGTGGCTGCAAAAAAGTTGGATTGTTTTGTTCTCTTGCATATACTAGTTGGCAAGGCCAGTCGTGCTCTAATGTTGAATCATCAACAGAAGACGATTCGTATGATACCAACGAGGAGACATGTGATGCATCGCTATTGAGGCAATTTATTTGCAGCCAACCAGAAGAAGAACAAGAACAAGAACAAGAAGGAGAATAACACGAAGAAGAGAAAGCTGAAATATTAGACGATTATGAATCTGACGAATAATTTCCCTTACTTTTTTTATATCTATACCGCTTTCATCATTCCCAGTACTAATATTTTTTATTATTCAATAGCTTTCAATTAAACAGGATCACCATAGACCGTGGAATAGGCCTACCCGGGAAACCCTTTAAAAGAACCCGCTAATACACTACCTCACAGGTAGCGTGGAAACGTGTGCATATTATGAAGATTACAACTTTTGTAATAGTTGTATCTTCGAAACGGTGCCTCTTAGGAAGAAAATATTCAGACATTTTTTATAGATAATTATATGATCTACAATTTTTGTCTGACCTAATTTTATGATAAAACTTACCGTTTTGCTGAAAAACGCGAAAAACCTATTTTTGACATCTTTGACCTTGAATAATATTTTTTCCACGTACAGGATCGATGAGGACTCTTCAACACTTATTTATAATGGTGTTCCGAACATTCATACTATTATTCAGCTCTCCCCTAATTGGCCGGTGTATTTATGATAGTAGCATATAATTTTGGTCATATAAAACAATCATACTATTATACTCAGATTTGATCGTGGTATCCCAGTATCCATACATCTTTTACTATAATTATATGACCGCTAGTCTATAGCAAGCTCGATTCAGTACACTAAATAACTTGTATATAAGTATGGTGCCTAAATTTTTATCAAAACTTTAAATAAAAATATCTCCTCTGTTTTTGAGAGGTAAGCCTCAATATTGTAGAATTTTTATATTGATGTGATGCTCTACTAGTAGACGAAATCTGATCGAAATCTGTGAGGGGTAGATCTGGACCCCAGCTTGTAAGAGGCAATGTAATTTGATTAAGCGGGTATTCTAGTCTAGAAGCTCGATGTTGAGGTGATTTTACGGGCGTAATAAAAAAAAAAAAAAACAAACAACAACAACAGTAAACATTTTTACTATCCATTTTGTTACAGTTTTTTATTGATACTTGAAAAGTATAAAAATGAATAAAAATTTAAAAAAGTTCAAAATTGAAATCGGTACAGGTCGGCAAAGTGGGAACTCAAAAAAAGATGTCTTCGGGTTGACGTGACTCCAATACCCTCTCCTGGTGATCTGAAACATAAAATTTTAATTAATTCTTAATAAACAAGGAAGTATAGAGTTATCTGAACGTAGCCAATTTGAAAAAATAAATTTTTTCACAAAATGCCGTCCATTTAAAAAAGTTCATTTTTTCACTTCTGTTTTTCAACTTTGGGAATTTTTTGAAAATAGTAATAAAAAAAAAAAAACAATTCTGATAATATTAAGAAGGTCTGTACAAAATTCCAAATAAATCGGTGCATTGGAACTTGAAATATATCAACCGTTTCAAAAAACATACTTTCGAGTCATTTCAAGTCAGTCTGAGTCATTGATGGTGTGTTATATACTTACATTTTTTTAATCAGTGATCCCTGCTTCGTACAATGCTCCTTCCTCTTAACTTTGAAAACAAGCAAAAAAAATTTGGGGGGCACGTCAACCCACACTGTCAACTTCCCATTGGGTGTCCTTAAAGACTAGAGACTACAGTACATCAATAATTCTTTTTTCATTTCAATCGACTCCTCCATTGGGCCACCGATAGAGGCTTGACCCCCTGCACCATACCGGGGGCTCCGCCTTCTGTACCTAAGGGTGGGGGCTCCACCCTTATCAAACAAATTATAACATCATTTGTTCTCAAGATATGCGAGACAAAATATATTTCAAAAAAGTTTCTTACTTGGTTTTTTTTTCTTTTTTTAAATTTTATAATAAAATACTGGCGTTTTTAACATCAAGGAAGGTTCTTAGGCCATTATATATGTAATAATGTTATGGTAAAAAATCCATATAATCTATGTTATCTTAATAAAGTTAATTCCGTTTTTTTACCACAAAAAACAAACCGCTAATCCGAATTTGCTGAAAATCTTTATTCGGTTTTCATTTTTTGATTACGCATATAGTAAAATTAGTCTGGAGTTGATATCATCATTATTTCGAGATGATATGCGAGACGAAAAAAAATTCACGAACGAACGAACGAACTAACGAACGCACACACAGACATCACGCTAAAAACGATGGATTCGGGTTCTAGTGACCTTGAAACGTGGAGATATGTCAAAATTAGTGATTCGTAAAATCGGACTCATTACAATAACTTCCTATGGGAAGTTAAAAAACAATTGATTTTTTTTGAAATTCTAGACTATAATACCACCTTAAGGGGCCTAGCCACTTAAAAAAATGACGTTTTATATATTGTTTCAAGTAAAAGTAATATTTTCGAAGAATATACATATTTGTATTGTTTCAAAACCCAAGCCAGTAACTAGGCACAAAGATTTTAATTATGTCAGTGGTAACTTTTTGTAATGCTTTTCCAAAGGAAAAGGAACATAAAGCCAACACCGTGTTGAAATTTTGTAATTCGCAAACGATGCTTAAAAATTAAAAAATAGAAAAAGGAACTTCTGTCAACCATACACATAATCTGATAAGTAATAGATAAATCTATAGATGTGGCAATTTTTTTGAAATTTACTGTCTGGCATACATTGAATATGTGCCTCGAGTACAAAACAAAGTAACATAAAAATAAATTTACTATAATTATTTATGATAAATAGGTATGTATACTTCACTGTACGTAGCGTACACAGCATGAAGCATGATGGTATGCTTTTTGTTGAATAAAATATAACATTCTAGATTCTAGAGAAATCTAGAAATGGAATGTAAAGACGATTATATTATGGCGACTGTGCACATAAATATGTAAGTTCTATTCAAGTAACCTATTGTATTCTGTTAAATTTTTTCGAAATATTAAGAAAAAAAATCCGAGTTTTCGAACAATTTATTTATTTTTTTCTTAATAAAAGAAAAAGGAAAAATAATAATAGTATTATAAATTTTCTGGAGCTTTCGATCTCAAGCTTGCCTTTGTTATAAAAATAAGTTCAGCGTTTAGATAATTCCAAAATGTTTACATCGTTTTATATTGATACAATTTTGAATAGATGGTAATAATAATATTTAAAGTGTGTGTGCTTTGGTTGATTTAAGGGGAGGTTTACTTGAGAGTCGTTAAAGAAAATTGATTTTTTTTTTTGCAGAAATTGGTAGCTAATTATGTGTAGAATATGTTCCCAAAGTGATTTTTCTGAAAGTAATTTAAGGGAAGGTCTACTTGAGATTTGATAAAAAAATCGATTTTTTTTTGCCGAAATTAATTGCAAATTATGTTGTGGCGAATTGGGTGTACGATGTTATGTGGTTAACGGTTGTTTGAGTTTTATTATTGTTGATTAAAACTTTTGTGCAACAATCAATTGACCCAAATACACCACTGATGATGTGTGAATATTAAAAATGTTATTAATTCTATTGTTCTAATCCAAAGGATAGTTCGTGGGTTGCGATTAATAAAAAACTTAGTTGCACCATTTCATATTATTAGAATTTATTTAAATAATAAAAAACCGTTGTACATTATGACATAATGAAAAATAATAATAACTTTATATGATTCAAAGGTTGTACAACTTATTGTTGTGAATAAACCGAACTACGTTTATCGAAACCAGTGTTGTCAGACAGCTTTTCCAAAAAACTGTAGGTGGCAGCTCTAAAAAGCAGTAGGCGTAGGAAAAAAGCGGGAGATCTAAACTATCGCTATTTCAAAGTATGAGTGGATATATGTATATGTATTTGTATATGTATCTAATTGCTGTTTTCCAGACTTTATTATTATGTCATTATCACATGCTCTACAATATGCATAAAAAGGTCCTTTTTGCTCATACATAACCAACTTTTATACAAAGGATTAGATTCCCAGAGTTTGTTATATTTCTGATCATATTTTATTGAAACTTTCGGTGTATATATATATATATATATATATATATATATATATATATATATATATATATATATATATATATATATATATATATATATATATATATGTTTATATAAATATATTTATGAAATTTCCTAGTGCAGGGAAGCAATCTAGTTCTTGTTTGAATAAATGTTTTCCTTCGACCATTTCTACCAGCTTGATATAAAATAACATATAACTTGTATATGTATAGTATATGTCACATTCGTTTGCAATAGTGTAGAGAGTGTAGTGTGTACATAGAGACAGTAAACGTGTGGTGAGAACCAAGGCCCGTAGATGGAGGTTATGGCGACCAAGTACTCCCCTCTCCATCCATGGACCTTGGTGAGAACGAAGAAAACTTCAAACAGAAAATTGGGAATTAAAAGATAAAAAAGCGGGAGATTTAAGTAGAATACAGAAGAACAGGAGATTTTTACAAAAAGCAGAAGATCTCCTGCTAAAACTGGAGGTCTGACAACACTGATCGAAACGTCACCCCTGAATGCCCGAATAACGCCCTAACGCACCATTAAATAACTTCGTAAAATCATCATAATATTATTCATTTTAATCCCATCGCGCGACATCCAATTATCAAACAACCATAAGATAAACGCAACACCATCTGGATACAATGTTAGAACTGAAGTTAGTTATCAGTTGGGGTAATAGATGTCGCGCATGTTAGAAGCTAAGTAATATTTTTTAGTTTATGTAAATGACATTACACGCATGATGTGTACATTGCCTATATTGGCTCACGGCGTCACAATGTGTAGAATATGTTCTCAAAGTGATTTTACTGAAAATAATTTAAAAATAAGATTCTTGCACATTAACCGAATCCAGCTTTCTATAAAAAAAAAATTCAAAAAACGTAGTTCACGCAATAATGAGTAATAAATATAAAATTTTGAAAATACATTCCTTTATATATATTTTATAATGTCTCGGAACTACATTTTTGGAACTGGCGGACACGATAACTCAAAAACTATTCGATGGATCCTTTTTTTAAATTTTTTATTTTAAAAATAATTCAATTCTTCGGCACCTCTACCTAAATTCGATACACTTTCAGTATTTTTTTATTTTTAAGTTTACTTTAAAGAGCGAAAAATAAGATAAAAATCGTAATTAAATGTTCAAATATCCGCCATTTTTTTTTCTTTCAGCAATTTATTGATATTATAGGTAGAGGTACCGGTACTCTTCATATATTTTATAAATCTTTTTTGTTTTTGGATTTCGGTGGTTTATTACCAGCGCTAGGATGTCCGCCAACAAGGCATTGGATTTTCGGATCGTCACACTGCTGTATCTATAAAAGGGACATTTTTTATATTTTTCCTTGAAAATTTTTTTTTCTATAGTTTAGTACTTAATAAATATGTGTACAAAATTTGAAATTGATATTTACTTCCGTTCTTGAGAAAAAAATTCTAGAAATATACATAATTTTTAAGGACTCTCGAGTAAACCTCCCCTTAAATTCAGTTGCTTTATAAAAATATAAAATTAAAAATTTAAAAACTTAAAAAAAAGGCCTAGTTGTATACCAAAAGGAAATAACACTTGTTAAGGGAGTGGTAAGTTATTTTATTTTATTTGATTTTTTTTGTCGGTTTCTTTTTTTAAAATTTGTCAGTTGGAGAAAAATTAATGGAGATATGGAATTTTAAGTCTCCGTTACTCCGACCGGACTTAGAGCCGCAGCGAACAGCAATATAGTGATCTGAACTCTCTAACTCAAAATCTACTGGACCGATCCTTTTGAAATTTTACACTCTTTCTACACATAAATTACGAAGTAACGTTTTCGAGTTTTTTTTTTATTTCTTATAATTTTCACAATAGCAAAATTGACGATATTTTAATCAAAAATCAGTATTTTAACTTCTAAGTGTTAGTGGGTAGATATATACCAAAAATAAAAAAAATCAATTTAAAAAAAAATAATGAAGAAAAATTCGACCGTATTGTCTTGAAAAGCTTATTGACCAATGAAATCTTTTTGGTTTTTGATTTTGGATGATCCAGCGATGAATTATACGGTTCGCTACAATGTAACTCTTTTTTAAGACGTCTAGAAAAATCTGCTGCTATACTCGCTCATTTCTACATATTTTTTCATTTTATTCTATAGTATTTTTGTATAGATTACGGTTGATTCATATATTGTACCTACACTATCGAATTTTGTACAATATTTCTGATCACCTAGAAGTCACTAACTTGGATAAAAAATATAAACAAAGGATATTTCATCAAGTTTCTAACTTCCATTAACCTTGCTTTGTTGGATTAGAGACTATTATAATATTATTTCAAAATGAATTAGCTCAAATTAGCTCAAATTTGTCCAAATAAAAGCCAGATATAGAAGTGAAATTAGCCTTTAAGTCAGAGTCGTGGAAAGAAATGCTGGGCCCCGGAAATAAATTGCATTTTTCAAAAAATTCCACTCCCTAAATTAAATGGTGGGTATAAAACACTATAAACTATTTTTTCGGGCTCTTTACTGATTGCTACGGGCCTTCTCCTCAACCGCGGCCCACAGGGCTGCAACCCCGGCAACCCCACCTCTTGCGGGCTTGCTTTAAATCATCTATTTTTAATTTTTATTCAGCTTGGGTTTTACTGTAATCAAAATAATCAAGAAAATATATCTTTGGATACTTTAAAATGTTCACCGGTGCAAATAATATTTTGCTCAATACGTATTTGCTGATTGTGTTCCATTTTCGAACGATTGCGATCAGATTTTGCACTAGCAATACATAAATGGAAAAATCTTTTTAAAAATAAAGGTAAAACTGCTACTCGTTTTTCTTAAATTTTAATTTGATTTTACGGCTTGTACTGGTATATTTATAATAATATTACCGAATTTCCAGAATGAAATTCAGCTATTACAGCCACTATCATGACGCGACTTGAACCCGGGACTATGGCAGAAATTTGTTTTGTGGTCCCTAGAAACCGAAAATAATATTCACTAATATATATATATATATATATATATATATATATATATATATATATATATATATGTATATATATATGTATATATATTCATATATATATATATATATATATATATATATATATATATATATATATATATATATATATATATATATATATATATATATATGTCCGCGCGATAACTCTCGAACGAAGTATCCAATATTTACAAACTTTGGTGAAAACATTTGGCTTAGCTCTTCAGCCAGACACGTCGGATGCCAGGAACATGGTGTTTGTTCTTGCAAAAAAATAGTTTCTTGCCAAAATTTTCACTTATTCAAAAATTTTAACATCATCTAAACGAGGAGAAAAAATTGCATAAAAAAGCTCTTTAAACTACACGGAGAGAAAATTCCTATAAAAATTACTGTGCTCATACTACAATCGACATGTAACAGGCGAACATATCCAATTTTACCGTACAAAAATTGGATATGTTCGCCTGTTACACGTCAATTGTAGTATGAGCACAGTAATTTTTATAGGAATTTTATCTCCGTGTATTGTTCTATGTTAACTAGTTTCCGAGAAAAACTAATTTTTATAAACGGAAATTCGCTATATTATACAGGATGCTGCGACAGGGGTATTTGGAAATATGTAATCTTTAGTAAGATCTGCAAGCAACAACCACTATCTATACAAATAATCCTAAGCAGAATTTTAAACGAAAAGTACCCGTTTGTGATTTTTATATTAAATCCATATATACACTTTACAAAGTAAATTTGAATTGGATTGCACCAGCATGGGTGCTGTCCGTAGTGATGGTGTAACTAAGTAAACACAAACCACATATTCAAGTAAAACAGGAGCGGACGGATAATAGAGAAACATGAGAGATAATATTTAATACTTTAGTCCAATGGGATAAAAAACATATAGAGCTCATATAAAGCGCTAGTTTACAAACTAATTTATTTCCATAATGAATGAATAAAAAGCCAAATGATGGAAACCGGAAAAAGCGGACATGTTGTTTTTTTTTTTAAACAACGTGAATATTTTTTACAAAATAAAAAATCTAAAAAAGAGACGGATATACTTTGAGTAGAATAACTCTGTCTTTAAGATAATTATACAGATGGAATATATAAGGAAAACTAAAATTAATTTATGAAGGGAATATTGTTGTATTAAAAAATTGATTTTTCTTACATAAGAAAAATTTTTTGTATAATACACCGTACAGTACTTACAAGGTTTGGTCTAGTAATCAAATTCTTGGGAAAGATATGCCCACATTTTAATTTTTCACTCCTTTTGAATAATGCCAGTGATTAAGAAGAGCAAAACTATTCAATTTTTATTACCGACTAGTCGTACCCGCGACGTCATTCGCGCAAGGCATTATTATAAACTCAATGAGAAGTATGTAAAGGTAATAATTATACAGAAGTTGCAAGGAATAATAATTTTTGTGTAATGCAGTCACATGCTCAAAATGGTTTTTCTATTTTCCCGTGGGAATGAGGAACTTTCCCGGAGTAAAAAGTACCTTAAATGTTGACCCAAGCAATAGGTTATCACCACACCGTCCAATAGTTTTTGCCTAATACGTGCACATGCACAAAATGATTTTTCTATTTTCCCGTGGGAACGAGGCATTTTCCCGGAGTAAAGAGTATCTTAAATGTTGCCCTAGGTAATAAGTTATCACCACACCAAATTTTATTAAAATCCGCCCAATAGTTCTTGCCTAATGTGTGGACATGCTCAAAATGGTTTTTACATTTTCCCATGGGAATGAGAAATTTTCCCGGAGTATAAAGTATTCTAGATATTGACCCAGGTAATAAGTTATCATCACACCGAATTTCATTAAAATCCGTCCAATAGTTTTTGCGTAATGCGTGAACAGACAGACAGACAAACAAAAATTCTAAAGATCGCTGTTTTGGTATCTACATCGATAACTATTTACAGTACCAGTACAATTTTCAAAAAATATTCCATGTACAGAAATGGTCACGTTACAATTTTATTATATGTATAGATAAATCACCTAAAGTTCGATTCACTCTACATATACGTCCCGTCACAGTTACGGTACGTTACATGAAAATATTGTTATATGGAAACGAATGAAGTAGTTCACATTATCAGTCACCGTTCAGGAAAGTCCATGTTCCGTCCGGTCAAACATTCTCGGAGCGAATGTTTTGACGTGAATGAACTGAGCTGTGATGTGTTTGAATGTATGATACAATGTGAATGAAATTACAACACATCAGTACATCGAAATTTGTTAACTTCCCATAGGAAGTTATTGTAATGGGTCCGATTTTACGAATCGCTAATTTTGACATATCTCCACGTTTCAAGGTCACTAGAATCCGAATCCATCGTTTTTAGCGTGATGTCTGTGTATGCGTTCGTTAGTTCGTTGGTTCGTTCGTTCGTGAATTTTTTTTCGTCTCGCATATCTCGAGAACAAATGATGATATCAACTACGGACTAATTTCATTAGATGCGTAATCAAAAAAATGAAGACCGGATAAAGTTTTCAGCAAATTCGGATTAGCGGTTTGTTTTTTGAGGTAAAAAAACGGAATTAACTTTCTTAAGATTACATAGATTATATGGATTTTTTACTATAACATTATTATATAATGGCCTAAGAACCTTCCTTGATGTTAAAAACGCCAGTATTTTATTAAAAAATGAAGAAAAAAAGGAAAACAAAATAAGAAACTTGAAAAAATTAGTTTTTTGACAAAATATATTTTGTCCGCATATCTTGAGAACAAATGATGTTATCATTTGTTTGATAAGGGTGGAACCCCCACCCTTAGGTACAGAAGGCGAAGCCCCCAGTATGGTGCAAGGGGCAAAGCCTCTATCGGGGGCCCAGGTGAGGAGTCGCCTGAAATGAAAAAACAATTATTTATGTACAGTAGTCTTTAAGGACACCCAATGGGAAGTTGACAGTGTGGGTAGACCTGTCCCCCAAATTTTTTTGTAATTTGATTAATTTGGGAAAAATTTTACATTCAGTAAAAGTTACCTTAAACAAACCATTAATTTTTTTATTGAAACTACGACTTTTCTAAAATTTCTTTTCTAAATTTTTTGTAATGTTCTATTTTATCAAATAAATTGTAAAACTGACATTCTAAATTATTTATAGAATTTAATTTAATCATTCTTAAGAAATCAACCAAAGTGTGAAATTAATCTAGATATTTCATTTTGTGGAATTAATCTAGATATTTCGTATTTCAATTGCTGATACATCAGACATATTAATGTTTCAAAAGTTTCCATGCCACATTTGATTGTTTAAAGATAAAATTATTCTTGTTGAGACATGTGAAAAAAAGGATTTTTAAAGGATTAATAATAATAATATTTTCGTTACAAATTTTAAATTTGTTCATAGATATGTTTTGTATGAGTATATTTTTCAGTAACGTATATTTACAAAGGGCAGACCAAGTGGACGTATGATAAGAGGAAGAATGTTCATAATTGAACAAAACAAAAAAAATGTAATAGTACATTTATTCGCCTACATGATTTTTTTAAATTAATTTTTTATGATTAAATAATTTTTACCAAATTTTAATTAGGTAATATGCCGTACGAACTAATTTTTTTAAAAATCCATATTCTAATTTATACGGCAATACTATTTCAGGTTTTTTGAGATAAAATATTTACAGTGGCTTGGGAAGTGGAAAAAAAATTAAAATACGAGATTACTAAAGGTTTATTGATTCTATAAATAAGCAAATCGAATTGAAGACTAACTGTTTACATATATATATATATATATATATATATATATATATATATATATATATATATATATATATATATATATATATTATGATAATAATTTTATAATAAACGACATTTTTTATTACTTTTTATAGTTTGCAACATAATTTGCAACATGCATTTTTATTGAATATGAGTTATTTTTTGTTGAAAATGTTTATTGTTCAATTCATAAATTTATTGTTTCCCGAGGGAATTCGTTTTCACATATATTCTTCACTAATATACAGTCTGTTTCAACGAAGTAAGAACATACAAAATTTAACATGGGAAAAAATTGTTGGGATCAGAGTATGCTTGTTTTTTATGGGTATCATTTTTATATAGGTATCCATAGTTATTAAAAATTTCTTTAATTGCAAAAAAATAAATTTAAAAACAAAACAACAGGAGTTCAGTTTTCTGCTAAGCAGTATTATTTGTTAATAAATATTTTAATATTAGATTAAGATTTATTTATAGTTCTCTCAATAAACTTACTGCTATTGTCTTTTAATTACTTTTAAACATTATTTTGACGCGATATTATTTAAAGTTTTGCTAAATATTTAATAATAATAAAATAAAGCACCCCTTGATCATAACAAATTTTCCCTATGTTAAAATTTATATGTTGTTGGTTGCTTGAAAGACCCTGTATAATATAATAAAATTACATAATTTTTATATCAAAAGTTTATTTGTGTAATAAAAAGTTTTATTTTTGTATTTATAATATTATTTTCGAGCGATATATACTTCAATAAATTACCAGTTTGTATAACAAACTCATTTTATCAACTTTGATGATTTCATATCATAGTTTTATTAAGCATTTATATTTGTTCTAGAATAAAATATGATGAAGAAATGGTCAATTGTTTCAGAATCAAAAATAATTTGAAATTCACCGATTTATTACCGATACAAAATTATCATCTTTTCTACAGTGCACATTCTGAGTAATTTAGATTTCAGTAGCCCAACGTCTTCAGTTCGAGACCCGAGCCTTACCCCCACTCTGCCACCTATATTATAATAAATAATTATTTCATAAGAGCTAAAAATCAAAAAGCTTGCTTTGTTTAGATCAAATGAACGAAAAATTATCTAAATAAGTAAAAATAGTAAGACAATTTAAGTTTATAATAAAATTCGGTTAACCAATCAAAACTGTTTGTGTTGTTCTACTGCAGTATACGCTGATATGTATCAGTTAGTGTATCCAGGTATCCTCATTCTTTATCATTTTCATTACTCAGTTAAATATAAATCCATAAATCAATGTTAAGTATATAATTATGTATCATCGATGTTATATACATAATTATAAGTTGTTTTGTTTATACAAAACAGAAATTTTAGGATAACATTTACAGGAAGAGGAGCCTAGTCTTGTAAGATTTAATCAATCAATTAAAAATGTTAACGATAGGCGATAGTCAATACTTTTTAATTAGATTTTAAATAATAAACAAAGCAATAAAATAAACTTTTTAACTGCATATATACATAAATAGATGATTTTAATGATACTATATTCGTACCTAAGGTCAATACCTTATAGAAGTACATTATACGCATATAGTATAATTATAATATCATTATTAGTATCATATAATATCATTATCAGTATAATTATAATATCAACATTAGAGTTTTATTGTATGGTTATATAAATACAGTAGCCACTATGAAACTGTGCACTACACAGTGTTAATTACTTTCAGCATTCTGGTGTGGCACTGTGGCAAACAAAATTAAATGCTGCATGTAAGTACACGGAGAATGTTTGTTTTATTAATGTCGTAGTACAGGTACATAGCAGTAAACTAGTTACTGACGTATACATATTTTTCTTATCTCACTATGAAACTGTGATTTTAGTCCCGTGCTGTAACACTTTCATAGTGCCGACTATATAAATTAAAACTTTAAATTACAATTTATTATTATTTTTAGACCTACCTACTTGTTTTGACGCTCCTGAAAATTTTTCATTTTAACAGAATCGTAAATTATTGAGCTTCAAATTCAGAATCTTAACATAAAGAAATTCATGTATCTTGCCAGCAAAAGATTGACCTTTGATGGGGGAATATCATTTCTTGAAAACGCCATTTCCCTTGTTTCATTTTGTGGTACTAAAACTGAGAACAGTCACTGTATTATGTGATTTATTTGTATCACACATGTTCATTATTCGTTGCAGTTAAACAAATACGCTACTCATTCCTACGAGTGGAAAAATTTTATTTTCATGTTATATTATAAATGTCGCGTGGCTTAATTTGAATTGAAAACCCTTGTTCTGAGTAATTTCAAACCTTTTGTGGAAATGTTAAAACTTATATTTACTATGAACTTCAACTGAATTGGTTTCACAGTTATCATGAAAATTGTTGGTCAGTATACTTACAAACAAACTAACACATACAACTAATGGAAAGTTTCCTTTTCTTTGAACTTGATCAAAATAATATGCAAATACTGTCAAAGACAAAATTCATCAATCTATAGAAGTGTAGATCCATAATGTAGAGTGTAAAATTCATTTCAATTTTATTCGATATAATATATAGAATTTTCTTTTTAAAGGAAACCTCTTTCTTAATATTTCCATGTCTTTCGTGAGATTTCGGTGTCTATTTTTAAAGATGTCAACAAAATTGGTTTGATAATTACTGCAAAAAATATCGCTTGCTGTATCCACAAACAAATTAATCCAATCTGAAAAATATTTCTTTTCGAGAGGGGTAGAAAATAGCTGATTAAATAGTCGGGGGTAGAGATATCGATTCTCCAAAAAGAAAAATCGATTTTTGAATGGATTTGGATTAGCTGATAATTTTTATTAAGTGACTTAATTGATAGTACATATGGGTATAATATCGCGTAAAAACGTCTTACATTATATTTGTAAAGGCGATGAGTTAACTTTTCAATTATTAGGACAGGCGAAGGGAGTCCTCCATTATGCAGCAATTTATACATTTTGTGGTACACTTTATGAAAAAACTACTGAAACCTTAGGCCGGACTCACATTGAGATGCAGTTAACGTAGACAGGGTAGCGCAGTTCCTGTGACTCGTGTTGTAGAACGGGGTAGCGCGAATTGAAATGCAGAGCAAAGCAGAGCAGCACTGCGCCGCACGAGACCAATGTGGCACTCGTGAATGTGGCACAGAAACTACGCGATGCTGCGCGACATTCTAACACGTTCTCGAGTTTTAGTTGGCTTTATTTCGTCGAAATGAAAATAATTCAAGAAATTGAAGAAAATTAGTGCTTCTCTTCTCTCCTATGCTTTTAAATTCGTGCTATCTCGTTCTACAACAAGAGTCACAGAAACTACGTTGCTCTGCCTGCGTTAACTGCGTTTCAATGTGCGGTCCACCACAAGTGGTTTCCTGCTCTGCACTGCCCTGCGTTTACTGCGTGACGCAGCTCAATGTGCGCCCGGCCTCAGACTTGAAATTAAACAGAGTTAGTTGTAACAGTGTCTAGATGTGTTATTAACCGTCATTTTGGCAAAAAATTCATAAGAAAAAGAAAAATAAGAATAATGATTCTTTTGTATATAATAAATACTCACAGACCAATGAACACTATTAATATTATACTACTAGACAAAGCGTAAAGCCAGTTTGTAGGAATTTTTCTTGAAGCAGGTAACCGATTGAGACGGGTGAGATTTAAGGAATATAATTTAAAGTCAATTTTTGAGCCAATGAGACTAAATTATTGCAGGCCATAATTTGTAAGTATACGTACGTATTTTGAAAATAAAGGGAATACCACTTTCTTTCTTTCAAAATTGTATGATTTTTTTTCAAAATCTAATCGAGTTGTATTCTAAAATTAAAATGACGAATCATTCAGGAAAAAAGGACTCGATTTTTAGTATCTCTTAGTTAATAGATAGATAAAAATAGATTCTAGTGACTACGAAAGTAATAAAAATAGGAGCAACAAGTTGTTATTTTGCTTTAGAAAATACAGTACTTTAAAAAGTATTTGTTGCTTTTTTTTATTTTTAGACTAAATTTAAGCAGTTTCGATTCGAACCTACACTTTTATCAGCAATACATGTGATATTTTTCTTCCAAGTTTCACCAATTTTATAGACAAATTCCGGCGAAAATTGAAAAAATAAAATCTTTCCATTTCTCAAAAAGTTAAAAGTGTTGACAGTTTCAGAACTACTGATGAAAATGTGTCAAAATTTTGATCGGTAGAGGGCCCGAGAGAAAAGTTAAGCGTTTTTTTTGTTTACCACTTTTTTTTTGAAGAGGAAATTTTTAAAAAACCCGGTTTATTCCCTGGGCCGGCCATTTCTCTTCACAGCCCTGACGTCACATACCTATATAGAATTAACAAGTCTCGTCTTATTTCTCTGATCTTAGTAGATCTGAAGATATTCATTGAAAAATGTATTTTAAAAATTCCAGTTCTGGTTTTTCAAAAAAATTTTTTGTCATAAATGGAAAGATCATACAGAAGTTCTATAAGAAAATTATTTTTATTTTTTTTACGTGATATTTAAAAAGTTTGTGACGAAGTCACATCCTCACTTACGTTACATAAGGATCTCCTGTGCAAAATTTCACCCTTTTAAAATCAACGGTTTAGGCTGTGCGTTGTCTATCAGTCAGTCAGTCAGTCAGTGTGAGAGATTTACTAAGTTGATTTATAATTTTTTTTCATTGGTATTATTTATGATATAATATTAATATAGAAATAAAAAAAAATGGTAATTTTACTTTTTTTTATTTAAAAATCCAATTATGGTATTCCATATTGGTACAAATTAGGCAATTGAAAATATTTAAGTTTACTAGATATTAAAATGGTAGAATTAAGGAGCCGCAGCCGGTACAATAAAAGCAACTGCACCCTATTTGTTGTATAGGAAACACCTACAATATATTTTACTTCAAAATAATACAAAGCACAAGAAATACGAAATAATCAAAACTGGCTTTGTTCAACATATGTCTCTTGTTAACATTACGAACTTTATATATATATATATATGTAATTACAGGACATCCTATAGCGAACATTATGTTTCTATAATTATATCATGTGTAACAAACAATGCGACATTCTGTTTGTAAGTATCCACAATTCTAGTTGTTTTGCGGCACTAAAGAAAGACCAAGTTTACATTCTCAAGTATATCTACAACGTATGTAGTTAAAATTAATAGTAATGTGTTAATTTTATTAAATTGATGGTAATTAATTTACTTCTAAGCAATATAACCATGTTATTTCGTACTACACTAAAACATTTCAAGCTATTTAGGACATAAATTTTGCACCCATTAACATATTGTACCATCCTTGCACCGGAGCGTTAAGTAGTAAATAGAATACGAGACAAAAATAGTTAGACAAAAGTATAATAGTGCAATTTACTCAGATTTTCTTTATTTATTCTAAAGAGTAAGATATTAAAATGGAGAATTTTCGCTCTGAAATTTTTACAAACTGCACTGAAAAAGCTTTATAGATGCTGGTATTAAAATCTAACTAAGTAGGTGACTATTTAACATTCCATATGTCAAAAGGGACAACAAACAGGGTAATAAATTAGAAAATAACTTTTTAAATACTTATAAATAAAAAAATATCACGTCTTACTCCTAATGATCATTTTTTAAATTGAATGAAAAAATTAACAAAGATCCACAAAAGGGCGCTAGAATGGTTAGGATTAGGTGAAAAGATTACTTAGAAGTATTATATTAATATAAGAAAAAATGTAGTATATTGCCACTGACAAGGAGAGGGTACGACCTGGTAAATTGACTTCGGGATGGAATTTCGCAGGATTATCCCTCCAAAGATTAATTAATTTTTAAAATATAAAGACCCATTAGCCAGTCACTTTCGAGAAAAACGCTTTAAAAATTCTAGCTTCATTTACTGAATGTTTATATATAAGTTATTGGTGTGTCAAATCAACGAACAGGTGGTGCAGTCGGTAGCATGCTGGACTGGCAACTAGAGTGCACGGGTTCCATTCCGACTGACTGCGAGTATTATTACATTTTAGCGAATTTCCAAAACTGGAAATTCAGCTTTTACGCCAGGTGTCATGGTGCGACCTAAGCCCGAGACCATATCAGAAATATGTTTTGAGGTCCCTAGAATACGAAAATGATATTCACTAAAATTTATATATATATATATATATATATATATATATGTATCCGCGCGATAACTCTCGAACGAAGCGTTTAATGCTTATGAAATTTTGTGTGCGAATTCGATTTTCCAAATCGTTGGATGAGTTCGTTAGCCAGACACGTCGGATGCCCAGAAGTAGGTTTTCCGGGCGTTTTTTGTCAACAAAATGAGTTTTTTGCCAGAATTAAGCAATTTTTCAAATTTTTTTTTACACTAAGCCATTGTAAAAGGTAAAACGCATAAAAAATGTTTTTATACCGTTGCTCTAAATTACTTACTTTTCGAGAAAAACTAGGAAATATGTCGTTCTCCATTTCACTCGCACTCGCATTCTTTTTTTTTCTGTCTCATTTTTTGCGAGCTAAATTCGAAAAAAGCCGCTTTATAAGTAGCGTGTCATGATTTTTTTAATCCAATTTAACGATTCGGCTATATTCTATTTCTCTGTCAGTTAAATGTTTTTATAATGTATCTCTGTTCCATTTTTTTTTACAAAAAAAATCCCGACGATATCTGTTATGTGATATGATCAGAATTTAGATTATATTTACACCTTCCTAAAATTAATAAGAGTTTGCTTCAATCGTATAAAAATTACGTTAAATCATATTCAAACAATAATATTTTTACGTAATTTTTTATCCAATTGACAATACAGTTATGATTAGAATTGTATAATCAGAGCATTCTAATATTAAATAATTTTGCACATTCAATTTTTTTTTTTTAACAAAGAAAAATTTTTTTAAATTTTGACACATTCTTTTATGAAATTTCGATTAAGAAATATTAAAAAATTTTAAAGTGAATCATTTAAAAAGAGTTAAAAATAAATTAAAAAGGAAACATTTCTCTATTTTAACATATTTGTAAAGAAAATTTTACAGTTTACTTACAGTTTTTTGAAAAAATGTAATAACATTTTTACATACAATAAAGATTATATTTGAACGGTAGGAAATCCACAAATTTTTTTTTATTTCTTTAATTAATTATTAAATTTGGTTTTAGAAGAAAATCTTCGTCTAATTCGCTCCAAGCCGAAAGTATAGCCACTAATAAGGACATTCCACTGTTAAAATAAATGGAAAATATATTGAAATTTATTTAATGAAAGCCATTCATACACATTTTTAAAATATCCTTTTGAATTATATAACAAATAAAATCTGTGTAAAAAAATCTAATTGACGTGTTTTTTCTCAATTTGCTAATATTAAGTAAGGCTCGTTAATTAGGGAGTGATTGTGTTAAAATTTTAATATAAAATATGGTAATTTTTACATACCTCTTTAAAAGAACATTTCGATTTTAACAATAAAAAAATTTTAAAAAGTGTTTTCGTTTTTCCCGGATTACCAAAAACTGTTCATAGGCATATCTGTGACTAAAGTTGCCTCCCTTTCTTAAGAAAATAAAGTATTTTTAAAATTTTGTGCAAAAGAATAAAACACAATTAACGAAAAAAAAGTACGCGTTTCCATATTTTTAAGATTTTGTAGTACAAGAAAATCCTTATAAATTCATCATATCTGTTATTGCATTTACTAGCTTTTACGCAATTTAATAAACAAAAGTCTGAAAATGGACGTAGAATCTCACTGTTATTAATTATTATGTCTTAGTCTTTTGAAAAATTATTTTTTGAACTAAAATAAGAATAGGAGGAATATAAACTTAGGGGTAAACGACAGGAGTATATAAACTTTATTTTAGATTCTACGTTTATTTTTACAGAAAATCATCAAGTACCTATTATTTCTTTTTTGAATGTATAAATACAAAAAGTTCGAAATTATTTTATATTAGAATTTCAATTTTGGTCGACCCTACGGGTTGTCCCCATTTACTCTTTTCTCGTCTCTTTTGACCCCAATTTTTCATAGAGAAGAAATTATACGATTTTTGTTAATTTTTCAAAAACCACCGATATTTTTAAATTTTTTTGGATACTGCTGATAAAGTGACCATCTTCGCGTAAATTTTTAATATATTAAAGATTAGGTACTCATAAAATAAATACAAAAAAATACGGTGTGAAGTCGGAATGCGTACCTATTCATCCTTGTCTACGGTAGCACATTTTTTATTGACATAAATATTAGAAACGCAGGAAAAGAGACCAGGAATCAACATAGAAGTGGATTATGGTACGATATATTTTCTGAAAAAAGTGCTTAGGACCAAAGTTATAGAGTTCAAAGTGATGCACTTGATGATCTTGAAGCACTTGACTCTCGTGATGCACTTGACTTTGAAGTTGACCTTGAGGTCAATTTCCAAAGTCATTTGAAAATCATTTAATATTTTTCAAAAGGAGTAGTTTACTTTTCATCCCTAAATGGTTCAAAGTATATTCGAACGAATTTCACATGCAAGATAGAAAATAAGTGATCAAGAAGTAATTTTGAAAAATACTTGCTCAATCGCAATCGGAAAAATAATAGTTAATCATATGTTGAATTTAATTCCTAATATGATAACTATAGAGTAGCAATAAAAATTTTAAAAAATTTTGAAAATTTCTAATATAACATAAAGTTAATGTTTAACTTACAATTGGAGTGATATTAAATCTTTTCTTAACTTCTAAAATTACTTACAAAAATGTTTTCTTCTAATTTTTTCTATAAATTTGCGCCTATTTTTTCATTTCGTCAGGTTTTTATTTTTTTTATTTTAGAAAAATAACGCAACAAATCAATTTTGAAGATAGATTGAGTCAATACATGAAATTACTGCTTATAGGTACAGGATATGGTCAAAGTTCGGCAATGGCTAATCATTTTCAACTGACCTTGAAAATCGATTTCAGGGTCACTATCAAGTGCATCGCTTTAAATTCTACAAATTTGGTACTCAGCCCTTTTTTCAAAAAATATGCCGTTTCAAAAATATTTAGCTATAACTGTTTTCATCTACAGAGGTTGAATGGTGTTTTCTACCCCTAAAAAGCGTATTTAGCCGAAATAAAAAAACACGTATTTAATATTTTTCGCTGTTTAATAAGTATGTTAAGTTTCATTCAAATTGGCAAGTATTAGTTGGGTAGTGTTATTTGTCAGAATGTTTTGCCGATCTAGTTTTTTCAATATTTCTTTGCTCGTTTTCAGAATTTGTATTTTAATTTCTACGGACAAATAACTCATTCTTTTCTTCGATTTTAGTAACTTTTATTTGCTGATGTTGACCATTAATTGATCGAAACATATCAAATATTTTTCAATGATTTTTTTAGCGAATGTCGAAAATTTTGAAAATTTTTTCACCGTTAGTAAGTTAAAGTATTTGAATTCATTAAGTAATTAAATGATGTCCACAAGAACCTTACGAACTACCATAAGTTATATGAGATCCCTAGGACCCGTTTTTTACTGTTAGGATAAACTTTTTACTAAAATTATTTTAGATGAATAAAGGTTATGTTGTATGATTTCCGCCAGGGTTTACTGTTCCCATTATTGTAAAAAATAAACTAACCGACCGATTTTGAAAATTTTTTCACTGTTAGAGAACTAAATTATTTTAGATGGATACAACTATGCTGCACAAAGTCCGTTCGGGTTCTTGGGTTCCAAAAATATCAAAACTAATTACCCAGCCGATTTTAAAAAATCTTTTACTCTTAGCAAGCTAAACTATTTTAAATAGGTACAGTTCTTAGATGAGATCCGCCAGTCCCCAAAATTTGGAAATTCGCTATGTTATGCAGATGCTGCGACAGGGGTATTTTTTTATTTTGTTAGTTAACTATTAAAATTAATAAATTTCAAAATTAAATAATTATTTCTAACAATAAATATCATAAATTAAAATATAATTGTATTATTTTCTTTAATTCGTAACCATTTATTGAATACCTTTTTAATAAGTAATTTGGTTTTTTTTTAAACAGGTAAATAATAAAATTACCAAACCATTTTTAAATTAAAAAAATTAAGAATTTTGTTGATTATAAAGGGTATGACGGGATAAGAATGGCCGGTTGGCCCCCAGACGAAATTTTCAACGGCACTTTGGCTACTATAAGGGCAGCTGATAAGAAGTCTTGTGTGCAAGTTTTAGCCTCATATCTTGGGTAGTTTAGAAGTTATTTGTGATAATATGTATTAAGGCCATGATTTTTTAAACCTTTATATCTCGTAAACTATTACAGATATTGAGATAAACTAAAAACCATTGAGTAGGTCTAAATTAGTACTATAATATATATTTCTTTCAAATTTTTCCGTTAGTAAACAATCATAGAAAATTCGAGAAGAAAAATAGAAAAACATTTTTTTAGTGGTTCCTTCAGAGTGACAATCACGAAAAAAGTCTCAAATATTGCACATTAGATCCTGTTTAAGTACTGCAAGTTTCCTTAAAAACAAAGGGGTGGAACAGTGTCAAAAAGGAGAAACCTCGATCGAAGCCACCATCGGAAAGGTGAATTTCATCATTCCGTTATGTTTTTATGCCGTGGGCACAAGATTAATTAAGAACTTGGTGATGTTTTAACGATATGTACTGATATACCTATCATGACTTCCAAATATACAGTGTGTTCAAGGTCATGTGAAGCCAATATATAAATATGTAAAAAAAATTGTTGGTAGGATAGCGGTCATATTTCTTGACCGATACAGCTGCTATTTGGTATTGTGAGTGTTTATGTCAAGTTCTAGGCTAAATTCTAAGATTTGACATTGCAACTTGTTAAATCAGAGAATAAACACTACATATGATTATGCACGGTACAGAATGCGCCAATACCGGGAATGTCAAGAAATACTGTAAAATAAATTTATTTCACAATTTATTTTTTGTGATTATTATTAAATCTAATTTTAGGTAAAATTTTTATACGTAACATCGCAAATAAAAGTAAAATAGGATTTTTATCGCTGTCTGTTATGTTATTGATAGAGGAGAAGTGGCATGAAAGGGACGTTTTTGTTTTAAGCGTTCTAGTAAATAAAAGAGATAACAAATTAAATATTTACGAACGGAATTAGAAATTCCAGTTATCTTACTCTTGAAATAAAATCCAATAATAAACATTTCTTTGTTATTAGTTGTAATTTTTCTCAGTTTTTAAAAAAGTGCATTTTGTCCCTTTCATCAATAGACTGTATTGAAAGGGACATGATAATTTATGAAAGGGACAATACTAAATATCATCCATGTTGTTCAAATTTCCACATTATGTACATAAAACATACGGTTCATACTATTGCGCAGGTCATCTTACTGAACTTACATATTAATAAATTTGATTCAATAATGGAAATAACCAAATGATTTCAGTAATCGCTGATTATTAATTGCGTGGTATTAGTAATCGATAATTGAAGGCATTGTTTTTCATTTGACTATTTTTGTTCGAAATCTTTAAACGAGAAGAAAGTTTAAAAAAAAAGTAATTATTAGCACTAAGAATACACTATAATAGAGAAAAAATTGTGGCATATGGATATTCAAATAAAACTAATTCGAAATTACTAATCTTAAAGGTGGACTGTTTCATAACTTGTATGCTCTGCCCCTTTCATAAATATCACACCCAAATTAAAAATTAAACCTTTAAATCTACAATTTTATTTAAAAGATATCTGATCTGATTACAAACATTTCCAAAAATACTTACAGTATATCAGAAAAACGTTCCGAAAAATTAAAAAAAAAATTACTTTGAAACATAAAAAAATTTACAAGCACAGCATTACCATGTTTTAAATGACAGTAACTTGAAGTCGGGAACAAACATATCTGCATTGGTGCTGCCAAACAACACCAATACGTTTGATTTGTCGGGATTTGTATTTAGCGTGTAATTTGAATTGTCCTTTTCAATACGTGTCCCTTTCATACCACTTCTCCTCTATAATTGTTTTTCCCACAGTATGTATTACGTCTTCCAATAATGTAAGAAATTCTTTCAATATGAAAATACTTTGCTAAGTAATCCTTTCACCTAACCCTGATCATTCTGACTCTTTTTTGGGAATTTTTGTTAATTATATCATTAAAAACTATCATTACGAGTAAGATGTGATATTTTTTTAACTATATTTCAGGAGTTTTTTTCTAATTTACTATCCTATTTGTTTTCCTTTATGACATATTAAATGTTAAATAGTCACCTATTCTTTCTGTTGAAATTTATTTTGGTAGCGTAGATCAATAATCAATTTCTTGAACTCAATTGAAGTTTCTTTACTCTTTTCAGCAAATAGATAAGAAAGTTAACCTTAAGGATTATTAAATTTTGTGTTTATTTAAAAATAAAGGTACAGAATATGTACATATGTAGGTAAATGTACTTCTAAATTTGAAAATAATGTAATTCATTTTTGCAATAAATAAAAATATTTATCAAATTTCAGTGTCAACGAATTCGAATGTGAGGCTGGCAGGTTGATATAAATCGAATTAATGTATAACATTTTTCCAAGAAACCTTTTTTATTTAACAAAGTAATTAATGAAATTTTCTTAACTTATATAGAAAGCAGAAGATTTAAATAACCATATTATAAACAAAAAATATTTAAATTTATGGGGAATTATGGAAGTGCATTCGGTTTAATAGCAACGAGCGTCAAATTGATTATTACTACTAGATTGAAAATTATTAGACAGTTGTATATTTGTAGTAGCTTGAAACACCCTGTGGAAGAATAAAACTGAATCCATCTGTTAACTTAATTTGTCGTAATTCAAATTATATTGCTTCTATTATTACGCTTCACAAATAGAGTTTAACGAAAATTATGCACAAACACTTTAAAACATCTGTTCCTTATTTGTATTATGTATAAAGTATATAGAACAAAATATATACTGACGTATAGTTTTAATAAAATTGATGATTCTTGATTTATTTTGCCTTATATGAATGTTAGAAATAGAGCTCAATACACTGTCTGCCAAAGTTATCTGCCAAACTTAACCAAACTCTATTTCAGTGTGTGCAATGAAATTTATTGCATTGGATATAAAAGAAAATGAAACTTTGTTTTTATGAGATTTGTTCTTTATTTTTTTTTTTTTTGAAATTGTAAAAAAGATGTTATTGTGAGAGCCGGCGCAAGGTTATTTGGCGCCCTAGACGAAATATCCTTTGGCGCCCCAAAACTTAATAGACATTTATTTAGACATAATAATAGTTAATAGTCATCCAGTGAATCTTCACCTTTTAACGTGTAAAAGTTTTCCACAATGAATATTAACACAATTATTACTTGTTTACTTACAATAATAATAAATTATTTATAAATAATTAATATAAAAAAATAAAGATAAGAAAACAAGAGAATAAAGAAAGCAAAGTATAACAAAACAGAAAGCAAAAAGCTGCAGATTATATTTTACTTTTCCTAGTCTTAAACTTAGAAAATACTATAGTTCATTAAAGGCGATGGTTTGCGCTAATTCTTGTTCAGTTGATATTGTCGCCAAGCCTACCAGTCTTGACTGTGTCATTTTTGTAGGCTGAAATCACTTCTGTCATCACCTGGAATAATATTTGGTCGTGTAATGTGAAATGTCGTTTCCCGACCACTTGATCAACCATGTAATGCAGATAAATATCGACACTTTTTTAAGCATAGTGTTTTTAAGAAGATATACCTAACTCAAAAATTTTTATTTATTAATGTTTTTCTCTTACAAAATGTCGACATCTATATGCAAACAAAGAAATATTAATGACATTAGGAGTTGGAAACCGATATAAAAAAGCGACGTGCAATATGAGTAATATGACACCTAGAGTGACATCTAGACGTCAAAGTAGAAAACATAGGAGGGTTTAAGCATCATACGTAAATAAAGGATTAAAATACTGTATTCAACAAAAATTGTTTAATATATATATATATATATATATATATATATATATATATATATATATATATTTATTTATTTATTTATTTCTTTAATTAAGTAAGGAAACATCAAATGCGAAGTGAATTTAAATTGAAAAATAATCAATCTATTAATAATAATTTTTGTTATCAGAGGTTTCTTTCAGATATAACTTCATTAATATATAAATGTCAAAACTGTTCGGACATAATATGATCGCGTTCCCATATAGGGCATTTAAAGTTGGTAAGATGCCGCATCATATTACATGTTAATAACATAGGTTTATATACCTTAATTATGCAATTTTTTTTTGGACTGTAAATTATGCCACGTAAATATAAAAGATCCATTAATGGATCAGGAAGAGTAATAACTAATAAGTTTTAATGGTATTATCTTGGTCTATAATATTTTTCTTATACCAAAACAAATAGATACTTTTGTGATTTCTCCGACATTTTTCTTGAATTTATTTGAAACATTTTTGGATGGATATTTAAAATGCGCTTAATTATATACCAAGTTTAGGTCAAGTCGACTAAAAATGGTCTGACGTCATCGAACAAATACCTACAACAAATGGAGCGAAATTAGACGCACCTACCTAGTTTTCTGTCTTTTTTCCTTTCTGTTATTTTTTTTTATTAAAGCGACTATAGCAACTTAAAATTGTACGTTTAATTTTTATTTGATTTGACCTATATATTTCATTGTACTGTTATACAAAGTAATGATGATCAGAGTTGTGCCATATGATGTAAAAAACCAGTTTTTTACATTTTTATGTAAAAAATTGTAAAATATGTAAAAAACTGTAAAAAATGTAAAAAATTGTAGAAAATTGTAAAAAATGTAGAATACTTAAATCATTTGTCATTTCCTGACAAACAATTTATTTTGACGGTTCTTAGTTGTTTATAAGTTCACGTGAAAAAACCTGTAAACAAAATGTCTACACAAAAATGATTTTCTGCTGGTGGAAAGCCATCCACAGCTGACTACAAAGCTTTAAATTTCCAAATTAACAAACTGAGTTTTGACAGATCAAAAAAACTAGGTACTACATATTATTTATCTCTCTTTAAATTATAATAACAATCACTGATGATAAGGATGATGAAGGTGATTGATACCTTTAATAAAATTTAACTGAATAAATAAAAATCTTTTTAATATTGAATTCTTAAATAAGCTATTCTGTCAAAACTAACCTTTCTTTTTCCTGTTTGTTCCCATTTATATTTTTAATTTTCAAATTACTTAATTGTTTAAGTTTTACTTTGCAAATATAGCAAATACTTCAACAGCAAATATGGAATTCCATCAGTAACGCTTACATATCTATTAAATTTAAAAAAATTAGTTTTTTACATTTTTTACATTTTTTACAGTTTTTTTATCAAAACAAGTATGTGTAAATTACAAAGTTTTTTACATGTAAAAAACTGTGTAATTTACCCGAAGTAAATTACACGCACAACTCTGATGATGATACTCTATGTCGAGTTGGCCACTTTTCTTGTAATGTTATATGTAAATTAACAGCAAATTTGTTCATTTCTGTTCACCTCAAATTTCAAAGTTAATTGGAACATGAATATGAGTCCATAATAGGTACTCTGTTCTTATATTTTACAGTAAAATTGGAGAAAAAAATTGGTGAAAGAAAGAAGAAAATTGTAGAAATTTAACGGTGGAGTTTATTGTATATTTTTTTTTTCTAAAACTAGGAGTTCCTACACGGTGAGAAAAATCCTATAATTTTTGTAGAGAAAATTTCAGAAAAATTACTATGCTCCCCTATAATCCGTGCGCGATCGACGACCAAAATAAAAAATATGTACTAGCATGGTAAAATTTAATGTGGTGCTAACACAACTTTTATCACACTCTTATGCATGTATATTATAGTTTAATTCTTGTCGTACTCTTTCATTTACGCATCTGACTCGCGACCTTATATTGGTTGCACTGTACCTGTAAAAACATGTATACAAAAATGATTGCCAACAATATATTGTAAATACATATACTAAAGATAGGTAAATAACAAAAAGATGAATTAAACGATGACATCATCCTAAGAGAGTGTAAAAGCAACTGACTACTAACTGCATCAAGGTGCTTGGTGGGAGCTGTCTGACAAAGTTTCTTCCACAGTCCACACCTATGGTTCGCATGTAACCCATGTAACTAACTCGCTGATTGAGGTACATTTCATTACAGCGATCCCAACAAAACCAACCTTCTTTCTGTTTTTTTTCTTTCTATTATTAGCATGTTAGCATGGAAATTTTTTTAATAAACACAATTAAAAATAATTTTTTTGTCGGTAATGGAACTTTTTACTGTGCTGTTTTACAAATTTTACGGAGATAATATTACGAAAAGAACATTCCATCCTTTAAATTTTTTATGATTAATTATAATCTTTATATTTTTACCTTACATAATTTAATATGTTCGCCTTTTACACGTCGATTGTAGTGCTAAGCACAGTAATTTTTATAGGAATTTTCTCTCCGTGTACTCCACAGTTATTTTAGCTTGAATGTAATAATCTAAGTGGATTTATACGTGACTAAAGGGAAAAAAGTTTGTGTACAAATTGAATAGGACAGAATAAAATATTTTTGAAAACAAGCTGAAAAATAATTTTATATCAAGTGGCTTGCCGTATGGCATAATATGGTACAATTTTCTATCCATATACATATATAAATTTATTCTATACGTTTGTATATTATGTTGATAGTTTATGGCAATCGAGGGTTCGTTACAATCGTAAATTTTCTAAAAAAAAAAAATGTCACTTGTTTTCTCGTCGTTTTGCACTCTAAAAAATGATTTTCTAATAAATCAATAAAATATACAAAAGACGCCAATTTTTTTGGTGATATACAAAAGAAGAAAATTTGTAACGTATTACTAACAATGGAAGTATTTTATAAAGGAATTTTATATTTTTCAAAAACTCAATTCACTTAATATCAAGGAAATAAAAGGAAAAGTTCACTGTTCCACATCATTATAAGATGTTTTATTCAGGTTCCCTTTATTTATTCAAAAGAGTAAGTTATTGAAATCGAATATTTTAATTCGGAAATTTCATAACTGCACTAAAAAAGTTTTATAGTTGCGATTACTAAAAAATTTTGTCAGCTTAAAATTGTTAATCTTTATCTGTTTATCAAAATGAGGATTTTAGCAACATTTCAAATTACCTATTTTGAGTTTATTTAATGAAACATACAAAAAATTAATCTATTCATTCTTAAGGTGTTTGGTGCGAGATAGTCAGGTACAAAAGTATAGCACAGCAAAAAAATTTTCTTTTATCAACAATTAAATATTGTATTAATATTCTTCACTTATTATATTTGTATACTACTTGTTTTTTCTTAATTTGCGGGCGCTTATGTTGTAGCAATATAAAAGCATTGTTAAAAAAGCGTTGTAAAATGATGTTTATAAATTATATTTCAAAAACGGAGCGATCAATAATTTTTGTTGTTATTAAATATGGTTTGTAACTTTGTATTTTATAACAAATTTTTATCAAATTCCTTTGACACGTTTTCATTTTATTCAAAAAAATCGTGTGAATATGTCAACTCTCCATAAGAGCCCGTGTTAAAATTACAAAACTTTGAAACCGCTTTACTCAAAATTGGGACGGTCAATTTTTTTTTCTTTTGGTATAGGCTCGTATTACTGGTATTGAATTAAATAAATATCTAGAGAAGTTTCGTTAAAATCCTTTGAAAAATCGTTTTTTGGACCAACTACTTTAAACAAAACGGAAATATGAAAATCTTATTTTTCGTAAGACAAGCAATTCCAGAATAGTATATTTAAACAGTATTGATGGTGCTATGGCACAATCGGTAAAAGTGCTAGTGGTTTCATTCAACAATATTTTCAAACCATATTTTATGTGAAACGAATTAAAGTTTCATGCCTACCTAATATATGATGTCTATACAAATTTTTATTAGACAGAGATTTCAGATCAGTGATGCTATATGAACTTTTCTAGCATTGGTAGCTGCGATTTCTTTAAATTACTAATTAGTTGAAAATAGTAACGTATCATTAAAACTAAAATATAAACCAAAATTTAAAGAAGTCGAAAAAGAAGATTTATTGATTGATTTGTTAAAAATATCCCTGTTACTAAAATAGGGTATTACAGACGTTATAAGCAATGAAATTTTAATTATTTTATTTCACGTAAGATATGGTTTTGTAAAGTTACCTTCAATAGACAAAGTTGTCAAATTTGACAATACTGACTTTTTAAGTAGAATATGTTGTATCGACGGATGACGTATTTTGTAGCACCAGGTACCCTTGTACTGATTCTGCTCTTCCAGGTTCCTCGAGTATTTTCTTTTCGAATGACTCAATTACATTTGTCTTTTGATATTTAAATTGTAAATACCAATATAAAAAATATTTTTCAATACCAATTAGAAGAGCCTTTTTCAACAAAGTATCTTACAAAACTTATAGGTTAGTTTAATTTTCCTATAATATATATATATATATATATATATATATATATATATATATATATATATATATATATATATATATATATATATATATATTTAATTGTAATTAAAGATCATCTATTGTATATATTGCGTTGACAATTTTTTTTTAAAAAGGTTTTACCTTTTTGAAGCTCGTTTGAAACATGAAATATTTATATTTTAATATTAAAACCAACAAAAATATATTTTAGTTGCTTCGCTGTATTGGATAATAAATTCAATATAAAAAGAAATCAATAAATAAATATATTTTTATATTTTCGTTTGATCGTGTATGAACAGAAATTATATTTACCATATATGATAACTAAATAAGTACGGACCGAATCTTTTTTTTGAGTGAAACACTTGGAATTTTATTTTTTTCCTTTTATTTGAAGAGAAAATATTACAAATACGTAAATAAAGTATATATATGAAACTATAATCTTCAAGAGTACTAAGATTTAAGATTTACTTTATGTCATATCTATGTAAACATTTATTTTCTGAAATGTCATAGATTATATCAGTGTTTCCCAAACTATGTTTCACTAAATACAGTGTTCCGCAAGCAGTCATTAAGTATTCTACAAGCAAATTTTTAAAGATGGTGTCCGAAAAAAAAATTATGTCGAAGTGACTGACATGCGGACAACAGGATATGCTTTTATGTGTTTAACGTTTTAAGTTCCTTATAGTGTTGAGCCATTTTTTATACGGTGGATACGGACCGCATAAAAACGCATAAAGAAAAATATTCAGAAGTTTCATAAATAAACATTCTATTTTTGGGTGATCAGTTTATATATTATGGTGTTTGTTTAACAGTTAATACGGTGCGCGATAGTCTGTATGAAAGTATAATAGTATATTGTACAATAAGTGTGGGAAATTGTCGAATGTCCACGAAAGCGAAGTTGAGCGCACGAACCTAGTGAGGGCGCTCATTCGCTTGAGTGGAGTTATCGACAATCCCGCAAGAGTTGCATATACTATTTCTTATTACGAATTTCACATACTTTTTTCTATTATTATCACTATTTTTGACATGTTTAATACTTTTTAAAATAATATTTTTAAGTGTTCGTCTTTTTTTCTGAATTAATTATCGTTTATATTAGATTGTTGGTGGTTTCTATAGAAATAAGTATGTAATATTTATTAAATGAAAAATTAAGGGGCGGCTTTGCGTGCTTTGATTAAATTTTGCGTGTTTTATTGTCAATTTGCGTGTGGAAAGTTAATTTCCGTATGCAAAAAAGTATGCGGGAAGAGTACAGTTGGCAAACAGTTATTTTGCGTACAGAAATGTGTGTCAAAAGTGTGTGCCAGATTAGTACTTCTCCCGCATGAATAATAAGCATCACTTACGAATCAGTAGGGGGTTGTCCAAATAATAAAGTCGTATAAAAATGTCATGTTATAAATTCAACAGAGATTTTTTCAAATTTATTTAATCATTCAAGATAACATGGTTTGGATCCTTGTTTTACCTATTAATTTCTGGGCCTTCTAAAACGTTAAATTTTCGGCTTTTATAACAGACGTGTATATATGTATAGTTAGGTAAACTGCTAGGAAAAAGAAAAACAATTATAAAATTAAATGAAAATATTAAGCGAATCTTGGAAATTTATCGCGAAGATAAAGACTTAAAAACAGTGTTGGCGAAGACTGAATTACGTTCAGAAATTTGAATAATGCTGACCCTATATTTTTTTATTTATACATTGTAATTTAAAAAAAAAGTTTAATTAAAATAAATGTGAAAATTTTTGCAATTATCTGTTATTAAATAGTCAAGTTCAATATTAGTTTAAGATTTAGGTACTTATAATTATTTAAATAAATTTGCTGCTGCCAAAGGCGGATCCAGTCTGTTGAAAAATGGCGGGGGCTGCCTCTAATCCTAAGAGAAATTTTGGGGAATTGTGTGTTCTGAATTGTATATTTAACTAAAAAAATTACCTGTTGTAGGTCAAGGGGGGGGGGCTGCAGCCCCCGCAGCCACCCCTCTGGATCCGCCATTGGCTGCTGTTGAGTTTTAGTATCATTTAATTTTATTTTAAACATCTATCAAAAACAAAATAAAGCACCATTTTCATACAACAAATATTGACATTTTAAAATTTATGTGTTTTTAATTGCGTTCTTAGTTGCTAGGAACACTCTGTATAATATTTGTATAATATTCATATTTATAACATATTTATATTTATATAATATTCATATTTATAACATTTATCTTATTTTTTAATATAACGTACGCTAATGTCTGTGACAAATTCATTCTGTAACCAGCCAAGACTGCAAATTTTGATCTTAATTGGTAATTATTTGTAATGTTGACTAATGGTTTACGGTGTTTATCTGAAAATCGTCGCAAATGACACTCGTCTGATATGACACCGTCGGAAATAACACGGAGCACAAAAAATGGTTATGGCACCATAAAATGGTTATTCTGTATTATATATATATATATATATATATATATATATATATATATATATATATATATATATATATATATATATATATATATATATATAATTGTTCGTCAACGGTAATTTTGGAAAGTCACTTTTAAGTAAAAAGTAAACGTACAAGTTTTTGATTGAAACAGAATTTTTGTTTAGGCTCGCTAACTGTGTTTTTCAATTGGTGTTCTATAAAAATTTTAGAGCTTGTTAGTAAAAAATACTAGAATCACAGTTTAAACAATACTTTGTGTCAGAAATAGTTACGAAGATGGGATGACGTAAGAGTGTCGTTTGGAATTCAAAAATTCCAAATGGTTATCCATGTTATGTAAATAATACATAATAATGCAATGAAAATATCATCACTAAAGTAAATATAATTTAGAAAAACAAATTTGCAGGTCAAATTCTGTTATAAAAATTTCCAGTTGATAATTATATATGTAAATTATTTAATTTTGTCTAAGTTTCACTGACTTTTTTTAAATTTTTAAGAACGTTGGCAGTGGAATATTAACTACATTAAATTTTTTTATTTAAATCTTGTCATCAGTTATTTTTGATCTTTTCTTGTAATTATAGTGTCTTTTGTGATTTGTAAGATATTTATGATATTTAATTATTATGGTGGCTTAAAATGTCTGGTGATAAAATAAATTTTGTTTAAATCATTCAAAAGGAAATTTGGATTTACTTTTTTTCTAAGTGCCGTTTGATTCAAATTTGTAAGTATTAATATAACTTGAATGCTTATGTAAAAATAAATATACGTCAAATAATAATAAATATTAATATTTTATAATAATTTAGTTATTTTAGATTTCAACAGTTGTTGGTACTAATAGGTCGTGACGATCTAAATTTTCGTGTTGAATACTGTCATCAATTTCGCGTTTGCTCAATTCATTTTAAAAAAAAAGATGCTTTTAGAGTTGTTCATACAATTTAACATGACTATTATCAACCCTAAATTTCACAAGTATAAACAGATTCAGTCACACAATCAAAAAAGGACATGCTTAATTGTTTGTACTTATATCAAAATAGGATAGAAAGTGTGTTTCATTACTGCCTATAGTAATAATCTTTTATTTATACTGTGCTAGAACTCTAAATAATGAAATTAAAAAGAACTATTATATTAACCTAATATTGTTTGAGTATTTTCATTTGAAATCTTTATCCTCTGACTAGAATGATGATTAGATTTATCAAACTCAGTTTTTTATTTTTTTGAATTTTAATCGGGTTTGGTATCATTTTCGAAGATCTTAGATGGGTGATGATCACCCCTACTGCACTTCTGTGGATCTGTCTAATGATACCTTTTTGTATAACTATATATTATTAAAGAAAAGGAAAGGGTTATTTAGTTTATAAATTTATATTGTACCTATTTTCCGGTCAGTGTGGGTACTTAACTAGTCTACAATTCAACTGTACATTAACTATACTTCACCTTATATATTTAAAATATTTGGAAGAAATTTTATTTTAGAAATTTGTGAAATAATTTCTCCTTTTTATATATTTGATAAATTTGCAAAGACCTCGTCAATTTTTTCCGAAAAAGGAAATGCTAAATAGAAATTTTCTTGACATCAGAGTAACGACAAATTCACAAATACATATTCGTATCAAAAAAAAAAAAAAAAAAAAAATGGGAAGATATTGTGTACAATAATATAGAACGGAAATCAATAACCATATTTTATATTCTATTTGAAGTATTTTTAAGGAAAAGTGGTTGGTATTCATATTTTGTCTTCCTCGAATTTGATCTGTGCCACTGATTACTATAAATTATTAAAAATAAAGCCCGATTTACATTGACGCTCTGCTCTCAGTACGATATCACTACGCTCCCAGTTCGATAAAATATTCTTACACAATAAGCAATGAGTGTATTCGCATCATCGCTCTGATATCGGTCCGATATCAGTCGCAGTTCGCTCCCGTACCAATGCCACCCCAATATCAATACCACTCAGGTAATATTTTATCGGAGCGATATCAGACTTGTTATGGCTTGCACCTATACTGTAAATACTTTTTTTTGATTCCACTCCACTCCGCTTGCACTCACAAGTAAACGTCCCGAGGCCGGACCTATCGATTTTGATGAAACTTAGATATGTTGTAGAACACTAAAAAATAAGCGACACGTATTTTTCTTTATCGGTGGAAAAGCGGTTTGAAGGGGTGAAATCGCCCTCCAAAAATTGGGGTAAAAATTTAATTTTTTAAATATCTCGAAAACGGTAAGAGATAGAGCAAAAGTTTAAATTGGCGATATTGCTCTTTTTTAAAGAGCTATCTATTGGTATGCAATTAGTTCAAATTGTGTTAACAGGGGTGGCTGGGGGTTAAAATTTAGGGGTTAATTTTGCAAAAATGGGGTGAAAATTAAACAATATAAAAATTTTGTGTACAGATTTGAAATCTACGTCAAAAAATCTAATTGACCTGTTTTTGCTCAATGTCCTAATATTAAGTCTAGGGGTAGTTAACTCGGGGGTGACTGTGTCGAATAGTCGTACTACTTGGGTAGTTTAAGAAGTTTTTCTTCATGGAAAATAGTTTAAGACATTGAGAATAACGTAGAAATGAAATTTTCGATTTCAAAATTCAGTTTGAGCAACATTGGAGAGGGGGTGAGTCACCCTCTTAAATTACATATTAGTTAACATACACTCATTTTTAATATTAACCCACTGACAGTGGGTAATAATGTCACAATAAGTGGTTCTGAAGTTGGACTATCGTATGTAAGGTTTTTATTAGGTTTCCATTCATTTTCAAAATGTCGTTATTTTCGGTATCGACAACTTTCGATAACGAAAACTATAACATCCATTAAAAAACAAACCTTATGAAAACATTACATACGACAGTCCAACCTCAGAACCACTTATTGTGACATTATTACCCACTGTCAGTGTGTTAATATTAAAAATGCGTGTATGTTAACTAATATGTAATTTAAGAGGGTGACTCACCCCCTCTTCAATGTTGCTCAAACTGAATTTTGAAATCGGAAGTTTCATTTCTACGTTATTCTAAATGTCTTAAACTATTTACCATGAAGAAAAACTTCTTAAACTACCCAAGTAGTACGACTATTCGACACAGTCACCCCCTAGTTAACTACCCCTAGACTTAATATTAGGACATTGAGCAAAAACAGGTCAATTAGATTTTTTGACGTAGATTTCAAATCTGTAAACAAAATTTTTATATTGTTTAATTTTCACCCTCTTTTTGCAAAATTATCCCCTAAATTTTAACCCCCAGCCACCTCTGTTGACACAATTTTACCAAATTGCATACCAATAGATAGCTCTTTAAAAAGGAGCAATATCGCCAATTTAAACTTTTGCTCTATCTCTTACCGTTTTCGAGATATTTAAAAAATTAAATTTTTACCCCAATTTTTGGAGGGCGATTTCACCCCTTCAAACCGTTTTTCCGCCGATAAAGAAAAATACGTGTCGCTTATTTTTTAGTGTTCTACAACATATCTAAGTTTCATCAAAATCGATAGGTCCGGCCTCGGGACGTTTACTTGTCAGTTGTTATGAAAAGATATTTGAATCGAACTGAGACCGAACTGCGAGCGTACCCAGAGCGGCATTATAATGTGAATGGAGAACGAATAGGTACCAGCAAGTTATCAGCACTGTAATGTGAACACAACAAGATTACATCGGAGCGAGAGTGGAGTAGGAGCATATCGAGAGCGGAGCGTTAATGTAACTCGGGCCTAATACTTTTTTTATATTGGAAAAAAATGTTACTGAAATGTATATCGTTTGAAAAAAGTTTTTCTATTTCACTGAACTTTTTATAGCTTTATCTTGTAATTGTTAGGATCAGAGTATGCTTACTTTTTATGGGTATGATTTTCGTATTATGAGCGCAAGCTAAAAAGAACTTTTTTACGTACATCTGCATTTATTTTTGTCTATCATATTTATAAATATACGTTTATTCACTCACTCCTTTAAAAGCATAATTACTCTGTTTGGTTGGTAACTATGTAAATAATACAATTTGTGTTCTCCTCACCTCAGTTTCTGGAGGTCCTTTGAGCTCGCGTTCATAATATATAGGTCAAATAAACTAAATCTGGTCTGACGTCAGTAAATAAATGCAAAAAATGAAGTAAGATTAGACGAACCAAATTTTACTCCGTTTGTCAATATGTCAGATGTCCGATTTAATTAGTTCTATCTATACTTCTATATGGTACCCATGGAATTCAATTTTAAAATGGTATTTTTTCAACCAAAAGTATAACTTCAATAGATGTAAAAATTATTAGTGCTGTAGAGTATCTAGATACAAGTATCTAAATATTGTATCTAGATTCAAATTTTAGTATCTTGTATCTAGTAACTAGATACTTTTTCTCAAAGGTATCTCTATCTAATATACGTATTTGAAGTGAAAAATGTATCAATTTAATAAATTTTAGAAGCAGATAAAAGATACATTTTAGTCATATAAGGATCTATTAAATCATCCAGCCATATTATTCAACATTTTTGAATGTCATTAGCTATTCACTAGTAACAGGTGAGTACAAAATGAAGATTAAAAAATTTCTTAGACTCATACTTTTTTTAGTGGTTATGTTATATTTGCTCTGGGAGCGTTTTTCAAGTGGAAACAAGTATTGCCCAAGTGTATAATTGTAACTCTTAATTTTATAAATATCAACGCAAACTAAAAACTGAAATTATCTAGGTTTGAATCAGATTGAAATAATTTAGATTTTTAGTCCTTACTTACATAATATTACTTAAGTAGTGAAGAAAGTGAAGAAAAAAATTCACAACTATAAAGAGAAAATTAAGCTAAAACGGGACCTTTAGAGGTATAAAATTATTATTTCAAAAGGCATTAAGTGAAAATTATGAAATTAATACAGATTACAGCTCTTTATGATATAAATATATCATATAAATTTCATGATTGAAACTAGATATTAGGAAAATAGATTTTCACCATTAATTACCGTTAATTTTACAATTAGTATTCGCATAATGCAAATTTTGGTCAGTTTTAACTCCAGACCAGTTGAATCTCAATCAAGAAAGTTGTATCTACTTATATTATCTTTGTATGATAAAGTAGTGGAGAGGTGTGTCAGTAGTAACAGAGGGTCAATTGTAACTTCAAAATTTGCGAGACATCTATCAATCCTATTGAAGAGTATTACATATCATAAACTGGTTTCTAAAGTTGTGCTTTACTGACAAAACTTTCAGTTAATATCATCCGGCGGTTTTCTCCCAGCAATATCAAATGTGTTTATATAAGCTAATCGTAATTTTTTAGTGCGTTAACATTTTTTTTATTTTTGAAGTAAATACTCCACCAATTGGAAGAAAAGTGATTTTATTGGAAACACAAACAATCAAATAATATTATCAGATAGGTAGCTTAGCTTTTTTAATTCAAATTAATATTTTATGAATTTTTTTATAAAATGAAACAGCGGTGGAACAATTGTAACAAATTCAGTAGTGTCGATTGTAACATGTACAACTGACAAAAAATTTTAGTTGAACAAAATTAAACTGTATATTTTAGGTATGAATCGGAATAATAAAGGAGATATAAAAATCTTCCATTAATGGGCTTAAAAGGTGCTTATAATATGCAAAACGAAAAACTAGGATAGAAACTATATAGTAATAGAAAGAGAAAAAATTCAGAGCTGTTGCCTGAGACTATGTTACTTGTCACCTTTCTTACTCCATATGTAAGGAAGAATTTTTAAAACTGGATTAATTATAATAACAAACGTGTAAATTCAACTAAATAATGAGTGTTACAATTGAACCTAAGTCCTGTAACAATTGATCCTCTGTTGGTGACGATTGTAACATTACACTTTGGTCCACATAAATTCAGTTATTTTAATTATTAGTCAACATAGAGTATTTTTGTGCAGTTCATTCAAAAGCTGAAAAATGCCCGTATCTTGCGTCAAAAATTTAATTCTCTGGGGCTAATAAATACAAAGTTACTGGCCTGTATATTTTTTTTTGCTACTATAGACACACCACTCCCCTACCTTTTATCATAACAAATTTTTCCCATGAATTTATATGTTCTAGTTACTTGAGACACTTTGTACCTATATAGTTTCGAATATATACAAAACCGTAGAGCTATATTCGGAATTCGATTTCGAATATATTTGGAACCGTATAACTAGTGATCAAAAAAATTACTATATACTGTCGGTAGGTAAGGTTTGTTTAATTCAGAAAATTGTGAATATCATAGAACACTAGAAGCCAACTAACATAAAAAAAGTGAAATTCGCTTGGAGTCATTTGTTAGTCAGTCACAGCTTAAGGCATTAGTCCGTCAGTAGTCGTCGTCGAGTCAACACACCATTATATTAACAATACACCCATTGTTAGTTGAGCACGTTGAACAGCTCTCTCTGGTAATACGTGTGATGTGATTGTATGTGTGCATACACATACTACTACAAAAAACCAAACTAATACACTGCGAACAGTGTGTATGTACACAAACAGACTACGTCACAAACTCATTACAAGTGGAACAGAGGCAAAGCCAATCTAGTTTGTCCCCTTGGTGAATATGTATTCGGAAAATGTATAACATTTTTTGTATCATTTTCATTTTTATTGTTTCTAAATAAAAACAGACAATTTCAAAATGTCATTTCTTTAGCTGTCAACTTCAACCATCTGTGTTGAAAAATGAGAAAAAACTACTACTGATAGGCGAAACACTGAACGATGCCTTCATTCGATTTTTCTGGAATATAATTCTGTCAAAAGCATTTTCATGATATAACTTTTAAAAATTTATTTATTGGTATTTTAAATTTTTTTATACGTTGCGTTGCAGTTATTTTTGAGTTGGCACACTAAATTCCACATTATAAAATATTTTTAAAAAAATTCGTTCATATTGTTGATTTTAGACGATATTATTTGTTATTTTTGTATTTATAATTTAGAAAGGATGGATTGTGGCTGTTTTAGATTTCACAGATACTTAACGGAGAATAAAATTTTAATTTTTCTAAGGAAATCAGTATAGAATAAAGGGGTTGAGTTTTGCTATATAAGGCAGAACATATTGGAAAAAAAATTTATGGTATGTAGTAGACAGTTATGATGGACTAGACAAGATACAAATTTTTCAGTGGCATGATAGCATAACGGGGCGGTGACGTTGAGAATTAAATTGAAATATAAATACTTCTAGAAATTATTTTCTCCATTTATGAACAACAGTCGTTATTCAAATGTCACAGTCCCACAAGTTTTATTTTAGGTCACAAAAGGATTAGTGTAATAAGTTAAATAACCTTATCAAATCATAATCTGTTTTGATTATTTGGAAGATAAATATTAAAACTTTTCAAATAAAATAAAGTTTAATATTACAACGAATTATAGTTACCGTCAGTTGGGACGAATCTGGACGATTTTTTCAGTTTTTTGGCAATAAATTGTTTAGAGTTTTCTAAAAAATTCTAAAAAAATAACTTAAATTCTATAGTATCACGAGCATATAGGGCAGTTATAAAAATATCAAAATTGGTACCGCAAAATTTTTTTTTTGGTTATATAGCGTCTAGATTCGCCCCTGTGTGTGGGGCGAATCTGAACAGTGCTTTAATTGCAGTATAAATCACATTCAGCCATGCATATGGGTAAAATCGGACATAAAATGATAAAAATAGCTGAATTTCCAACTGGAAATTCGCTAAGATAAATAACTGCATCAGCGAATGACTTTTAATGGGTGGAGTAAAACATTTTGGATTTAAATGAATTTTATTTCGATTTGCTTTTGAGTCTATCATGCAAGGTCGATTTGGGAACATGGAAATATTCAGCAGCTTGTCTGAGCGATTTTCTTTTATTTTTAATATCGGAAAGCAGGGGCACAACAACTACATATCTACAGGGAGTCCATCAAAAATTTAAATTATCAAATTTTTTGATAACGCAGTTCTCCGATAACAATGAAAGATGTTGTAATAAAATGTCGTCTCCGAAAATTTGATTTTTAAATAAAAACTATTAGTAAACCACTAAAAATTTTACTTTTTAATATAAATAAAATAAACTGAAGGAAAATTTCCAGGTAATTTTAGGAGGTCCGGACTCCTTGGACCTTGCCGATTGTTGCGCCTCTGTCGAAAAGAGCCCATTTTATGTTATCTAGACTAGAGTTTATGTAGTTTATACCCACTTACTTTTTATATTGACGCACCGTGGTGTATGAATTCGCCTCACCTATAGACAATTTTTTGTTAGTCAAATTAGAAATAAAAATTAAGCACAATACAGCTTTCATTTTGGGTAAATATATTGTCAAAAAAACGCCAAACATTTTGTTGCCAGTTCCTACTTTATATATATAACTATTTTTTTTGTACAGCAGTTTCTTTATAAGATTTCAAAACGCGCGTTGTTTCTAAAAATTATAAACAATGCGCCTGTAAAATAACAAAATACAAAGATGTCACGTTCACCGATTTTCTTTGATGACTAACTCATAACTGACAAAATTCAGTAGCATAAATTGATGTACGGTCATAACACTGACGAAGAAATATCGAGAGACAACTCTGTCTAGATTCGCCCCTACTGTCCAGATTCGCCCCTACTGTCCAGATTCGCCCCAACTGATGGTACGTCACCAGCTTTTTAATATTATGATTCATGTTGACAACAATGATTTTGCATAAAATAAATGAAAGTTAGAAAAGGGAAGAAGGTGTGTTTTGTACATATAAATGCTCCTATACAATCGTAGATATAAATTTTAGTTTCCATTAAAGAAAAAAATAACAGTTCATTTTTAACACTTCCTCCAAATAGTGCATTTGGTTTAAACATTTTTTAAGGTTTCGTACGTTAAAAGGAAAAACGGAACCGTTATAAGATCACTCTCGTCTCCGATCGTTCGTTTGGCACAGAGATTTTTCACGAATACTGTGTAACTGTGTAACAAAAATATTAATTAATATACGTGTGAGGAATCAAAAGAGTTATCTCCAATGATTATAAAAATAATTTTTTTCAATGATATAGTTCAAAACCGCAAAAGAGGCCGTGGTCTCTACCTAATCTCTGAAGTTTCTAAAGTTAAAATGTAATTTTTATAGGGTTAGCAAATATTGAATCATAGCTTACAGGAAAACTGGGGCGGACATTATAGGACGTAGTAGTAGCCTTTTGAAAGTTTTGAAATTTTTGTTTTGGTGACGGCCTAGCTTTCTACTCTTTAAATTTAAATTTTGAATGTATAACAATATTTCATCCTAACTAATATTATAAATGCGAAATTGAGTTTGTTTGTTTGTTTGTTTGTTTGACTGGCTTTTACGTCTCAACGGCTTAACCAGCAACTTGAAGCTTTGTACACATATATTTTGGGGGGACGGAGACGGTTATAGGCCTGAGGAACTTTTTAACCTGAGAAAATATTTCATTCCCGAGAGAAAATCTATTCAGTTATGACAGTTGACTATTAAAAAGCGGATGACTGATTTTAAACTTTGTATATTGTTAATAGAGTGAAAGGAAAAGAACACAGGCTACTTTTTACCCCGAGAAAATATCTCAATCTCATGGGAAAACTAATTCCTGTGAATAGTACATTTTAATTAAAAATAAAAGATTTTTTGAGTTTGTTAGAACTTAGTATATTGTTAATTAATAGAACGATGTATAACGATAAACATACGTTACTTTTTACTCCGAGAAAGTATCTCATTCCCGAAGAAAACGATGAAATAACGACAACTGACTGTTAAAAAAGCGAAAGATTGATTGCATATTGTTGACAGAAGGAAAGAAAAAGGACACAGACTACTTTTTACCCCAGGAGAATATCTAAATCCCGTGGGAACTCTTATTCCTGTGGGAAAAGATATTTAAAATGATATAAAAAGGAACACTGACTTCATTCGAATTTTGCATATTGTTAAAGCAATGTTATAGTCTACTTTTTATGCGGAAAAAATATTTTATTTCTGTGGAAAAATTCCCAAGAAGATAGTAACAGTTCCCAATAGCAATGCGATAGAAGTACCATTTTATACGTTTTAATTAAATGTCATAATTTCAAAAGTCACTAGTAGAGGGATGTTTGGGTTCTAACACACACTACGTCGTTAAAAGTATGGGGCCACTTTGGCTCAAGGTGTGTCCACACTTTTGATGCGGCACTGTACTTAATGTTGTGGTACACTGTCGTCTCAAAAGTGTGGTCACCCCTTGGGGCAAGGTATCACAATACTGTTGACGACGTAGTGTGTTGTAGAACCCGCTCAGCCCCTCTACTGCTACGTAGGCGAAGCCGCGGAAAAATGTTAGTTTATCATAACCAGTAAATATGGAGACAATGGAGAATGACGTCTCCGTGCTTGATACCAGAGGGTTTTCTTTGACTTTAGATAGATAGATAGACTGGTTTTCCAGTATATCAGACGATGTAACATTAGAACAATTCATGAATATTATTAACTTCCCATTGGTGTGTGCGTTCGTTAGTTCGTTCGTTCGTTCGTTTCGTTCGTTCGTTCGTGAATTTTTTTTCGCCTCGCATATCTCGAGAACAAATAATGATATCAACAATTAGATGCGTAATCAAAAAATGAAGACCGGATATAGTTTTCAGCAAATTCGGATTAACGGTTTGTTTCTAGTGATAAAAAAATGGAATTAACTTTATTAACATAATATAGATTATATGGATTTTTTACCATGTCTTTATTATATAATGGCCTAAGAATCTTCTGTGATGTTAAAAACGCCAGTAAATTATTGTAAAATTTAAAAAAAAATTTAATCGGAAAAACGAAATAAGAAACTTTTTGTGAAATATTTTTTGTCTCGCGTATCTCGAGAACAAATGATGTTATCATTTGTTTGATAAGGGTGGAGCCCCCACCCTTAGGTACAGAAGGGAAGCCCTCGGTGTGGTGTAAGGGGCAAAGCCTCTATCGGGGTCCAGAAGAGGAGCCCCTGAATTAAAAAAAAGTTATTCATTTGCACAATAGTCTTTAAGGGCATCCAAAGGGAAGTTGACAGTGTGGACAGACCTGTCCCCCAAATTTTTTATTTTTACTTGGAATCAGCTTTTCCTTCATATGTTTACCATGTTGAAGATGTTAATGTTAATGTTCCAAAACATTTATCAATATCAATCCATAAACATATTTTGATGACATAAGTATACATGAATATTTAAGATAGCATAATATAATATCAACACCTTTCAATATTCATGTGAGTCGCTTTAGAAATGTTACTATCATCAATATACGTTTTTAATGTCACTCTATAATAAATTAACTATGCATAGTTTTGTCGTTATGTATTCGATGTTTGTCTGTTCGATCATGTTCGACACGTCATATGTGATCAAACTAAAGTGTTTGACATACATATCTACCCGTATGTGTTCATAGAATTGCATACATAAAATATAAGTTAGGTGACGACTTATTGTCGCGACACTTCAAAAATGTTATCGATTATATTGGGAGAAAAATTTGATACATTGGCATTGTATATTGTATTTTAGTGATTTCCTACGAGGCTATTTATTCCTTGGAGATTATTTGTCAATATTTATTTAACTCTTTTGTTTGATATGAATTGATTATAAAAAATTCCATACCCATTCTAAGGATATGAAAACCAAACTATTTTACGTGTATTTTTTAGTATTTCTCGATCTAATTAATAAGACAAAACCGATACAAAAATCATCTCAGTCAATTTATACTTGATATTTGGGCACATTAAAATTTTTGGCGAGACATCTCAGGTTACGTCACGATTCATCATCAGTGGGTTGTGATTTTATGACCCACACTTTGGGAACTGCTATGGGTAACATCATCGCAAACAGCATACAAATATTTGAAAGTAGGTGTATATTGTATGCTGGGCGCGAGAAAAAACATCTAAATGTTCATACACACTGTCATTTAGTAGGCACTGTCTTTTTCAGAATTATTCATTAATGTTTCCACCTTATACGCTGTAACAGAAATTCTAGTCCGGCAAATTATAAAGCCCTATTTTCCTATTACTTTTAGGGTTAGGTACTTTAAAAAGAAAAGTGGAACCCTTACGAGATCATTTTTGCGTCCGTCCGTCAGTTTATCACAACGGTTTTTTTTTGAAAACTATGTAACGTAGAAATTTGAAATTTGGCATAATATTAGGTCTTGATGACATGCACATTTATTGTCGGGTAATAGTTAGAAAAATTTTTCTGAGGATAAAAATGGGGGTTAGTTTGGGCCAAATAAAAAAAAAAAAATTAATGTATCATCCGAGGTATCATTTAAAAGAGTTACCTTCAAGGATTTTAAAAATATTTCTTTTTATAATTTTTGATCCAGTGGTTTTAATGACAGACTCAAAATTCGCAAAAACGACCGTTCCCTTCGTTCACCTTCGAGGTTTCTACAGCTAAAATTTTCATTTTTATAGGATGAGTAGATATCGAAAGGAAAACTGGTGCTTTTTTGACAATGTAATAGTTGTTGAAAGAAAAAAGTTTAATTAACAAGAGGAAATAGACAATTTTAATACCTACTTGTAGGTATATACAAAATTATATTTTCAAATTTATGTTGATCCTATTATCAAGAAATGATTTTCTGTCAGCGTGTAGTTTAAAAATTTATTTGATTAGTTTACAGATTGGTTGATTTTATCGGCTTTTTATTTTTCTAGTATTTATTACCTTAAAACAATATGTATTTTAGATTCAGTAGCTCTAATTCGATTGAGAGTACCCTCGATTTTTAATAATCTATTAGTCAGTCAGTCAATGAGTTCACAAAAGTGTGATATTTGAACGCTAGTATTTTGGAAAATATTCTACGAAAACATATGAAACATGATTTAGAAAATTGCTTCTATTAACCTCAACCTTCCTGTAGAAATTTAATCCTATAACCTATAATTAGCCTCGGAGCAGGTCGAAAATTTGTATAAGGTTTAAATATACGGAAATAAATACAGTTTAGTTAGGTCTATTGGTTAATCACAGTGCGAAACCCTAATTGTATGAACTCGATTTTTTTATTTATAATTTTGCATATTAAACAAATATTGGCTTCAATATGTTTATCTAACACAAATAACCAATAAATCTGTTATATTAATATTATAGATAGATTGATAAAATATATGTATAATATATTCATCAAATCTAAACCAATGGACATAAATCAAATTCATATTTGATGTTATATTACAAATTTATGTGATAGGTAATACATTCATACGTATATGTAGGTACGACAGTAATAAATATATATTGAATTTGTCGTACAATAAAATTTTAATATTTGTGTCAGTTCGAATCGATTGTAATCATAGAATCGGCGCGATTATCAATCAGTTAGTTTTTACAAAAAAAAAAATTTGAAAAATTGGTTTTATAAAATATGATATGATTAAACATAGATATTATTTAAATAGGAAAAAATTGAACCATGTAGCTAATAATGTTAATAATAAAGAAATTAAGCAGTCGCGAAATATGTAATCTAACAAAAAACAGATAATATCTGAACATATTTTCAAAAATGGAGACAAATATAATAACGTGGTTTCGAGAATAGTAGGTATATTGTGCAATAAGTGCCGGAAATTGTCGATTGCCCACGAAAGCGAAGTTGAGCGCACGAACATAGTGAGTGCGCTCATTTGCTTAAGTGGGGAATCGACAATCCCGCACGAGCTGCAAATACTATTTTTTATTACGAATTTGACATACTTTTTTCTATTATTATTACTATTTTTGACATTTTTATTACTTTTTAAAATAATATTTTTAAGTGTTCGTTTTTTTTTTCTGAATTAATTATTGTTTAAATTACTTTGTTGGTGGTTTCTATAGAAATAATTATGAAATATTTATTAAATGAAAAATCAGGAGGCGGTTTTGCGTGTTCTGATTAAATTTTTCGTGTTTTATTGTCAATTTGCGTGTGGAAAGTTACTTTCCGCACTCAAAAAAGTATGTGGGAAGGGTACAGTGGGCAAACAGCTATTTTGCGAACAGAAATGTGTGCGCCAAGTTAGTACTTCTCCTGCATGAGTAATGAGAAATAAATTCCGGAACACTTATAATTTCATCATGTGCGTTCCTCTGTTTTAAACGTTATTGGCAGTCAAATTCCATATTACTGTTATATTTTATCTCCATAAAATATAGATGCCTTGAATGCACTAAGACAGAACAGCAGGAGAACCGCCCTGACTAAAAGTGAGGTATACGATTCAAACTTAACTTGCGGGAAGTTCTTCTAAATAAAATTTCATTTGAACTAAATGTACGTTTGCTCTCGTTTTATACAACTACCCGAGTAGAAATTTTTTTAGGATTAAAATAGGGCCCAGATCCGGTTTACCGGACTTAAGGTAGGGCACGGATCAGACAAACCATATGAGTACCCGAGTAGAAATTTTTTTAGGATTGGAATAGGGCCCGGATCCGGTTTACCGGACTTAAGGTAGGGCCCTGACCAGGAAAACTATATGAGGATCGGACCAAAAATGTAACGCTTTTTTAATTCCGGTCCTGATAAGACAGACTGCTTCGGTTACGATCAAACAGCCTTTTCTCGTCCTGATCAGGCAGCCTGTCCTATGACCTATGTTAGGGTATTTAAGCTCGTTTATATCTGTATATGTATAGCATGTACTCACCTTATTTTTGTAGTACTTACTCTTTATGATGCCAGCTTACAGCAGATTCATACTAAATTAAAAAGGCAACAGAGACAGACTGGATCATGTAGGATTTGAACACGCAACCTTTTGTATGGAGCATTTATCACTCCACATTTATACACTACTAAATCCACTGGTCTACTGAATTTTATATTGTTATATTCTTAATACTTAATATATATAATATAGCAAATCTGAGTTGACAAAAAGGGCAATAAAATTTTCCAAGTCAGTTTTAGACTGGAACAAAATATTTAGTAAATATAGTTAAACATCGTTTTTAAAGTTCCTACGTGAGTATATGTAAGTAAGATAAAAAAGTATGTACAAAATCATAATTTTGTACTTTCCCATATTTTTTTTTCCATAAAACTGAATGCGTAAACTCGAACACGAAACTTATATCAAATTTCAGTATAGGTGAAATAATTGTAATATGCAGATAATTTATATAAGTAATAAACCTAATAATAAAATTGAGTTGTTGGTATAAATGGATGTTGGATGTTTTTTTTCTTTATATTGTGCTTTTCGATATGATAATGCGATCGATTTGCAAAAATAAAATGGGGTGTGTTGTCAGGCATTACATTGTTCTTAACTGCTATAAAATTACAGTCATTACGGTAACTGTTTGCTACGATTTTGTATTTTGATCTTTCAGTTTATATTAAAATATATTTCGATTTATATATGTTATTTATTCTGTCATAATTCTACTACCTTTAAGCTAGATATTTTAATTCAAATGTAAATATTTAACCAAATACAGTAAAAAATGTATATTTAATCCCAATAAATCAATTTTTGTTCCTGTTTTGTGTTTATTTTCAAATTTATGGTTAAATTTTAATTTAAAAATTTTAATTTATGTCACATAAGTGTCAAATGTATTGTACAAATTGTATGTATGTGTACAAATTTATTTTATTAATTATTTATTATTATTCTCCAAAAATTTGTTTTAAAAACTTTAAACATCAGTTTTTTAATGTATTTCATTTCTGCACGATTTTTTTTTTTTTTTTTTGTATGTAAATCCTACTTTGGAAATTAGGTCAGCTAGACAAAGATGAATTTATCTGATTTGCCATATTCGTTGTCCTTTATTAATAACAGCCAATCATAATTTTTAAAATTTTATGGCCAGTCAACTTTCTTCTCTAAGTTGGTGGATAATACTTTTAAGCTTAAAAATTGTAATAAATTATATATTAACTTGGATACGGCAGGATGATGTTATTTACTTTATAAGTACAAACGATGTTTTCATTAAATTGTTAAAATACTTAAAACCTTATCATAAATTTGTTAGAACAGAACCACTGTAACCTTAATATTTTGGCATAAATCGCTGTAACCTTACTACTTTTGTTACAGAATCGCTGTAACCTTGCTACCTTTGGTACAGAATCGCTATAATATTACTATTATTAGTACAGAATTGCTGTAACCTCACTACTTTTAGTACATAATCGGGGAGACTTAAAAATAATTTTTTTTTTTAAATTTTATTGGGATACTGCTGCCGGTGGATGGCGCAGTCAGCAGCACCCGGCGGCATCGCCAACTGAGGACATGCGCCGCCACACACGATATAGATAAAAACAACACGTAAAGACAGGGACACATAAATGCACTAGACAATGGACAAACATACACATAATAAAATTCACCGATGAGCCCTGCCATCCCAGGGCTTCATAAAGAGCGGAAAGTCCTTGGTGGCGGTACGCTAAGTACTAACCAGAACGTCCGGGCACCAAGGACTGAAAACCAACGATGAAGCTCCCCCCGAGGTGTAAAGGGTCTCGGGGTGGAGGAACCTGACTAGACAAACTCAAAAAAAAGAAATAAATATCACAGTACAGTATCACAAAAGAACATATAAAAAAAAAAAGAAATATCACAGATAATATCACAGAATTCCATTGTACTCATGGGGGCCTGGAACCACCCACCAGTACAATGGAGTTATAACAACACTATTGGAGGCACTAGTGGCCTCCGCTAGTAAGAAAATAAAAAACAAACAACAAAACAACAATAACAACAGAAGCAACAACGAAATATCATAGATACAATATCACAGCTCACATATCACAGACAGCCCGTTGCACCCCGAAAATCCAAAGCCATTCAATGATGTAACGGGAACTAACAACACTTTTGGGAACCCGAGGGCCCCCAGCGGCCGAAAAACACAAATATAGAACACAAACAATAACAAAACTTATGTGCTAAAAAAGATTTTGTGATTGTCCTATTTATTAACAAACCAGAGCCTCGTCTGCCAGCTAGCCGAAGCTAGCGCCCGCCGGGCACGCCGTGAACGTGAAGGATGGATTTTAGCCCAGCTAAAAATAATTGAAATCTCTTGTTATGCCATATACTGGTACAATTATAATAATTATGGTAAATGTAGACCTTATCCTCGTCATTTGGATATTATTTTGTCATTTTTTTGCCCCCATACAAAAATGACGAGCAAAAAATAAAATAAAAAAATAGAGTTACAGTTTGAAATTTCCTGAACTATATATTATGACAAATTCCTGAACTATATATTATGTCAAGCTTTATAAATTTCTTTGATGCCACAATTTTTAAAGATTAAAACCAAACAAATCTATAAACTTTAACTTCTATAAAACTATCTGATCCCGAGTATTGTCATCTCTTTGTCTAGTTTCAACATTTAAGATTAAAAATTTTACTTCATTTAAGTTAAATGGTTTGACCTTAAATTAATGAAAATATTTCATTAAATATGGAATAAAAAGCTAATAATCTACAGGTAAGGCAAGATGTCTAAATTCTAAAATTTAGACATCTTGCCTTCCCTTAGATATTGTTTTAAAAATTCCAAGATTTATCTAAATAAATCTTGTAATTTTGAAAACATTATCTAAGGGACGGACGAGCAAGAAGGATATGCTAATTTAATCTCTAAAAAAAGTATGGTATTGGAACAAAATTATTAATTTATCTCAAGATAACAAGTCTTCAATTAGGTACTTGTGATTAATAGAGTAAACCGAAAATTAACAAAAATCTTACCATATTAAAAATCACTTGAAAAAAAACTGCAATTATTCTTCTTGCCGAACTAGGGCGGATAAAATGAATATCTTGGATGAGGAGAACTAATATCGCATTAAGTGTAAAGTGAAGAAGCAGATGACATTGGATCTGAGTCAATCATACATCTAACTAGCTCAATTAGGCTATTATTCTTTTTGCTCGACCTCTCTGTCTTGCCCGTCCGTACCCAAAAAAATAAATATTTGATGACTTAACGTCATCGATTCTGACTTGATGCGTAAATAATAGCGGTAAAACTTTTAAAGAAGGGATTACACATATTAAGGTATATTTTCTGTCTTTTCTCACAAAATAGTATTTGCCTTGAATACTACCACTATTCTAAGATTTGTTATTGTAAAAATACAAAAACAGTCGTACGAGATACGATATAATATCTTACAACCTCTTGAATCGTAATTATAGCTCTCGTTTACACAGCATATAACTTGACGCGTTAGCATCATTTATTATTCGGCGTTCAGGTTACTATAGTTATAGAAAATAAAACAGGTCGAAAGAACTTGCCTGCCTTTCTAGACATAAAGGTAATTGCTTACCGTCAATCTTGACGCCTACTATTCATTTTAACAAAATTACATTTTGAATAATTTTATCACTTTTTTTCAGTTTTTTTAATTTATTCATAGTTATTTTTTGTTTAAAAAATAACTTGGTACTCGAATTCATTCTGTTACTTTATTATTGCGGCCATGGTTGCCAAGGAATCTTCCGCTTCTGCATCTTTGCCAGAAAGAGGACTAGAGAATGGAGTCACTCGCCAAACATGTTAATTTGCTTTACTTTGTCAATGTATCCCAACAGTTAGTACAAGAGAGGATTACAGTTGTTATAATACAACGCCTCCCAACCTTTATTTATTTGTGGTCCGGTAAAATCTCGGATGATTTTGTGCGGACCGATAACATATAAGATCACATATGACGATTATCAGTTTTTTAAATAACATTCAAAAATTACATTTATATTTACTATGAAATCTCGTTTTCCAACCACTTGACCAACCACGTAATTCGGAAAAATATCAACTTTTTTAAGGATTAGAAAAATGACTAAAAGCAATTCTGTAATTCTAAATAGCATTCTTTTAGCCTGAAATCATTTCCGCCATTAATAAGAATAGCAATAAGTCGTGTAATATGAAATGTCGTTTTCCGACCACTAAAAAAGTTTACCATGTATAGTGCAGAATAATAGATAAGCTTTTTAAGGATAACAAAAATGTTTGAAAGCAATTCTGTAATTTTAAATAGAATTATTGTAGGATGGAACCATTTCCGTCATTAACTGGAATAACATTAAGTCGTGTAATATGAAATGTCTACCACTTGGCTTACCATGTAATACATAATAATATTAACACTTTTTTATGGATTAAAAAAATGTTTCAAAACAATTGTTTAATTTTAAATAGAATTGTTGCAGTGTGGAATCATTTCCGCCATTAATTATTGGAATGACATTAGATCGTGTTATATGAACGGCCGTTTTTAAATCATATGGTCGGTCATACATCCCCACCAAGCTACCGCCTGCCATTTTCTTTTGTTCAAACAAAAATATTGTACCTACCATACTTTGATAATCATGTGCTATTATGTGCTGTAAATAAATAAAGGAAATCACAAAAATGGATTATTTTACCGCCAAAAATTATTTTTAGGCATAAAATTAACCCTATTGTTTTTTTCTTATAATTATTACTGTGCTCTATTGTACCAAACATGAGTCATAAATAAAAACTAAATTCAAAAATCTGCGATTCGGGCGCATGCAATTTCCGCTCTTTTTTTAAAATGCATCAACTCTTTATTAATTTATGTTGTAAATTCCGCACCAATCAGAAAATTAACATAAGTATGTACACGACAAACCTATATACCGGGTGAGTTTTTTGATAATTGCCATTCCATTTATTCCTAAAATATTCACAAAAAAACGAAACTACTTTTTTAGAAATTTGGACGAAAGGAAATGCTAATTATGAAGGTGATTAATATTCAGCTAGCTCCTTATTATCATGAAAATTTAGGCAAACTAAATTGCTAAAATTGGTAATAAGACAGGTGACTCATTTTCAATTAACTGCTTTTATTTCATAAGAATTCGGGCAAAGGGAAACTAAACTAACCTCACCATCTAGTTTTATATCAAAGTCGAAGTATATTATCAAAACTAACTAAACTAACCTAACCTTAATTAAACTTACCACCTAATTTTATATAAAGTCGAAGTATATTATCAAAACTAACTGAACTAACCTAACCTAAACTAACCTCACCACCTAGTCTTTATATCAAAGTCAAAATATATTGCCAAAACTAAACTAAACTAACCTAACCTTAACTAACCTTACCACCTAGCTTTATATCAAAGTCAAAGTATATTGTCAGAACTAATTAAACTAACTTAACCTACCTTCAAAAAATATTCCATAATTTAATGTTCCGTGTTTGATACTAATGAACAGCATTGTTAAGGAACTTTCTGATGATATACCATAAGTGGGGTCTTACAATTTAAAAAAATAGGATTGAGGTGGCTGAAGTCTGAGGAGTTGGTTGCAAAAGTTTCTCATGCCGGTCATAATGGTTCTCCCTTCATCTTCTAGAAACTGTTTTAACAGATTTTAATTAACTATTACCGTTCTAAAGATACAAGGGCTGGCTTGCTTTTAAATTGACACCCTGTTTACGTATCATATACACATATACATATAAATATAATTGTATCAAAAAATAATTAGTTTTATTTTCAATTGTTTAGTGCGAAAAATACACATAGGATTATGATAGTTTCAACCTATAATATTTTGTTTGGTGCGGAAATTACTACCACTCTGCGATTTTATTGCTAAAATTCTTCTTTTTATTAATCCTCGCTGCGCTGTTTTTGTTTTAAAGCGAAAAGAAAAATTACATAAACATTTTTATAACTCATTGTAATTCACACATCTTTGGCGAATTTTTCCACTCACCGGGGTTTGGGAAACACTAGCATAACATACTTATACGTAATTAAATAAAAATGCTCTAATTAGAATTTTAAAATATTTTTAATGAAATCTAGCCATTACCGCCATTTTAGCGTAACCGACAAATATCAAATTTCACAGGAGAAGGAATTTCTAAATATTTGTATGGCGTTTGCGATACTTCTGCTGTCTTAATTTTATTACGCCTGAGCGTATTATTCCTATAATTTTATTAACCTTACGATATAGATAGTTATTGTTGGTTACGCTAAAATGTGAAAATGTGTTGTATTAACGTTAAACTAATCAGTTGCTGTAACTCGTTTATTAACGAATTTTGGAGAAAAACGTTAACACTGCTTGGTCCGTTACAGTTTAAAATGTTGCTTGCAATAAAAATCTCAATTTCGAATAATGTGTCGCTTACGCTAAATCGGCGGTAATGGCTCGAAATAATTTCACTTGATTAGATGTAGAAATTTGTGAATGTGACAGACAAAGATGAATCAGTGGTAATGACAAAAATATTATTATATAATATTTATAAATAAAAGTAAAATATTAATACTATTTACTAATTTTAATGTATTTTGTTAATGTTTACTTCGTAACTTTAATCTAATTTTACAGCTAATGTTCATCTCCAAACGTGCCTTAATAATTCATATAAAATTAACATATCAATGGGTAAATACGATGTACACTGGTTAACAAAAGAAAGCATATACCAAAATTGTCTTATTTATGAAATTTCGTTTTTCTCAAAAAGATTAGAAAACATAACAAAACGAAAACATATTCTCATCGATAAATTCGACTAGTTTGATTATTTTTACGGTAAATCCTAAAAGAAAAATTCAGGTGGTCCTAATTCTATTGGTCACTTATTTTCAACAACTTATAATAATTATTGAAAATAATAACCGGTAGATTTAGAAATTAAGCCTTTGCGTGCAACTGTCCTGTAACATAATTATATGAATCTTCTAGCTGCTGATATGGAATCAACTGACCATGGTGCGCAAGTGACTAATGCGCGACTGTTTAACTATATTTTCCTGGCGCTGTACACAATTTCACTTATTTATAAGCTTCGTAAATACATAAATATGGATAAGCTATTTTGTTACGTATTCAATCCTTTTATTGAATTTTCCGAATAGAAAATTCAGCTATTACAGCCACTATCATTGTTAGATTTGAATTCAGTGCTATGATAAAAAATTAATTTGAAGTCGCTGGAAACGGAAAATGGCATTCACTAAAATTTATATACTTATATATATATATATATATATATATATATATATATATATATATATATATATATATATATATATATATATTTATAGACTTATACGTGTGTGTGCCTAAAATAACTCTCGAATCAAACCCCCTATTATTGTTGCGAAATTTGATGAAAATTTTGAAAATTCCAAACTCCTGGACGAGTCCTCATTCAGACACGTCTGGTACCCGGCAGCCCACCCCCTCCCAAAAAATAAGTTTTTTGCCAAGTTTTTCGAACTTCCCTTACACCATGGAAGAGTACGCAAAAAATTACATAAAATACATTTTTGAACTATTACTCTCTATGCAAGCGAGTCTTCAAAAAAGAGTGATTTTGGCGACCGAAAAATCCACTCCGTTATGCTGGATGCTACGAAAGGGGTATTATAATAGTACCTAGACTAGTGTCGTAAATAGTGTTACTGTGTATTATATGAACATTTACAATGACAAATCTACTATTCAATTCAAATCAAATTAAAATTGAACACCAGCACTAAATATACAGTTCAATTGCACAGTGAGTTGCAGTGAGTTGTAGTTCGTTTAGTGCAACACTAAACGAAATATTCATTACAAAATATGTATTTATCGTACGTAAATGAGATAAATAAAATTAAATCACAGTCATTGAAAAATTTCATTTTATAATCGTCACCAATTTTATTTAAATGATACTGATTGATGAATACAACCGATGAATAGGTACATGTATACAGTACGGCTCAGTAAAACATTTCGGAAAATTTGGTGTGATGATAACTTACTACTTGGGTCAACATCTAGGATACTTTTTACTTCGCGAAAATGTTTTATTTCACGAAAAAATACAAAAACTCTTTTGAGCGTGCACACGTCACCCGAAAACTACTGAACGGATTTCAATGAAATTGGATGTGGTGATAACATATTACAGTGTTCCTTCTCAATAGTTCCGCAAAATGAGACGAGGGGAATAGCTTTTCCAGGAATTGTTGTTCTCGCACCGAATTCCAATTGCTCGCTAGCAAAGTAATATATTTCTTTATGTCTAAATTCAGAAATTGTAGTTCAATAATTTATGATTGTGTCAAAATTGAAAATTTTTCCAGGAGCGTCAAAACAAGTACGGGGGTCTAAAAATAATAATGTAATTTAAAAATTTAAATTAATATTTATATAACCATGTAACGAAACTCTAGTGGTTTACGTTTAACATATGTATAGATATGCTGATATGCATAATTGTACTATATGAGTATAATGTACCTGTGTACGGTACTGGACTTACAGTTAGGTATAATTACTTAATGGTATATCATTTTCATTATTAGACTGAAAACATTCATCAGGATTTGAGGACCTAATTAGGAAAATTTTTTAAACTAGTTCGTTCAATCTCAAAAATTACCAATATTTTATGCTGGGATAAGTAATTTTTCGATAGAAAAATGTTTGTATTATGCAATGTGAAAATTTAGTTGCATTATTTTTAGTTATATTTGAAAAAATAAAATTTTTCCCAAAAATTAAGGAATGTAATTGACGACATGGGTGGAATAATAGCCTAACTCGCTTTAGAAAGTTTTTCCGTATATTGCATTTTTTTGTAGCTCTGGGATAGCTCTATTTGTAAAAAAAATTCACTTTAAAATCTTAGAAAATAACGAAGATATTAATAATTTTCTGTTAGTTTGTTATTTTTGCAATTTGCTATTAGTTGACCTAACTTAAATTAAACATTGTAACACATACATACATATTAATTTATTAGGATGTGCATGAAAAATTGGGTTCTAATAAGAATTATATAGGTACGGTACGTATATCCAACAAAAATATTGTTTTCATGAGAAAAAAACATGATAGAACAGGTTCTACTACCCCTAATAAAGATAAAACAATAATACAATTTTGTAAAATATTTTTAAACCTATTTGTATACAGTACCTTCAGAAAATGAAGGTACATACAATAAAGTACTTTTTCCAGTTTAAAAATAAAACTGATTTTTTTTTATATTCAAATATTCATTTATATTCTTAAATGTAGCCTATAAGGTACTTCTGATTATAATTAAAAGAAAATTATTACCGAACCTTTTTCTATTTTAAATGTAGTGTTTTGATTTTGAATTGACAGTTGAGATGATTTTCCTATAAGAATGTCTAATTTCTAAACATATATACATAATTCTTAATTCTTAAATGTTAAATATGAATGATAGTTCTTTACGATATATAACTAAGAATGAGGTATATATAAGTTTATAAAATATTGTTTTAAATCATATAAAATAATTTGTTTTCTCCTCATTTTATAACGGCACTGTATGTGTATCTGTATGTATTTAAAAAACAATTTTTTTGGTTTGTCAATTATGTGTATTTATATACATACCTATATTACCTATGTACACTGGAGCATCGATTATGCGAACTATAATAGGTTTGGTTAATCGATCATTTTCGAAAAAAAAAAAACATTAGTGTTATATTATGTATATGAGCATAGTGAAACGAATAAACAATAATAATAAACACAAATATCTTTTGTACATACTACGATACTTACACAAAAACAAATAAATAAAAATTACATATAGTACATAAAGGTACATAGCGCTAAATAATGGTAAACACGTAAACAGTAGGCTTATATTTTAGAAAACAACAAAAAGTTCCACAATAGAGGTAGGAGTTACAAAAGGATTAATTTGCCAAGGGAAAGAACTATCAAGGAATAAGGTGATTAAAGAAATAGACGGAACTACTACTAAATTTGAATTTTGTCTTCTGGAACGCGTTTGGTTAATCGAGGTTCAGATAATCGATGCTCCACTGTACTTATTTTATTACTTGTTTAGTATCCATGTTTAGTATAGCTGGTGTACTTTTTATTTAAAAAAATCTTGACTTAAATTTTTAATTTAATTTAGGTTGTTATTGTATCCAAGTTGCCATTTTCATATTAATCCGTCGCCAATTTTTTTATTTGAATTTCGGATATAAGAACCTAATTTCTGAAATATTTAAATCAATTTATCTCAAAACTAGTATTTTGAAATTAGGCTATTATTCCACCCATGTCGTCAATTGTTGAGAAAATAAGTGGTCCACTGTAAAGCAATAAATTAAAAAAATGTCAACAGTGATTAAAAAATTTTCTTTTGCTAGCTAATGTAAACAAATTTCTATTTCTCTTATAAATATATATGTTTTTAAATAATTATAAATATACTTATCTCACTTACGCAGGTAGAGAGATAATTCACAAACCACAACAGAATACATACATAATATAAACAATATGTCATATACATGGTGATATAGTGGTCCATTTGTGTTTTTAATGAGCTTACCGATTCAAGCATATAGATACATCAGTAGTACATCACACATAACATACATAGGTATGTATAGTGAAGTCATTCAAGTACCTATGCATTTTATTATTTTAAATATTTTTAATTAATTAAATTTCAGTTAATTTTTATCGAAAGATGCAAATACGTATGTATAATATAGTGACATTATTAACGTAAAATAGGTATTAGTCATAAAGTATTATTTATTGATTATTAAAACCAAAAAGAAACTAAGGTATTATTACAAAAAATTTAAATTTTTAAAAAACAATGCATTCTAAATGGCTATTACTTTTAAAGAAAGTCTTTCAGATGACTTTTATATGTTAAAATAAAATATATAAACATTGACCCAACAATATATTGTACCTTAAAAAAAAAGTTCACCCCTGTTAATCCTGATGTATGTTTTCAGCCTATTCATTATAATCATCTATTTATGTAGGCAGTTAACAAGTTTATTTTATTTCTTTTTTATTTATTTTTAAAAATGTAATTATTAACACTTTCAGTCCCACGGCTTCGGCATCCGAAACCAAACAAAACTTCCCCAGAGGCCGACCGCGATCAATGATTAATTGATTAGTTGATTACTCATTATGTGTGCGATGTTTATCATGTTTATCATTCTTCATCATACGGATGTGTTCCCATTCACACAAACACATACATACCAACAAACACTACTCTCTTGGTTTCTATGTATAAAAAATTTTAAGATAAACAAAAAATACATAAAAAATATAATTTATATTTTTAAATAAAATTGATCTGAATGCCAGTGTATATGTAGTATGTATGTACGTATCACGTAGTACGTCTGTTTACAGTTTTATACATACATACGTGTGGAACTGTGTTGTGTGTTTGAATCATTTTATTTTATGTATTTGTTTATATAGTTGTTTTTTTTTTTTAAATATTGCCGGCTTCCGGGGAAATTTACTATGAAAGTGCTCGGGCCTCATAGTGTTAATTAAAAAGTATTGACTATTGTGTAACCTTTTTCTTTTACTAATCATATCACCTCATAAAATTTTGCAAGAATAAGGTCGCATCTGTAAATGTATTTTTCTAATTTAATTTTTATACCTGCATGCATAACACCTATATATGTCACATAATAATTTATGTCTATCTGTTTACATAATATGGACACTAATTGATACATATCAGTGAAACAGTGAAACAGTATAAACAATGCTGATCAGTGATGATCAGTTAGTCGAATAATGATGTTACAAACTTAAATTGTCTTACTATATTTATTCAATTTAGATAATTTTTCTTTCATTTAATATAAACAAAATATTTTTAGCTCTTATGAAATAAATATTATAAATAGGCGGCAAAGTGGGGGTAACGCTCGAGTCTCAAACTGGGGAAGCGGAACTATTGAGAGCGGAAATATTCAGAATGCCCACTGTACCTGAATGAACATATGGAATACTTTTTATTGCGGGAAAATGCTTTACTCCCTCAGGAAACTTCAAAGACAGCTAGTAAAATATTTTATAACGTTATTCAGTGCATTACTTTCTCGTGAATTCTCTAATGGTTGCATAGAAGTTGAATCTAAAATGCTCTGATGAGCTACACGGTATAAACGTATAAACACGTACATAGGCAGTAAGTTACTGTAGCATTTTCGGGGAGAAAATTGGGAAAAATAGTGGCAGGTTCATGATGACACGAGTAATAAAATTAATTTCATTTCATACAAAATATATTGTTCATAATATCTATGTAGGGGAGACCAGTGGCCAGTGGAGATGGAGTGGCAATTGGCCTTTACTCACTGGATACTACTCCAATCTGGTGGCGAAGTTGAATATCAGCTGGCACAGAAGCCGATAGTATTCTATTAAAACGCCAATTATCAGTTCACTAGATTGTATGAATTATAATGAATTTTCATAATTTTCTAGTGTTGATGTAAGGTAAATTTTAAGTTCTATTCTCATTGTATAGTCAACAAATATAAATTTTTGACATTTGTACTTCTTGAATATATTATAAACCTTACAATCAAAACAATATTTATATAACTGAAAAGTACATTTATTGATAAGTAAAGTTACAAACTTAATTTCGCTTAAAAGCCTATTTTAGAATAAAATAATCATAATGACCTTTGGTTCACTTTTGCACCACTTGTAGCGAGCATCAAATAATTAAATTTTAAGTTGCATTCTCATTATTTTTTTTTATTAACTAGGAATACAATTTTTTAGTTGGGATGGCTGAAAGCTCTGTCTAATTTTCTTTAAAATAATACAGCATACGATGAATCAGAAAGTTCTTTCTTAAAAGTAGTTGTAGCTTGGCGAAATGGCGTCTAACGGCGTAAAGTGGTCAGGTTTATAATGGCGCAAAGTGGTCAGTATCTCCGATCGCTGCTCAAGTTGAATTATTAGAATATTTTAAGATATTATATTAAATTCAGAACTTTTATTAAGTTCTTTATATTTTATAAACAAAAGAATTGCTTGAAATTAGTTCTTAGGGTTCCGTAAAAAAAAAACTGAAAAAGAAACTTATGCTGAGGCCTTAATATCCGTCCGTTGATATATAATAATTAATGATACAAACATAGTTTGATTTTGTATATAAACATGTTTATTACTCCAAGATATCTTCTCGGGTTAAAATGGGTACCCCTGGCCAGATTACCTTACGTAGTGGGGTAAAGTGGTCACTTTATACATGTTGTGAAAAACAACAATTGCAAAAATATCTTTCAAGATATTGTTGATACATTGATGGTCATTGGTTCTGCACTAAATCAACTATATGCTAAATACTTATTAATTTGTATTTCCTTTTAAATAAATTAACTAGACAATATTTTGTCTCAGAGTGGCCGCTTTACCCCAATCTCCCCTATATAATATCTTTATGTGAAACTAGCTCTTACCTGCAGCTACGCCTGCGTAATATTTAAAATTATGATAACAAGTTAAATAACGATGAAAGCTTTTTCCAATGCTTCGTTTTAAATATATTTTTTTAAGGAAATTAAATTTTGTCTCGAGGTAAAATGTAGGCTTTCTAATTTCCATTGTCTGTATTATGCAAAATTTGAAGTTAATAATATTCCCTTCTTTTAATAATTAACTTTCGCTATCTCTAAATTTCGTTTTAAACATGTTTAAAATGATAAATATTCTGGAGCTAAAAAGCAGGCTTGTCAAATTCTTAATTTTCTGCGGTCAGGTATTGTGAAAGATTTTGGGTTGACGAGCCTTTTTGAATTTCCGCTGGCCTTGAGACAACAATTCTCTTATCCTCTAGCCACCACCTTCTATTTCCCTCAAAATACCCTTGGCGAACCAAAAAAAAAAGAAAATTACACCATTACTTAATTTATTTTTCTTACCAAAGTCTTACCAAACGAATAATGTCCAGATCCTTTCAATTTGTCGACGGACCGAACATTTGCTCTCCGCTTATACATGCAGAACCGGACTCGGAAAAATCACGTGATGACCTGACTTTTCGGTCGAAATCGGGTGGCTCGTAACCCTGCTAAAAGTAGTCTGTGAACATATTTTGTATAAAATTTTTGTACACACATATTTTGTTTAATATCTCAAGGACAAATCCAGGTTAAGAGTCAGTGATCCTATATTTGGTAATCACTTGGGGTACCCATGTAACTACATATATTATTACAGACATCGTCTATGGAGACCATTTTCGTATGCTTATCTTGCTATACCCTTTACAGCCCCCCCCCAATCCAAAATAATTTATATGGCGATTCGGTTAGGGACCACTTTTTCCCAAGTCTGCTACATATACACTTAGTTTACCTACCTCTTAATACATTTGTAATTCTTCAAATATAAATATTTGTAAAGCTCTTACTTCTTGTTGACATTACATAAAAAGAATTTAATTAAATAGATTTTAAAGTAAATGATATCTATATGTGTACCGTCGCTTTACATATATGTAGATACAAATAGTTCCAACCAAATACTACTGGATGAATGTTTTAAATTCTGTTGTCTTCTTCAAACTGAATTGATTACGAAAGGGTAAAGCAGGGTTTCAATGACGAAATTGCTATTGGGACCGAAATTTGAAGTGATGTATATAAATACATAGTCGTTGGTATTGATGTATAGAAAAAATTAGCGTTCTTACCATAGTTCAAAAATTAGGCAACATTGCACTTTGCTATAATATAGTAGTCACTGGGGAATTCCCTTACATTCGATAACTCTTACCTGTATATTGCTCGTATAATATTTCACATCTCAGCTACAACTATTGAAAAAATAATTATACATATTGATCAATCAAGGCAATGAAATATGTATTACATTGTACTATGGTTGTACATATGTAATAATATTTCATTGCCTTGATTGATCAATATGTATAAATTTTTTTTTCAACAGTTGCAGCTGAGATGTAATAAGAGAGTAATTAATTAAAAGTAATGGCAACCATAACTTGCGGCTATTTTTCCACAGACAACCATGTATTATCGTGTTCAGAAAAAATAAAACTTTCATTTAGTATCTAATTTTCTTAAAAAACACGTGACCGAAAATTATTAGCAGTAATATACCTGTTAACACCTGGCAACCTAGAGGTTGCGGCCGATTGAGAGCTGGCAACCCGGGAGCAATGTATTACATTACCATTAAGGATTCATTTAAATTAAGTTTCATTAAAAAAACAGATACCTGCAGAAATAAGCTGCGGGATCTTAGACTAAAATACTGTTTCGCCTAAAGATGTTCTAATTATCTGTTGATGTATTTTAAAAAAATTATATAACACATTTACTTATTGTAGTAATATAAAAATAGTAGGCATCAAACTTACACTGGCTTTGTTTTCTGTATTGGTAACAGTAAATAGAATTATTAGTAATAAATAAATATATTTACAGAAACAATATAGTAGCCAATAATTAATTAAATTTGAATAAATTCAAGTTAAAAATATCAGCAAGAAATAGTATGTGGAAATAAATAGTGACCATAGATATTTAATTTTTAAAATTCCCAAATTATTTTTCTGCAAATACTTAACAACTAACAATTTGTATGATTTTTTTTATAATCTTATCAATAGGTAGCTTTATACAGTAATAAAAAATTGATATTTTACGGTTTTTCGTAAATTTCGACGGTTAAACAAAAAATTTTGCAAAACTCTTTCTTAGCAAGCGCCTACGACCCAATAGGGACCTACATGCCAAATTTCAAATTTGTAGGTATTATAGTTTTGGAGATTTTGTGATGAATAAATGAGTGGTATTTGCCTTTTATATAATAGAATATATATGGCGTAATGAAAAAGAGTTGTTTTCTCGCTTTTAAACCAATTAACAGGCAGACTTATATACTTACTAAAATAAAGAAATTCAAACTTGTAAGTAAAGACAAACAATTATAATTTGTCTGATTTGCCCAAAATACACTCGATCTAATATTATTTCATACAAATTAAATGTCATTTAAATAACTTTTTTCTTAAACAATTTTAAATTACCTGGAATATACATATATATACGGAATGGAACTAAAATATTTCTTCTAATCTAATCCCTTGTGTTACTTGTTGTCCTCGAGCTTTTAGCAAAAAAATTAACACTCGGGATCTAAAGTCACACTTTGGTGTAAAATATACTATTTCTTGTTTCCTACAATAAGATAAACAACTAATTTAAAAGGTAATTTAATATTCTTTCAAACTTCCGTTAGACTACTAGAATATTTTTAGGCCTTCGAAGAAGCCTTATAACTTTGGTCTGTTATAAAAATTTGAGAGAGGGGGAATCGGTAATAATAATAATAAAATATAAAAAAATAATTAATGAGTTGCACATGCATATACTAGAGGGGTGTATATTCACTGTACTTAAAAAATAAAAACCAGCCAAAAAACCAGCCAAAAATCATAAATTAACACTTTCACCATTATATGTGAAGAATACATAAAGAAAAAAAAATGACTACAGCAATTTTGCGTTTTCATAAAAGAAAGCAAATTTTTTTTTTTGGCATCAATTATATTGTGCTCTACGTTAGTTTTTTTGTTGTATATTAGCTCTATCGACGATCTGTCACTAATGTCAACTTAGAGGCACGATCGTGGTCAGAGGTAAATATCTTTTATAAAATACATATTGATCGTGTTCCATTTAGATATCACAAACAACATTGACTAGTGCATTTGATGTTTCACAAAAAAACTACTTTTTTAAAAAATTTTCTTGCAATACTAACATTTTAAATGCTTTTAAATGCAATTAAAAGGTTAGTCTTGCATAAAATTTAAAAAAATTAGTTTTTTGTAAAAAAAGAAATGCATTGTGTTACACAGTGTCGTGTGTCCGTAATGGAACACGACCATTTTATAACTAGGCGAGGAAACACCGTATGTACGAATAACTCGGATTACAGTAAAATGGGACACATTGTACTGTATATTAAAATTAACGTTTTGAAGAAATTTAATTAAATTGAAATATTTTTATTAAAAATTAATGCGAGAATGTAACAATACTTATGTAAGTGTATAAATATTCTGTGTGATAATAATAAGAGTGTTCTGTGTTCAGAATTAGGAATTTTTTTAAGTATGTACCTACATGCATTATCATACAAAATCATAACCATAGCTTTGATACGTAAATTAAACGTACATACTTAATTATTTTTTTTAAAGAATTGTGTTGTTGTTGGTAGTGTGTGGTAGTGTGTACATACATACTTATTGATTTGATACATACAAACCATACATACTTATTGGTTTGAACCATAGAACATAAGAAGGAATACAACTATCTCTTTTCTGCAACCACTTATGGGCAGGTATGTGCATTTTACAGAACTATGTTGCCATTCACTTAGTAGCTATCAATGGGTTTGTTTCAATTGTTGTCATATTGTTATACACGGTGTACGTGGTATACGTACCTCACGTACATGATGCATGCCACATGCATGTTATGTTATATGCGTATGCAAGACACCCATACACACAACCATCCATTGCACTACCACACACAACTCCGCGTGCACATATATGACATAGTGGTGGGGTACTTTCTGTCCTTTGGCGTTACACTGGTTTCAGTAGTATAGAGATACTACCATAGAGTAATAGAGACAACATATCTATCTCTACACTACTGGAACCAGTGTAACATGTAAGAGATAGACTATATGTTGTATACGTGCACTTGGTTGGTACTTGTGTCAGGAGCGGACACAAGGAGCGGACATGTACTCTTTGAGATTAAATTTTATTTAAATATTTTAATAAGTTTTAAGGCGTTTAATAATCTTGGAGTGGCTTTAAAAGTTGTTTAATGAGATTCTCTATAATAATATTACTAGTGTAGATCGTGAAAATTGTGGAAATGGAAATTAAAAGTGTTCAAGAAATATTGTCTAAGGCCCGGGATACACGAGACACCAAAATGTCGACACAAATGTCAGACATAAATTTCTTTACTTCAACAAATTTTTTGTGTCTGGATAGTATCTGTACATAAATGTACGCAACATGTGTCTGAGCTGTTCACACGAAAATCGAATTTTAATCGATAACCTTCTCAGTGAATAACCTTAAAATGACAATATGTCAAGTAACATATGTATATGATACACATGAAAAAAGTGTAATAAACTTGTAATAAAATTATTTTTTAAACACTTGCGAATGAAATAAAATCATAAATATTGTAGAATGTTATTTAGTTATTTTTCTGTATTGACAAATTCACAAGTGTACTATGTACAAAATGATAAATTTTAGGCGGGGAATTTAAAAAAAAAATTATAATTCTTTCTTTATCCTCCAATCTATAAAAAACGTCGTATACAATTAAATAAAAACTTCTCAACACTTAGTATAATTTAGATAATATTTATCAATTAACATTTTTATATTGAATGGAAACAAAAGTTATCAACTTTGTTGTGATGTAATTCATTTCTATACCATAAAGTAAAATTCTAAAAAATATGTTGGTAATTATGTACATTTAATTATGTACCATGAATCTATCTCTCTTCTGCGAGTGTATGAAAAAATGTTAAACCAATTTGAAAATTTATCGCAGTTGTTACGAAACTTTTATTTTTTTGGCTAATTTCTATCGTTGACCCGAACCAACCCATTTATTTCCCGTAGTATCGCTGTTGGAACGAGCCTCACATGCGTTCCATTGAATACACGCATATCGACCTTAGACACATGCCGTACTTATATCGTACCGTTGCACTAAATACATTTTGTACCTACATTATATGATGTCCAGCAGTGTTGTTGTCAGTGTTTGTCAAACCTAAATTGACGTTTTAAGTAAAGTTTGGTTAGTTAATTGCCGAATAAAATTATCGTTTTGTGTAGTAAATCAAGGTTTTATCGAGTTACTCTTCTTCTAAATACATTTTGAAGTGCTTTCCGTGTAGTTTGAGTGTTTTTTCTCGACTTTCGAATAGTGTCAATTGCCGGTAGTGTTTGTTTGAAAACCACTGTATTAAAGAAAATCATTTGCTATCTTCAAATCGATTTATTTTTGTCGATATACTTCACATTACTTCCGGCAATATTGTAGCGTCACAGTTCCCGTTCTCGAAGTTTTTGTGCCTTGTCGAAACTTTTAAAAATGCATTTCGATACAGAATTATTTCTTGATTTTCTCGTTCATTTTTTAATATCATCACTGCCGAGTTACAGGCTGATTGTTTAAAGCCTGCATAATTAATTGCCGATCTCTATATGTTCTCCGCTGGTGAGTTTATTTTCTTATTGTTATATTTCGTAAACTAAAATACTCGTGTTTCTTTCAGAGGACATCATTTTTTTCTTTATCTTTCTTATTTTTCTTCATTCATTCTATTTTGGATTTTCGAGCATTTTTCGAGATTATTATTATTTTTATCTCTCCGAGATTTTCTACGTTTTGATCTTTTGGAATCTTACCGCATTTTCTACAATTTTTCGATTCGATTTCGCCTTTCATGGATTGGATTTAACGCTGATTTGGAATCATTGATTTATATGCTGGATTACCGATTATTTACCGCCAATAAAGTTGTATTCTGGATCGTTATGGTTAACGCCGTCGAATTATCAATTTGAAACACTGATCCATTCCCGAGGATTCCGCTTAACTTCCCGTGGATCCACGTGTAGCCGACAGGTTGTGACCTGCAACGAACCGATTGATCGTTTCGGTTGGAAACTGGTACCGCATAACTGAATTACCGCATCTTTAGTACATCCGGACTCCAATGTTTCGAGATGAATTCCGTATAAAATACAAGTAAATCACCCATAACAAAGGGAGGTAACAAAATTTAAGTTTTCCGATACTTAAGCATTTTTTTATTAAAAGAAACATTAATTGTATGAGTAACATTACATTTACCGTTATGCTTCAATTTATAAAGCATTTTTGAAGATTTATTTATTTTTTTTGAGAATACTTAACCTGTATTATTAGTAATATTACCGAACTTTATGATGTCAAAAACATTGTGAAAATTCAAGAACGTTCTTAAATTTATTTACCTGAAAATTTGTATTAAAAGATCTGAAATTACTTATTGGTGAAAATATTATAAGGTTCAAGTACACATTATTAACTTCCGTCTAACTCAACTTTCGGTCCTGTATGTATTTAGTTTATTAATAAACTTAATTTAACCGTAGTGACGAATTACTTAACGCCCTTTACTCTCGTTTCAGAAGTGGTTTTACCCGTCTTGCATTCTGGGGTAAAGCTGAAGTCAATAGAATGCATGGCGCCCTGATTTCCCGCTATCGTTACCGTACCGTTTACGAAATTTAGAACCCCCCCCCCCCCGTATGTTACTGCCGACTGAGTCCGAAGCCGCGTTGCCGTACCGATGATGTAATAATTTTTACGTCATACAGTGTTTACACCTATGCGATTTTACCAGAATATGCACTCAAATTACGGCATTGGGGTAATCGTAGTTGTTAAAATTAAGCCAATTTTTCTAATTTTCGCGTTCGATATCTCGAAACGAAGTGAGATATCGATTTTTTTATTCTTTAAAAAGTGTTTATTTTGGTCTATTTTATCGAAATATGCACTCAAAAGTTCATACAAACGCAGACACACAAAATGATAAAAAAAAATTTGAAAAAATTGAATTTTTTCAAATTTTAAAAGTTTCCCAGCCTTTCCATTATCGATATCGAATTGTGTTTCGCTGGTATCTATGATTTAGGGTAACAAAATATTTTAAAATAATGAAAAAAATTCGTTAAGTCCTCTGAGAAGGCCTAACTTAGTGCGTGTCAAAAAACACGCACTTGACGAATTTTTATAGAATCGTTCGTTGTAAGTAACTAATTTATTTTTATTTTATCTAGCCGTAAATATTTAAACAAAAATTACAACCTCTCATACATTACACCGTATAAACAAGACTCTTGGGACCAAGATTATTTTTTATATCCATTAATTCCAGTCGGCAAACAGCAGATTTCATTTAAAATAATTGTTATTTATACACATCAATTTATTACTCAAAACGAGAATTAAAGGAAAATGAAATAATTATTAACAATTTCCATATTTAATTATGTATGTTTGACTCGAAATTTTCGCTTAATGTTTTTTCTGGTACACATAGAAATATAAATTTGTGTGAATTAATAATATTGATTTGAATATTAATGTGAATTTTAAATATGAATTTTCACGTAGCAATTTGGTATTTAAGTAGATATGGAAGAAGTACATATCTATGAGGATTCTCTTATACGAATAATATATTCCATTGGGATTAAGAATTAATTTTAATAGCTTTTACGAATGTAAGAGTTTATCACTAATGCGATTTCAGAGTGGAACTTTAATATGTATACCTGAAATTTTATAATTAGACAATTACGGCACAAATTATTTCAACCCTTCAAAATGACGTCATATAGTTTTTAAACCAATAACTGAATACAAAATTTTTAATACTCCTCAAAATACTCCTTCTCGATCTAACATTTTTTCGGATTGTGGCAACCTCCAAATAAAATTCTATCATAGTCCCGAGCTCAAGTCTTACCATGACAATGACAGTAGTAGCTGAATTTTTTTTTCAGTCGGAAATTCATTCAAACAATTGAAGATAGGAAGTAATGAAAGAAAAATTTGAAATATATTTAGAAATACACTACCAGCTCAAGTGAGAAAGTACCTACAATAACCTAAAAAATAAATATTTTTAAAATCAATCAAATTTCATCAAAATACTTCTAGTAGTTTTTGCATGATGCGTGCACAGACAGACGGACAGGTCAAAATTTAAATATCGCTGTTTTGGTATCTAAATTAATAACTGTCTATAATATCAGTATAATTTTCCAAAAATATTCCATGTACATACAGACAAGGGCCAAGGAAAAAGGCTTTTTTGTTCATAACTTATTTTCTTGGGAGGAATTTTTTAAAAGAATGTAGTTTATTCCCGGGGCCCACTATTTTTCTCCACGGCCCTGGATCCATTTACAGTTTTATTATATGTATTTATAGATTTGTAATGCACTGCATTTTGTAAGTAACAAAGACATGTACTTGGAATATATTGATTGTTTTTTAAAAGTTTTTGGAAATAAATTTAATTTTCTGGGGGTTTTAAGGGCCTTATTATTTCATACGCATCCGTTTAATGATAAGTTTAACCTTTCCCGTATTATAAAATTCATATGTAAATCGGCATTGATGTCTCTTTTCCAAAACCACGGTCTATTACAATAAGTAATATGAACTGCCATATTTGATTTTGTGGACTTTTAATATCAAAGCTTTCCAGTGATGAAGGAAGGGTTACTAACAATATTATTTTTATCAAATATGGTAACTAAACTTTGTATACCTTAAAAATTAATGTCAATTAACTTTTATTTATGAAATGATTTTTTTTAATCGCTTTCTGTTTTCGTTAGTACAAGGTCTAATAACAAAATAAATTAATTTTTCCATTAATCTTCTAAACCAGACGTTAGAAAACTACGGTCGCTGGGCCAGACCTAACCCATCTGTTGTTTTTAATCCGGCTCACCAATCAATATAGTGCCTTTAACTTTAGTAATGCTTTTCAGTTTACGAGATATTTACGATCAAAAGTTTACGTTTACGAAAAGTATTAAAAACTAATTTTTTCGAAAATATTCTATTGGCGACTAAATCAATGGAACTAACAGAGCCTAAATTAACCAGTTATAACCAGTCTATGACAAGTTACGCGGTATCGATAATTTTCGGTAACGAAAAGTAGGTTTTGACAGTCCCAATATGTTTGGAATACCTACAACTTGCTTCGCTTAAGCCTTCAAAAATTTCGTTATTTTTTCGCTACGACGCGACGCGACGCACCGTTTACGAGATATTTACGATCAAAAGTTTATGTTTACGAAAAGTATCGAAAACTAATTTTTTAGAAAATATTTTATTGGTGACCAAATCAGAGGGACTAATAGAGCTTAAATTAAACAATTATAACCAATTTATAATAAATAGTTCGTTATCGATAATTTTCGATAACGAAAAGTGGGTTTTAACAGTCGCAATATATTTGGAACACCCACAACTTGCTTCGCTTAAGCCTTCAAAAATTTCGTTATTTTTGAGCTACGATGCACCGTTTACGAGATATTTACGATCTAAATTTTCAATAAATTTTTATGGTAGACCGACTTCAGAGCTAACGAATGCTCAATTCTATTCTATTTTAATCGAAATAAATACGCATTACATACAAATGTGCATGTAAGTATGTAATTCAAATTTCGTTGCCTTATTTTTTTGAAATTTTTTTATATTTTTTTATTTTCACACTTGTAATAGAAAATGCCTATCTTTGGTGGTCTCGAATAACACGGTTTCAGAGAACACGTAACCAATTAATCGTGTTTTTTGGGGGATTGCTGTACTTATTTTTTAAATGGCCAGATTTATAACGAGTTTATGAGCTGTTAGCTTTACACTGACAGTTAGTAGACAAGTAAGTAGTGTTTATTTTAAGCATAATATTGTATTGTTATATTCTTTACTATAATTCTTGCTTCTTCTTATCACTAAAATTTTTTACTGTTTATTGTTTAATTATCACTTTTGTCGCGTTCGTTAATTTGAAACGGTAGGTAGATAATTCACGGTATTACGCAGGTATAATATATTTACGTTGCCAATTTTAAATTACTTGACAATGGCATGTAGTTTCTAGCTATTTTATTTAGTGAATGAAACTGACATCGCTCATCCATTATATTATGCTGTAGGTATTTGTTACAAAATTTTCTTGACTAAACAAAAACCGATACAAGGACTTTATCCAGGTGTCTCATTTGGATGTACACATACGATTAACATGTCAATTTTTAACATTGGATTCCCAAAATGAAAAAGTTATGTCACAAGAGTGCTTTGAACAAACTAAGAATACTAATTTAATATTATAACCACTGTTACTATAGTTTTAACAATAATAATGCAGTAAAATAAAGAAATTAATGTCGTAATTTTCAAGGAATTCACTTTTTTACATAATAAATTTTTGTGTCATATCTGCCATAAATTCAAAATACCCCTGTCGCAGCATCTGCATAACATAGCGAATTTCCAAATTTTGGGGACTGGCGGATCTCATCTAAGAACTGTACCTATTTAAAATAGTTTAGCTTTCTAAGAGTAAAAGATTTTTTAAAATCGGCTGGGTAATTAGTTTTGATATTTTTGGAACCCAAGAACCCGAACGGACTTTGTGCAGCATAGTTGTATCCATCTAAAATAATTTAGTTCTCTAACAGTGAAAAAATTTTCAAAATCGGTCGGTTAGTTTATTTTTTACAATAATGGGAACAGTAAACCCTGGCGGAAATCATACAACATAACCTTTATTCATCTAAAATAATTTTAGTAAAAAGTTTATCCTAACAGTAAAAAACGGGTCCTAGGGATCTCATATAACTTATGGTAGTTCGTAAGGTTCTTGTGGACATCATTTAATTACTTAATGAATTCAAATACTTTAACTTACTAACGGTGAAAAAATTTTCAAAATTTTCGACATTCGCTAAAAAAATCATTGAAAAATATTTGATATGTTTCGATCAATTAATGGTCAACATCAGCAAATAAAAGTTACTAAAATCGAAGAAAAGAATGAGTTATTTGTCCGTAGAAATTAAAATACAAATTCTGAAAACGAGCAAAGAAATATTGAAAAAACTAGATCGGCAAAACATTCTGACAAATAACACTACCCAACTAATACTTGCCAATTTGAATGAAACTTAACATACTTATTAAACAGCGAAAAATATTAAATACGTGTTTTTTTATTTCGGCTAAATACGCTTTTTAGGGGTAGAAAACACCATTCAACCTCTGTAGATGAAAACAGTTATAGCTAAATATTTTTGAAACGGCATATTTTTTGAAAAAAGGACTGAGTACCAAATTTGTAGAATTTAAAGCGATGCACTTGATAGTGACCCTGAAATCGATTTTCAAGGTCAGTTGAAAATGATTAGCCATTGCCGAACTTTGACCATATCCTGTACCTATAAGCAGTAATTTCATGTATTGACTCAATCTATCTTCAAAATTGATTTGTTGCGTTATTTTTCTAAAATAAAAAAAATAAAAACCTGACGAAATGAAAAAATAGGCGCAAATTTATAGAAAAAATTAGAAGAAAACATTTTTGTAAGTAATTTTAGAAGTTAAGAAAAGATTTAATAACACTCCAATTGTAAGTTAAACATTAACTTTATGTTATATTAGAAATTTTCAAAATTTTTTAAAATTTTTATTGCTACTCTATAGTTACCATATTAGGAATTCAATTCAACATATGATTAACTATTATTTTTCCGATTGCGATTGAGCAAGTATTTTTCAAAATTACTTCTTGATCACTTATTTTCTATCTTGCATGTGAAATTCGTTCGAATATACTTTGAACCATTTAGGGATGAAATGTAAACTACTCCTTTTGAAAAATATTAAATGATTTTCAAATGACTTTGGAAATTGACCTCAAGGTCAACTTCAAAGTCAAGTGCATCACGAGAGTCAAGTGCTTCAAGATCATCAAGTGCATCACTTTGAACTCTATAACTTTGGTCCTAAGCACTTTTTTCAGAAAATATATCGTACCATAATCCACTTCTCTGTTGATTCCTGGTCTCTTTTCCTGCGTTTCTAATATTTATGTCAATAAAAAATGTGCTACCGTAGACAAGGATGAATAGGTACGCATTCCGACTTCACACCGTATTTTTTTGTATTTATTTTATGAGTACCTAATCTTTAATATATTAAAAATTTACGCGAAGATGGTCACTTTATCAGCAGTATCCAAAAAAATTTAAAAATATCGGTGGTTTTTGAAAAATTAACAAAAATCGTATAATTTCTTCTCTATGAAAAATTGGGGTCAAAAGAGACGAGAAAAGAGTAAATGGGGACAACCCGTAGGGTCGACCAAAATTGAAATTCTAATATAAAATAATTTCGAACTTTTTGTATTTATACATTCAAAAAAGAAATAATAGGTACTTGATGATTTTCTGTAAAAATAAACGTAGAATCTAAAATAAAGTTTATATACTCCTGTCGTTTACCCCTAAGTTTATATTCCTCCTATTCTTATTTTAGTTCAAAAAATAATTTTTCAAAAGACTAAGACATAATAATTAATAACAGTGAGATTCTACGTCCATTTTCAGACTTTTGTTTATTAAATTGCGTAAAAGCTAGTAAATGCAATAACAGATATGATGAATTTATAAGGATTTTCTTGTACTACAAAATCTTAAAAATATGGAAACGCGTACTTTTTTTTCGTTAATTGTGTTTTATTCTTTTGCACAAAATTTTAAAAATACTTTATTTTCTTAAGAAAGGGAGGCAACTTTAGTCACAGATATGCCTATGAACAGTTTTTGGTAATCCGGGAAAAACGAAAACACTTTTTAAAATTTTTTTATTGTTAAAATCGAAATGTTCTTTTAAAGAGGGTTAAAATTACCATATTTTATATTAAAATTTTAACACAATCACTCCCTAATTAACGAGCCTTACTTAATATTAGCAAATTGAGAAAAAACACGTCAATTAGATTTTTTTACACAGATTTTATTTGTTATATAATTCAAAAGGATATTTTAAAAATGTGTATGAATGGCTTTCATTAAATAAATTTCAATATATTTTCCATTTATTTTAACAGTGGAATGTCCTTATTAGTGGCTATACTTTCGGCTTGGAGCGAATTAGACGAAGATTTTCTTCTAAAACCAAATTTAATAATTAATTAAAGAAATAAAAAAAAATTTGTGGATTTCCTACCGTTCAAATATAATCTTTATTGTATGTAAAAATGTTATTACATTTTTTCAAAAAACTGTAAGTAAACTGTAAAATTTTCTTTACAAATATGTTAAAATAGAGAAATGTTTCCTTTTTAATTTATTTTTAACTCTTTTTAAATGATTCACTTTAAAATTTTTTAATATTTCTTAATCGAAATTTCATAAAAGAATGTGTCAAAATTTAAAAAAATTTTTCTTTGTTAAAAAAAAAAATTGAATGTGCAAAATTATTTAATATTAGAATGCTCTGATTATACAATTCTAATCATAACTGTATTGTCAATTGGATAAAAAATTACGTAAAAATATTATTGTTTGAATATGATTTAACGTAATTTTTATACGATTGAAGCAAACTCTTATTAATTTTAGGAAGGTGTAAATATAATCTAAATTCTGATCATATCACATAACAGATATCGTCGGGATTTTTTTTGTAAAAAAAAATGGAACAGAGATACATTATAAAAACATTTAACTGACAGAGAAATAGAATATAGCCGAATCGTTAAATTGGATTAAAAAAATCATGACACGCTACTTATAAAGCGGCTTTTTTCGAATTTAGCTCGCAAAAAATGAGACAGAAAAAAAAAGAATGCGAGTGCGAGTGAAATGGAGAACGACATATTTCCTAGTTTTTCTCGAAAAGTAAGTAATTTAGAGCAACGGTATAAAAACATTTTTTATGCGTTTTACCTTTTACAATGGCTTAGTGTAAAAAAAAATTTGAAAAATTGCTTAATTCTGGCAAAAAACTCATTTTATTGACAAAAAACGCCCGGAAAACCTACTTCTGGGCATCCGACGTGTCTGGCTAACGAACTCATCCAACGATTTGGAAAATCGAATTCGCACACAAAATTTCATAAGCATTAAACGCTTCGTTCGAGAGTTATCGCGCGGATACATATATATATATATATATATATATATATATATATATATATATATATATATATATATAAATTTTAGTGAATATCATTTTCGTATTCTAGGGACCTCAAAACATATTTCTGATATGGTCTCGGGCTTAGGTCGCACCATGACACCTGGCGTAAAAGCTGAATTTCCAGTTTTGGAAATTCGCTAAAATACCCCTGTCGCAGCATCTGCATAACATAGCGAATTTCCAAATCTTGGGCACTGGCGGATCTCATCTAAGACCTGTACCTATTTAAAATAGTTTAGCTTTCTAAGAGTAAAAGAATTTTTAAAATCGGTTGGGTAATTAGTTTTGGTATTTTTGGGGACCCAAGAACCCGAACGAATTTTGTGCACCATAGTTGTATCCATCTAAAATAATTTAGTTCTCTAGCAGTGAAAAATTTCTTAGCATCTTTTCGATAGCTTATTACTGGCGTTTTCGGATCTGCAAGATCCCGGTGGACCTCATTAAAAAATCAGCTCGACCGTATATTCTAGACGGACTTTATGTAATATATATATATATATATATATATATACATATATATATATATATATATATATATATATATATATATATATATATATATATATATATATATATATATATATATATATATATATATATATATATATATATATATATATATATATATATATATTCAAAACCCGTTGTGTAGCATTCTACGCCGCATTTGCATCCGCAGGACAGTTGTGGATCTCAGATAACACAACCTGTACCTATCTAAAATAGTTTACCTCCGTAATAGTAAAAAGGTTTCAAAATCGGTCAGTTATTTTATTTTTGACACTTTTAGGTCCTACTGACACTTCAGACCTTACATAACGTAATCTATATGTATCTAAAATAGCTTAGCTCCCCAACAGTGAAAAAATTTTCAAAATCGGTCGGCTAGTTTATTTTTGACGCTTTTGGATCCGATGGACCCTGGCAGACTTTACATAACGTAATCTATATTTATCTAAAATAGTTTAGCTCTGTAACAGTGAAAAAATTTTCAAAATCGGTCGGTTAGTTTATTTTTACCACTTTTGGGCCCCATGGACCCTGGCGGACCCTAAATAACGTAATGTATGTCTATCTAAAATAGTTAGTTCCCCAACTGTGAAAAAATTTTCAAAATCGGTCGGTTAGTTAATTTTTGACACTTTTGGATCCCATGGACCCTGGCAGACCTTACATAACGTAATCTATATTTATCTAAAATAGTTTAGCTCTGTAACAGTGAAAAAATTTTCAAAATCGGTCAGTTAGTTTATTTTTGACACTTCTGGATCCTATGGACCCTGGCAGACCTTACATAACGTAATCTATACTTATCTAAAATAGTTTAGCTCTGTAACAGTGAAAAAATTTTCAAAATCGATCAGTTAGTTTATTTTTGACACTTTTGGGTTCTATGGACCTTGGTGGACCTTACATAACGTAATTTATATTTATCTAAAATAGTTTAGCTCTGTAACAGTGAAAAAATTTTCAAAATCGGTCAGTTAGTTTATTTTTGACACTTCTGGATCCTATGGACCCTGGCAGACCTTACATAACGGAATCTATATTTATCTAAAACAGTTTAGCTCTGTAACAGCGAAAAAATTTTCAAAATCGATCAGGCAGTTTATTTTTGACACTTTTGGGTCCTATGGACCCAGGCGGACCTTACATAACGTAATCGATATTTATCTAAAATAGTTTAGCTCTGTAACAGTGAAAAAATTTTCAAAATCGGTCAGTTAGTTTATTTTTGACACTTTTGGGTCCTGTGGACCCTGACGGACCTTACATAATGTATTCTAAATCTATCTAAAATAGTTTAGCTCTGTAACAGCGAAGAAATTTTTAAAATTGGTCGTTTAGTTTATTTTTTACAATTATGGGATCAGTAAATCCTGGCGAAACTCATACAAGTCTAGTACTCTAACAGTAAGAAAAGGGTTCTAAGGATCTCATATAACTTATGGCAGTCCGTAAGCTTCTTGCGGACATCATTTAATTAATTAATTCAAATACTTTAACTTACTAACTGTGAAAAATTTTTTAAAATCGATTGGTTAATTAATTTCTGGCCTTTTTAGGTCCCGAAAACCTTGACCTCACATAAAATACCTTAAATCCATTTGAAATGGTTTAATTTTTTAACATTATTAATTATTAGTGGAAAAATTTTCAAAATCGATTCAAAATATTTTTCCGTACATACATATGTACATTGTACAGATTTTGTTTTGTTTTATATTTAATAATATTTATATCATAACATAATCTTCAATTTCTTGTTTACTTAAAAATTCAATAAAAAAAAAAAAAATTCTTCATTACATTAGCTTAGAAAATCTGTTTAATTTACATTTTTTAACATGGAATAGAACCATGCTAATTATAATGCAATAAATGAGAAACAAAACTCTATACATGTATGTGTCTTATATCTCATATATGTGAATAGTTTTCACTTGTTCTCACAAAATTCTTTAATACCCCTGTCGCAGCATCTGCATAACATAGCGAATTTCCAAATTTTGGGGACTGGCGGATCTCATCTAAGAACTGTACCTATTTAAAATAGTTTAGCTTTCTAAGAGTAAAAGATTTTTTAAAATCGGCTGGGTAATTAGTTTTGATATTTTTGGAACCCAAGAACCCGAACGGACTTTGTGCAGCATAGTTGTATCCATCTAAAATAATTTAGTTCTCTAACAGTGAAAAAATTTTCAAAATCGGTCGGTTAGTTTATTTTTTACAATAATGGGAACAGTAAACCCTGGCGGAAATCATACAACATAACCTTTATTCATCTAAAATAATTTTAGTAAAAAGTTTATCCTAACAGTAAAAAACGGGTCCTAGGGATCTCATATAACTTATGGTAGTTCGTAAGGTTCTTGTGGACATCATTTAATTACTTAATGAATTCAAATACTTTAACTTAACGGTGAAAAAATTTTCAAAATTTTCGACATTCGCTAAAAAAATCATTGAAAAATATTTGATATGTTTCGATCAATTAATGGTCAACATCAGCAAATAAAAGTTACTAAAATCGAAGAAAAGAATGAGTTATTTGTCCGTAGAAATTAAAATACAAATTCTGAAAACGAGCAAAGAAATATTGAAAAAACTAGATCGGCAAAACATTCTGACAAATAACACTACCCAACTAATACTTGCCAATTTGAATGAAACTTAACATACTTATTAAACAGCGAAAAATATTAAATACGTGTTTTTTTATTTCGGCTAAATACGCTTTTTAGGGGTAGAAAACACCATTCAACCTCTGTAGATGAAAACAGTTATAGCTAAATATTTTTGAAACGGCATATTTTTTGAAAAAAGGGCTGAGTACCAAATTTGTAGAATTTAAAGCGATGCACTTGATAGTGACCCTGAAATCGATTTTCAAGGTCAGTTGAAAATGATTAGCCATTGCCGAACTTTGACCATATCCTGTACCTATAAGCAGTAATTTCATGTATTGACTCAATCTATCTTCAAAATTGATTTGTTGCGTTATTTTTCTAAAATAAAAAAAATAAAAACCTGACGAAATGGAAAAATAGGCGCAAATTTATAGAAAAAATTAGAAGAAAACATTTTTGTAAGTAATTTTAGAAGTTAAGAAAAGATTTAATATCACTCCAATTGTAAGTTAAACATTAACTTTATGTTATATTAGAAATTTTCAAAATTTTTTAAAATTTTTATTGCTACTCTATAGTTATCATATTAGGAATTCAATTCAACATATGATTAACTATTATTTTTCCGATTGCGATTGAGCAAGTATTTTTCAAAATTACTTCTTGATCACTTATTTTCTATCTTGCATGTGAAATTCGTTCGAATATACTTTGAACCATTTAGGGATGAAAAGTAAACTACTCCTTTTGAAAAATATTAAATGATTTTCAAATGACTTTGGAAATTGACCTCAAGGTCAACTTCAAAGTCATCATCAAGTGCATCACTTTGAACTCTATAACTTTGGTCCTAAGCACTTTTTTCAGAAAATATATCGTACCATAATCCACTTCTATGTTGATTCCTGGTCTCTTTTCCTGCGTTTCTAATATTTATGTCAATAAAAAATGTGCTACCGTAGACAAGGATGAATAGGTACGCATTCCGACTTCACACCGTATTTTTTTGTATTTATTTTATGAGTACCTAATCTTTAATATATTAAAAATTTACGCGAAGATGGTCACTTTATCAGCAGTATCCAAAAAAATTTAAAAATATCGGTGGTTTTTGAAAAATTAACAAAAATCGTATAATTTCTTCTCTATGAAAAATTGGGGTCAAAAGAGACGAGAAAAGAGTAAATGGGGACAACCCGTAGGGTCGACCAAAATTGAAATTCTAATATAAAATAATTTCGAACTTTTTGTATTTATACATTCAAAAAAGAAATAATAGGTACTTGATGATTTTCTGTAAAAATAAACGTAGAATCTAAAATAAAGTTTATATACTCCTGTCGTTTACCCCTAAGTTTATATTCCTCCTATTCTTATTTTAGTTCAAAAAATAATTTTTCAAAAGACTAAGACATAATAATTAATAACAGTGAGATTCTACGTCCATTTTCAGACTTTTGTTTATTAAATTGCGTAAAAGCTAGTAAATGCAATAACAGATATGATGAATTTATAAGGATTTTCTTGTACTACAAAATCTTAAAAATATGGAAACGCGTACTTTTTTTTCGTTAATTGTGTTTTATTCTTTTGCACAAAATTTTAAAAATACTTTATTTTCTTAAGAAAGGGAGGCAACTTTAGTCACAAATATGCCTATGAACAGTTTTTGGTAATCCGGGAAAAACGAAAACACTTTTTAAAATTTTTTTGTTAAAATCGAAATGTTCTTTTAAAGAGGGTTAAAATTACCATATTTTATATTAAAATTTTAACACAATCACTCCCTAATTAACGAGCCTTACTTAATATTAGCAAATTGAGAAAAAACACGTCAATTAGATTTTTTTACACAGATTTTATTTGTTATATAATTCAAAAGGATATTTTAAAAATGTGTATGAATGGCTTTCATTAAATAAATTTCAATATATTTTCCATTTATTTTAACAGTAGAATGTCCTTATTAGTGGCTATACTTTCGGCTTGGAGCGAATTAGACGAAGATTTTCTTCTAAAACCAAATTTAATAATTAATTAAAGAAATAAAAAAAAATTTGTGAATTTCCTACCGTTCAAATATGATCTTTATTGTATGTAAAAATGTTATTACATTTTTTCAAAAAACTGTAAGTAAACTGTAAAATTTTCTTTACAAATATGTTAAAATAGAGAAATGTTTCCTTTTTAATTTATTTTTAACTCTTTTTAAATGATTCACTTTAAAATTTTTTAATATTTCTTAATCGAAATTTCATAAAAGAATGTGTCAAAATTTAAAAAAATTTTTCTTTGTTAAAAAAAAAATTGAATGTGCAAAATTATTTAATATTAGAATGCTCTGATTATACAATTCTAATCATAACTGTATTGTCAATTGGATAAAAAATTACGTAAAAATATTATTGTTTGAATATGATTTAACGTAATTTTTATACGATTGAAGCAAACTCTTATTAATTTTAGGAAGGTGTAAATATAATCTAAATTCTGATCATATCACATAACAGATATCGTCGGGATTTTTTTTGTAAAAAAAAATGGAACAGAGATACATTATAAAAACATTTAACTGACAGAGAAATAGAATATAGCCGAATCGTTAAATTGGATTAAAAAAATCATGACACGCTACTTATAAAGCGGCTTTTTTCGAATTTAGCTCGCAAAAAATGAGACAGAAAAAAAAAGAATGCGAGTGCGAGTGAAATGGAGAACGACATATTTCCTAGTTTTTCTCGAAAAGTAAGTAATTTAGAGCAACGGTATAAAAACATTTTTTATGCGTTTTACCTTTTACAATGGCTTAGTGTAAAAAAAAATTTGAAAAATTGCTTAATTCTGGCAAAAAACTCATTTTGTTGACAAAAAACGCCCGGAAAACCTACTTCTGGGCATCCGACGTGTCTGGCTAACGAACTCATCCAACGATTTGGAAAATCGAATTCGCACACAAAATTTCATAAGCATTAAACGTTTCGTTCGAGAGTTATCGCGCGGATACATATATATATATATATATATATATATATATATATATATATATATATATATATATATATATATATATATATATATATATATATATATATATATATATATATATATATATATATATAAATTTTAGTGAATATCATTTTCGTATTCTAGGGACCTCAAAACATATTTCTGATATGGTCTCGGGCTTAGGTCGCACCATGACACCTGGCGTAAAAGCTGAATTTCCAGTTTTGGAAATTCGCTAATAAAAAAGTGAAATATTTTTATACTTATTAAAAACTGAGATATAAATATAAATTACTTATTAGACTAACAAAGAAAGAATAAAAGTGAAAATTTACATTTTCTCGAAAAATACTTAAAATAGAAAGAAAATTATAAGAATATTTTCTTCATAATTTTTTTTTCCTTTTCAACGATGTAAAAATCGAACTGCCTTATGATAGGATCGAATGATAAAAAATGGCCAGAAAACCTACTTCTGGGCATCCGACGTGTCTGGCTAACGAACTTAGCCAAGCCAATTCAGAATCCAGTCCGCACACAAAATTTCATAAGCGTTAGACGTTTCGTTCGAGAGTTATCGCGCGGATACATATATATATATATATATATATATATATATATATATATATATATATATATATATATATATATATATATATATATAAATTTTAGTGAATATCATCTTCGTATTCTAGGGACCTCAAAACATATTTCTGATATGGTCCCGGGCTTAGGTCGCACCATGACACCTGGCGTAAAAGCTGAATTTCCAGTTTTGGAAATTCGCTAAAAGGCATTTATTTATTTTCTTGAAAATAAATATTAAAATAATAAAAATACCAAATAAATATTCTGTTGAAGAAATAGTGCAGATAATTTCGTGGAAAAAATTATTTTATAAAAGAAAATTACCAAAAATAGGAACATATTTATCCGAAACACTCTTGTGACATAGCTTCTAACTTATGGGAATCCAATGTTAAAAATTAACATGTAAATCGTATGTATACATCCAGTATAATAAATAATAAATATATAATTATATAAACTTAATATGTTTCCAGAGGCGATTTCCGAATTTTTGTTTTGGTTAGGCCGGATTTTTTTCTTTATTATAAACAATTTGAGGATTTTGAAGAAAATTTTTTTTGTCATAAATGGAAAGACCATATAGAAGTTTTAAAAGAAAATTCTTTTTATTTTTATTTTTTTAAACGTAATAATTAAGAAGTTATATAAAATTAAAAATAAATTTTTAAACTTATAACCGATAACGGGCCGATAGTTTCCGAGTGCTTATGTGACGTAATAAAGGTTTATGGTCTGAACATAGGTACATTAGTAATTTTTTATTTTCAGTTATATTATTGTTGCTATGAAATTATTATTATAATCCATTTCACTTAAATTTAACCATGATTCATCACTTATCAATTTAAATAATTTCCGTTTTCTTGGCTTTATCTCTTTCATTATTGCACTTGCGTAAATTTGCAATTTGTCTTTAGAAAAGAATAGAAGATTTATTTGTTTGGAATAAAATCATTATTTAATTCTTTAAAGATTTCTCATCCTCAATTGTATTTGAAATTGGGTATACAATGAAATTATTGTTGCTGTGAAATTGTTGTTTCTATCCAAATTATTGCTTGATATAAACATCTCTATATTGAATAACTTACTGAAAATGTCTAATTTAAAGAAATATCGAGCTTGTTTTGTACCACTTTGTGATAGCAATACAAAAATAAATCCGGAAAAACTGCCCCCTAAGATTCTGAACGTCAAAATCAATGAAACAACCACCAATAGTTTTTTAAACTTAATTTTAATAATTCTGACACTTTTGACGTATTATCTTTATAACGTCACAGACATCGCGATCTTTTATAGTGCTGTTAACAACATGATATTTTTAAAAATTTTTCAAGTTTTAATTAATTTATCATTTATTATATGTAACGTAAAAGCCCCTATACCGGAACACTATTTTTAGGTGTGTAATTAAACTGACTTATAAAAATTGACAAATAAATTAAACATCAATTTTTTTTCTTAATAAATATGAAAGAAAGTTTTCTCAATCCAATGAATATGTTTTTAAAATAACACAACCCAAAAATTTTTATTTATTAATTTTTTTCTTTTACAAAATGTTTACATCTATATTCAAACAAAGAAATATTAATGACACTAGGAGTTGGGAACCGATATACAAACAGACGTGTAATATGAGCAATATGACACATAAAGTGGCATCTAGACCTCAAAATAGGAAACAGAGAATGGTTTAAATATCAGACGTAAATAAAGAATCAAAATATTGTATTCATATGTATTTCTTTAATTAAGTAAGGAAACATTAAATGCGAGTCATAACAATTTTTCTTATCAGAGGTCTCTTTCAGAAATAACTTCATTAATATATAAATGTCAAAACTGATCCGACATATGATTGCGTTCCTGTATAGGGGCTTTTACGTTATATCATTTTTAAAAAATTTTTTACCATAATACATAGAATAACCCCCAATACTCTTAAAATTTGAGTGAAGTGGAACTAGTAGCAAGTAAGATATCGACATTTCAAGAGATTTCATGGTCGTGCCGTGGCTACCATTACTCCCGATTGCGATGAAATTCATAAGGGCCCAACAAGAAATCAAACAGGAATCAAAATCAATCGAATAGTTCAGAGGTTATGCCACTTGGTGCGATCTGACGCCACACAATCAGACAGGCAAACTTTCACGAAACCAAAATTGTTCAGAAATTTTTAAAACTTAAAATGCGCGTGAAAAATTTCGGTTTGCGGGTAAAGAAATTTTTATATTTCCGAAGTGATTACAATGCTTCCGTTAATTTAGTAATCTTGGAAATAATAAATATGAATCTCGGCTATATGAGAATTTGAAATAAGACGGAAGCTCAGGTAGCTAGTAAGTAAATGTGAGATAATTTTTATAAAATGGCAGCAAATAATAATATTGCTACCAAAAAGATAAAACTGCCAGAAATCTAGAATTAAACAAAATTAGCCGTAAATATTTTTAAGATTATAACTAGCCGTATACCCACCCGATGGGATTTTTACCATCGGCAACATTTCAGGATGTCAGTCAGCCTTAAAGATTTTTTAAATAAAATATTTAGTTATTTTAATAGCCATAGTATAATTTTTTTATATACCTACCAATAACTTCAAAAATGACGAATATCCATACAAATTTTTATCCCGTATTTAACGCACTTAGGGTACGAATTTTCAAAAATCCTTTCTTATTGCTCATGTAGATTATATAGGGTACTCCTGTGCACAATTTCATTCTTCTAAACCCAACGGTTTAGGCTGTGCGTTGTCAGTCAACCAATCAGTCAGTGTTAGAGATTTATTAAGTAGATATTATATTTGAGTTTAAAATACCTTTTCACTTCAGCCGGAATAAATCGAAGTACCTATTTTATATTTCTGGGAGATGAATACAGAATAAGAGTAATTTTATCACAATAGTACAAAATATATGCGTTTTATAGTCTCAAATTTCCTTTTTCTTATTTTTTTAACAAACATAATTTTAAGTTGTCATGATTTATATCATGTTACCCATTAAAAGTTTTCTTTGACCCGGTATCGGATTTTTTTCATATCAGACAGTTTCATCTTTAGTATATGCAGGTATACATTGCATTCAATATGACCAAAGTTCAAAATATTTTCATAAAAACAACGTATACAAGTTACATACACACATACGTATGTGTATCAAAATATTATTTATACGTATTTTATGTAAACATCCTTTTTTTATTTATTAGCTGCACAATTGAAAAGTGCCACTGTAATTTTAATTGACTATCAAAAGTATTTTTGTTTATATTATGTATGTGATTTATCTGACATGTCATTTAAATTAAATAAATTCATTTTTTTTATTGTTTTCAGTTTTGAGAGATGGAAGTATAGTTGCTTGTTAAAAATTTGTTTTTTAATAATAAAAAATCTTAGTAAATACGTACGTCCTAGCTATTATAGTGGACCGTCTAAATATTCAACAACTTTTCAATATATTTTACAAAAATTTTTTCCTATTTTTTGAATTTTCTTACTTTCGTCAAATAAAAAATGCTGTTAGTATTCTAAATAGTGAAAAATTTAATTTTTGACCAATTATATACATTCAAATGTGCATAATTTAATGTAATTTAGTTGCAAAATTTTATTGAAATAAGTACGCTCCTGACCTGTCCGAAGAAAATCGGTACCTATCTTTGACTTACCTTTTTCGCACATTTAAGCCCAAATTCAGATACATTTATACTAATTACAATACCGCTTGACGTTCGTATGCTATTTTTTTTTTTTAAATTATGTTTTTTTTTTTCATATATTTTCTATTTTGTACATAAAATACAGTACGATGTAGGTAGGTAAACAGAAAAAACCATAAAAAAATATTACATTTTTGATTCAGATTGCACTCGTTTGAGCCGTTTGTGTGATTTTCTTTTTCTAGTTTTAACTCTACAACGTTCAATAAAAAACACTCTTCAGTTTAAACAGTAAAATATACTTAAGTATATAATATATATACACACTCATATGAAATTCGCCGTGTATGTATATACAACATTCAATCTAGATACAATCGAGAATATAAAAAAAAAGTTTCAAAAAGCTATAAATTACAATTTGAACTTTATTAACAGTACTACTAGACTACTGCTTGTATCTACCTTTTCACGTAGGTATATGTATACAAAAAGTTATATAGTAGTAAAAATTTGTACATTGTTAGCAAACATCCATTCATATATTACAGTATTGATATAATGTAGATTGTAGAGTTTTACAATTATTTACCTCTGTGTGCTAATACTCGTATGTGTGATTTGTACAATAATTTATGTTACTGCTTTGAAATACAGTATAAAAACCTTTTTAAGAAAAATAAAACTGTCTTCAAAATAATAATATAAAAACATTGAAAAGTATACAATAATTACCCCATAAGTTAAGTCATAATTATCTATAAAAACAGTTTTTGAAATTGGCGTGCCAAGTCAACTTTCGTAAGTTTAACTACAGTAACCTTATTACGGCTTTTACTATCTCTAAATGGTCAGCTTTAATTTTTATATTTACATATTATGCCTTGACTTATAGGGTAATTACTTCATATTTTTATTATTCATATTTTAAAATTACTTAATATAAAGAGAAATACTATAATGAAATGTACAGAAAATGTGAATATTGGGTGGTCTCGTGATCATGTAAATTAATCTTTTGAGGTTTAAGAATGTCATTCCATATGGCCCTTTTTTGTAGGTAAACCAGAGAGAAGAGAATAACATCAGTCGTTTCTATGGAAATTAGAAATAAAATGACAAAATTGACATTTTTATTTTTATTTTTAAGAATTCTGCCCGTTTTTCAGCGCGCATTAGCGGCGTAACGGTTCGTCGTAGAAAGAATTGTTATATACAAAATTTCTAGAAAATTTTGTCTACTTTAATTTTGTAAAGAACAACTCTTTTGACAAAATGCATAAGTATTAACCAAGATCAAGGTCAAAAACCTAACAAATTTACAAAAATTTTACTTTTTTCGAAAAAGAATTAATGTTTCGGGCAAAATATCTGTCAGCAAACTTCAAATTCGTGTTCAGCGACCCAAAAAACATAAAGAATAAAGGTTATTAGGACTGTGACTAAACTTTCCGCTAACTGGCTTTTTTTAAATAAATTAATTAGCCTATAATGTTTTGGTTGCATTAACAATAGAATATATTTATTGGTAAAATTTCAGTTGTAACATTGGGGAGAGAATCGACTAGAGAGAATGCTGTGTATTACAAGTATATTAAGAAATTGAAGCAAAAAAATTGACTGATGTGATTACTTTAATGGCAGTCAAACCATCAATTTAATAGATTATAAACAAGTTGGGTTTAATAAAATGGAGTCGTAACTTCCAGGGCTATGAAAAATGGTTCATAGAAACCATTTAAAATAGAAAATGGAAAATGGTTTCCAAAAATGCATTTAAAATACGAAATAGGAAATGGTTTTGCTGAACATATTTAAAATAGCAAATGGAAAATAGCTATTTAAAACGGATTATAAAATGCAAAATGCTCTTTTTACTTTATATTTACAGCGGAACCTTTTTTTATGCGGTTTCTTTTGTGCTTTTTTTATGCTATTTTTTTATGCGGTTTGTAAAAAATGGCCATTAAAATGCATAATATGAATCAAAATCAAGAGACAGTAAGAAACCTAAACATTTACTATAATAACTTTCTTTAATAAAAATACTTTTTAACGGCCTTTACATTGCATAAGAACATAAGTTATTGCATCATTTAATTTTTTTACAGATGTACTTTTCAAAATTTTCATAATTTTAAAAACATATATTGCTATAGTTTTTATAGCTATTTATGAAGTTTTTAAGTATATTTTTTATATGCCCCTATCCACCGTACAAAAAAAGGGTCAGCTGTATTCTATAAATCTTTTATATTATTTATGTTAATAAAAACAGTTACAAAAATGTCAAAAAGTTAAGAAATTAGGGCAGTATATTGAGAAAATTTTATAAAATTTGTATGATATGAAAACAAATTTTAACTATTGAATTATTGTTACTCACAAATATTGTAAAATTTAATTCAGCCTTAATATATTCAAACCTTGACTACGCTACAACTGCGACTTCTAAATTATGAAATTCATCTACTCGAAATACAAAAAAATTTCGTATCGACGCGGACGTGTCTTAAAAATTACACAACTCGAGTTAGAAAAGTTTGACTTAGAAGAACTGTAACTCTAGTAACAAATTTGATTCAAACAACATTGCAACTCGAGTTATAAAAATTTGAGTCAGTTAAATTAAGTTACATTTTATTTTACAATTTGTTAGACTTTAAGTCGTTCAATTCAAGTGCTATAATTAATATTATTGTACACACATAAATTTGAGTATACGTGCATTTTCATTTTAAATGTAAAATGGATTCAAAATTTCATTTTAAATACAAAATGAAAAATGGTTTGACGGAACTTATCTAAAATAGAAAATGCTAAATACCATTTTGTATTTTAAATACATAATTAAAATGAAATCATTTTAAATAGTTCCCAGCCCTGGTAACTTCACAATTTAATGTCGATGGTATCGCTATAGGAAACATATGTTAATATGTTCGATTCAGTACTCAGCGAGTTGTGATAAATAAAAAATTTTTTTGAGTGTGATTGCATAAATGTAGATTTTTATTTTTTAATGGTGGTCTGTTATGTAAAAACAAAACTGAATTAATAAATTAATAAATTTGTAACTATCTACGTCGTACATAATATTATAGTGATGAAAATTTTATAACAAAAATTTATGAAAGCAGTTTACTGAAGGCTAATATTTCAGAGACAATTTGTCTACAAGTGCCATTAAAATTTTATTTCAAAATCTATTATGCATAAAGGAAGTAATATACGTGGTTATTGTTATTATACCTATTTGTGCTATACTCGTGTATACTCGTATGTAAATAACCGACCGATGTTTATAACCAGCGCTTAAAATGGCATCAGTCAACAACTATCCTGGTGATCAGTTGTGTTCTCTTAACGCATACATAGCAACCACGACAGTACGTATAGATTTCAGTAACGTTTAAGAAAAATGAAAATTTTATGATGAGTAAAAATGTCAGTGGCGATCATTACAACTTAACATTTTTTTTTTACACTTTCGAAAAACTCATTTTCTGCGTCCAATTTGTATTGTTAATGAGTAGCATTTTATAATTTGTTTAGGTCTGTTATTATTTTTTTGAATTCTACTACTGACGGCCGGTTTTACATTCATAATTTTAAAGGTTCTTTAACTAAAGCTACTATTAATTTAAAGTCGACTTTATTCTTAGCATTGTTTTACAATGATCAGGTATGCTTACTTTTGTTAAAGGACTTTTAAGTGTTGCATGGATAAAACGAACTATGAATTATAGTAGCCAATCTTACATTTAAAAAAAATAACTATAGAAACGAAAATATCAACATGATTGAATCTCAAAATATACGCATTTCACTCATTTCGTTACTGCCAGTGAGATTGGAATAGAAAACTATATTATTTCTTTTTAAAAGAAATTTATCATAAATACAATGAATCATAAAAGAAATCGAGGGTAACCCAGAAATCGTTCAGCCAGTTTAACCCAAAAAGAATGTTTGATATTAACCGAAGACGTAAAAATAATAAAAAATATTATTGAAAATAGGCAAACAAATAAAATTATTATTTTACTTATTTAAGGTACGACTATTTTATAGAAAAATTATGCTTATAAACAAAATTCAATGATAATAATCAGCAATAACAAATATGTTAAAGCCGAATTTAAGCAGTAAAAGTCGAGATAATTTTTACTTTAGTGTTAAAGTCGGCTTTAAATGTGAATGTAAAACCGGCCGTGAGACATTTTGCAATAACGACTCTTAATTGTCTACAAACCTGATCTTGTAAAGACAAGCAATCGGCAAATCCGAATAAGAAATTTGTAGTTTTTTGATTACGTCATTAGTAATTTCGTATTGAAATGTTTAATTCGAATTTAAATTAATTGATTATAATGAAACATTATGAAAGAAAGATTATATGAAAGGCCAAATGCAACCAATCTACAAATTTACAGAAGTTGTAAACTTCCTTACTATAGTAAGTATTATCTTTCAGTGGCGAATTTCGTAATATGATGAATAACAAGAAAGTTATCAAGTTTGAATGAATGCTTAAGTATCTCAAAGCAATGCTAATTTAGTTGCTAAAGTTTTTTGGTTGAATTTTCGTGTTTGGTCGATACTTGAATTGGTATTGTAACTTGAGTTTTTAAATGATAGAATTTAGTTTTAGCTTTTTACTAACTGCGTTCTTGTAAGAAACTGACGTTATTTTGACGTTCTATTATTTCTGATCTTGCCAGCTTTTCAGCGAATTTCCAGAATGGAATTCAGCTATTACAGCCACTGTCATGTCGCGACTTGAGCCCGGCACTATTGCAAAAATTTGTTTTGAGATCCGATTTGAGGAAATTTTAAATTTGCAGTTTGTTTTTAGAAAAGAATAGAAGATTGATTTGTTTGGAATTTTTTGAAACAGGGTATATACATATATATATATATATATATATATATATATATATATATATATATATATATATATATATATATATATAAGCATATATATATATATATATATATATTTATATGTATATATATATATATATATATATATGCTTATATATATGCTTATATATATATATATATATATATATATATATATATATATATATATGTGTGTGTGTGTGTGTGTGTGTGTCCGCACGATAACTCTCGAACGAAATGTCTTATTTTTACGAAATTTGGTGAAAATATTGGAAGTCCCAAACCGTTGGACGAGTTCGTTAAGCAAACACTACCGATGCCCGGAAAATGGTTCTTTGATAATTTTCGTGAAAAAAATTAGTTTTTTACCAAAATTTCCAATTATTCAAAAATTTTTTCTAAATTATTTCATCCCATTGAAAAGAAGAGAAAAAAATCACATAAAAAAGGTCTTTAAACTATTATGTCAACTAGTTTCCGAGAAAAACGAGTTTTTATAAACTGAAAATCGCTATGTTATGCAGGATGCTGCGACAGTGGTATTAAATTAGTTTTGTCAGTCTGCTTATATCTCTACGTTTTAGAAGCTCGTAAGGAATAACTAAAGAAAATTACTTTCTAGCTGAGTAATAAATTATGTTTAAATCCTATACAAAACAGAAAATAATAATCTTTATAACCCTTTTAAATGGATAATATGTTAATAAAACATTAATTAATCTGGAATATATTAATAAGCGCGACAGCATGTAGGAAAGTTTCCACAAGTCAGACGTGTACCAAACTATATTTACACAAAGAATTTCAAGGTACTTTTGTCCCTTTTCAAACTCTAGCTCTCTTTCATGTACTGAAAATATAAAATTTCGATTAATTTCGTTAAGAAGTTTGATGTATATTTTTTAAATCAACTTATTTTATTCCAATTCCACACGAAAAATATGTTTGGATCGTGACAGTTTATTTTGAATTTCACTCCTTTTTAGGCTAACACACTCAAATAGAACTCGTCCAGTTTGCACATTTATGTTTTTGGTGTAGGATACGTAACGCTAACGTAATATATTTAGCAGCATAACTATAGAATTATGTATAGTTATATATACATTTCTACGATATAAACGAATGAAGAAATAAAGCTGTTTAAACTGTAGTAAGCTATAATGTACTAATTAGGGTAGTGGTTCCCAAATTATGTTCCGCGGGACAGTGGTTTTGCACAAGCAGCCATAAAATTCTGCGTGGGAAATATTTTGAAATTTTTCGGAAAAATTAACTTAACGATTTACGTGGTGGAGATTAAGCTACTAAAACCAATATTTTGATGTAGTGTTCCCTACAAAGGATGGGGGTCAGTAAGATAGGTCTATTTTCCCCTGAAGAGTTTTAAGTTTTTATTCATATATATGTTAACTAAGGGTAAGTGTATTTAAGATAAAAGCCAAATAAGTTCAAAAACTTTAATATATATGTAGCAAGAAACGATCAAAGGGTCTCGCCGGGTAAGCATATGGGATTTCGGTCCAGCGGCTTTTTCGACTATTCTTTCCCAAGAATATTGCTTATGGTGAGTAATGTTCGAAAATATGGGTATTAAACCTCTACCCCCTATTTTATCAGAGATATGGGGGTAACAACCCTTAACTTTAAATTTTTTTCTTCAAAACTCTTGAGGATAATTAGATGAAATTGGCAGAGTATGTTGATATAAAGTAGCTTTATACTATAAAATTTTTTTACATTCGTATGACGTTATTTACTACATTAAAATAATAATTGAATTTTTGAGGGTGCATGTTTTTCATCAACCCCTTGAGTGACACCTACCAAAAAAATATATGTTATTTGGCTTTAACATAGTTATTGTGTGTAGAAATTTCAGCAAGGTCAGATTGGTGGAAGATGTCTTAAAATAATATAAATTCAGGTTAAGTAACAATAAGACACCACCATGAAAAAAACCAAGGTGGTGATCTGGATGACTGGTTGCGGTATTTCTTGCGGTAATCTCATCAGTCAAATCAGAGCATTTTTCGACGTTGAGTATCTACGAATCTGAGGTCAAAAAAGTTCTTGTACCCCTTAAATTTTTGTATATTTAATTTAAAAAAAAAAAATCCACAGTTATTACTTATGTATACGGTTGCGTAATATATGAGCGCAGTGGACCAACACTTTTATATTTACATATATTATTGCTTACAATATGCTTCATCATATACCTAAAAGGCAAAGTATTGGGAGATTGCGTTCATGTAAAAAAAGAAATGTAAAAACCACAAAAATGGTCAATTTTTGAAGAAATTCTCAAAAATACCCTATTTTTAGCTATAAAAAATAACGAAAATAATTATGAAAGGTAAGAAGTATTGTCTAAAACGCACAGAGTATAGAGTATAATATTGAAAAAATGTACTAATTGGGTTCTGTGATATTATTTAATTTTCCGTGATTTTCAGGGAAATTTTCTTAGCTTACTGACCCCCATCCTTTGAGAACTTAAAGTGGTCCACGATGGAAAAAGTTTGGGAACATGGACGGACCTATGTTATGCTATGAAAAATTATATAACGTTATTGATTCAATTTAAACAAACAGCAAATTAGATAGATACACGGAGAGAAAAATCCTATAATTTTTGTAGAGAAAATTTCAGAAAAATTACCATGCTCCCCTATAATCCGTGCGCGATCGACGACCAAAATAAAAAATATGTGCTAGCATGGCAAAATTTAATGTGGAGCTAACACAACTTTTATCACACTCTTATGCATGTATATTATAGTTTAATTCTCGTTGTCGTACTCTTTCATTTGCGCATCTGACTCGCGACCTTATATTGGTTGCACTGTACCTGTAAAAACATGTATACAAAAATGATTGCCAACAATATATTCTAATACATATACTAAAGATAGGTAAATAACAAAATGATGAATTAAACGATGACATCATCCTAAGAGAGTGTAAAAGCAACTGACTGCTAGCTGCTTGTAACACAGTGATAAATCAAGGTGCTTGGTGCGAACTGTGTGACAGTTTCTTCCACAGTCCACACCTATGGTTCGCATGTAACTCGCCTAACTCGCTGAGTGAGGTACATTTCATTACAGCGTTCCCAACACAACCAATCTTCTTTCTGTTTTTTTTCTTTCTATTATTAGCATGTTAGCATGGTAATTTTTTTAATAAACACAATTAGAAATTATTTTTTTGTCGGTAATGGAACTTTTTACTGTGCTGTTTTACAAATTTTACGGAGATAATATTACGAAAAGAACATTCCATCCTTTAAATTTTTTATGATTAAGTATAATCTTTATATTTTTACCTTACAGAATTTAATATGTTCGCCTTTTACACGTCGATTGTAGTGCTGAGCACAGTAATTTTTATAGGAATTTTCTCTCCGTGTATCATATAGGTATATATAGTTGTGTAGGTAGTTTTAGTTACTACAGACCTGTTTATATTTATCTTTTGGTACCTTTTATTATTTTATTTATTCTTTTGATCAAGCGATCGCCACTGATGCGTGCTATAAGTAAGGGGAATTTTTTTCTTCACAGAAACAAATAAAAATATTACTCTACAGGGTTCATTCAACAACATAACAAAAATTCTACTTTGTATCATTTTTCTTTTTATTTCTTTTTTTTCTTTTTATATGCTGTTGTGAATTTTAAAAAGATGATTGCAACAAAAAAATAAAACATATAGATAAAACTTTCATTGTTTTATGTTTAACGTTGCCTAAATGGCTACATTTAGTTCAGTTCCCGTAGGATTGTAGAAACATAAGGAAATATAAAAAAAAGAGTTGTGTTGATGACAGTAATTTTTTTGTTTTTATCAACTAATTTCCTGCATTTTTTCCCTTTTTTTTTTTGAATGTTTGGAATTTTTTAACGGTAAAATAGACATAAGTAGTAACAAGCAGTAAAACTTTGAACGATAATATTTAACAAGCCGGAAACTCTTATTTTTATTATGAAACTATTTTCTACAGACGTTTGTTTGAAAAGTTGGTTCCTCTGACAAATTTTATCTTTTTTTCAATTTATAAACTAAGAAAAGTATTCTTAGAAAAGAAATTTTATCAGTATTACTTTATTCTTAGTTTTATGTGTACTTATCCGCGATTCGAATACTTAGGGTACAAATACAATCTGTCACACAAGCACATCTGTCACAAAATACGCTCGATATTTTGAAAATATACTCGAAGTCAGAGCTTGTGACGTCACTGACCGATCTAGGACCGGGTATAATTTACAAAACAGAAACTAACAAAATGACTCTTTAAAATATCCCTCATTTCAGAGCCAAAATCGGGTATATTTTCAAGTGCAAGAATACTACTATGAGAATTTGAATATATACCCGACAATAAATTAATGTAATCTTATACAGTTACTAATAAGGTATATTTTCAAACTTATTTCAACTGTAATTTATACTCGATCTTCATAAAAAGAAAAAAAAATATGCACATATAGATTTAATAAAACAAGACTTACTTTGTTGCAAATAAAAAAAAACCGTTACAATTTTTTGAAATAAATTTTAGCTTCTTCTTATCTTAATTCTTAATTGTTACGGTGTGAGTTAAACGTGAAAAATTTGTTTAAAATTAAATAATGATTAGTAAAACAGATTTAGAAGGGTTTTTTACAAAAGCATATGAATATGGACAATATTATTTGAATTCGAATCCGCTGAAAAATATTTGGTGCAATTAGTAGTCTGGTAACTTGGATTGAAAAAATCGGAAATTTTTTTTTGTTTAATAATTTTTTTTCTTCTTTTCTTCTTTTAATTTGAAATGATTCATCATTGCAATATCGTTGGTATAATTTGCAATTTTTTAGGTGCATTTGCATTAGTAAGTTTGCAAATATTTAATATTATTCTATAAAATTTTATATGAACAAATGGATACTCATTAAAGTCTTTCCAATTCGACCCTCATATAGATATTCACTCACATTTGAAAAAAAAAATTGCTAAAATTGTAAATTTTTTGCGGCGTCACAGTGCTGTTTTTCCTTAACTACTTAATTGAACCATTTGTTTACTAATAAATTGAAAGTGGGTATGTTTTTCATACTATTCTTATTAAATATTGAGTTTGAAAATATACCCGAGCTCAGCGCTTTTGATGGGTATATTTTCAAGTATCGAACTATGCTTATTATACATTGAATGTATACCCGAGTTCAGATACATTGAGCTCTGAATACGGGTATATTTTCCAAATACGCAGCATCGTGTGCATATTTAAAAGAAAAATTATGATTTCTCAGAAATTAATAAATCGATATGAAGTACACTAAAAGCACTATTACGCATTTACTTAGTAAGTTGTCCAGACTTCATTATTGTCTAGAATTCGTGGGCACCATTTTGGCATACTTTCTATAGAATTTTTCGCATTTGTTGTGGAAACGACCGTCAGAGAGCTCGGATATGGCAGCTCACCTGTTTTAATAAAAGACCAAGTATATTTGGCAGGAACTCATGTATAAAAACACACTTCGTCAGTAAAAATTACATTACTCCAATCACGATTCAAATTTTGCATAACCCACAAGCGTCACTTTTTGACATGCTCTGATTTGAGGAAAAATTTCAGCATCGTACTACGCCAAGAAATATTTGCTTCATCTAATCGCCTATTCAGAGTCATTATACTAATATTAACTTCCTTTTTAAAAAATAACTTTTGTCCTTGCCGCTGTGTCAAAGAAAGCTTTCGTTGAAATAACTTGAAAATGGTTTTATCTTCTTTTTCAGACGGTCCTGGCATTTTTTCTTTCTCGGAATCCTTGACGCTTTTCCGACCATAATATCGCAACATCCACTTTCATACAAAATCTTCTGACTTGTACATATATTTAGCAGCAGCTTTATAAGTCATTTTAGGTCCTCTGCTGTGATTACACAAGAACATTGCCTCGAAAAATTGTGCATATAATGCAACAATTTTGGAAATGTTATGTTCTTATCGCAATACAATGTAATACTGGCGTCTCAAGCACAAAGCGTAATAGTCTATCCAACCTTTCAACGAATACTACAGTAGTGGAGCTTCCTAATAGTTTTCTCTTGAAACAGTCCACCGGACGCTCTTGTGTGACAGACTGTATTCATTGATCGAAAGTCTTCGCAAATAAATATGTCGCTTGTGCACCCATTTGATGCAATTCTTCTTCTTCTGCATATTATAGGTGACTTTAGCCTGTTAGAAACTATTAGGTAATTGTAATGAATCCCTCTATTCTTACTTTGGCTTTTCCACATTTTTTTTTATTAGGTGAGTTATTTGTAGCTATTCTTACAATTCTTGAACGATACATTCTACTTATTGATCGTTTCACTTCCTTGACTTTTCAGGTACAAAGTTCCAGATCGGTTAAGTAGATACCTATCTGAGCCTTTCGTATATCAGTGCTTCTTATTCTGTCCCTCAAAATTTACCCCGAAATTCCCTCTTAATGTCGCTATTTCAGTGGTTTCAAGAATTAGCAAAGTCTATTTAAAATATCGCATTAGGTTTCATAGCTGTACGTAAGAACTGGTCTGACTACTGGTTTATAAATTCGGCATTTAATTTCATTGTTGAGATGCTTAATTTGGCTGTTTAAACAATATGATTTTTAGACGTTTTCATTGCCAATATTGAAATTTCAAAAGATATACGTACATCGGTTCTTCCAACATTCAAGTAGCTGCATACTGACCTGTTCTGTAATTTTTTCATCGTATAAATTTAATCTTCATTTTATTAAAAGGGAAACTAAGGCCCTACATTTAATCTTTTTGGTGAATAGTTTAATATTTTAATTGCTTTCATTTTTAAAAGCTTTTATTTAACTTGCTATGTTAGTAGGTCGGTTTAGATCAAATCTTGGAATCAAAATTTAGGCAGGTTCTAATTGAGGTAGAGGTTTCAAATTTTGCATACCTGTCTAACCTTGTTGACAATGCAATATTATATAATTAGTTTTCCCCTAAATCGCCTCAAACCAAAATTTTTGATTTTTAGTGCTGTCCACCTTTTTGAAATTTCGAATTGTCAAATATTGTCCATTAATTTTACCACTGAGCACTGAATCGAGCATATTAACATATGTTTCCTAGAGATACCATGGGCATTAAATTTTGAAGCATGACTCCATTTTAGTAAGCCCAACTTGTAACAACGGAGACTTGTTTATAATTATTAGATAAACCATTAAATTAATGGTTTGACCGCCATTAAAGTAATCTCATCAGTCAATTTTTTTGCTCACATCAGTCAATTTTTTTACTTCAATTTCTTAATGTATTTGTAATACACAGCATTCTCTCTAGTCGTTTCTCTCCTCAATGGATGTTACATTGCAATTTTTTGTTTCCATAGTTATGTTTTATTAAGGTAAATTAACCGATTAAGATATAGGTAAAAAAATTAATTCTTTAATTTTTTTTAAATTAATTGTGATCAGACTAAAAAGTAGAAAATAAAGTAAAAAATGTTTTTTAAAAAAAGCTTTTATTAAGAAATGGGCAAAAAAGAAAATAAAATAACTTTTGAGTGAAGTTTGAAGCTATATGCAACAATTTATAAAAACTTGAGGCGTTTAATTAAGTTTGGTAACTACTGAAAAGTAAAATAGCTACACTTATATCCAAAACATCCAAAACAGAAATTAATAATGATCACTTCTAATGATCAATTGTAAGATTCTTAATTAAAACAATAATACAGCCACATAAGAAAGGAAGGTAGTGATCTGGATGACTGATCATGGTATTGCTATATACATATATTTAGACGCTGAATCCGAATCCGCGCTAAAAAAAATTCGTATACTCTTTAAATTTTTGTGTAGAGCTAGAAATATCTCCTGCTCTTCATCTGTATCCAGTCCATACTAAGTTCATGGTGAAATTCTACAGTGAAAAATTGAATGAAATTATTGTTCTGACCTTAAAATATATGAGAAGTATTGTTGATTTGTTACTTAATAAGAATAAGAAATATAATGCTATGTCATTCTCCTGAAAGTTACTTATATTACAACATATCAAAATTGTATTAATATTTACATTGTCAACTATGTAAATTAGAATGCACGAAGTCATCACTTTGTGTTCTCTTCTGATCATTTATCCCATTTGGTTTTAGTTTATTAAATATGGAGAATACCTACTATTCCATCGAAACTGATTCACACACATTATAGGTACAATATGCAATTGCATTACAATTGACTGACATGTTTAGTACTTGAAAGTTCTTTCGGTATGTAAATCATTAACTAGTCGTACTTGTGTTTATCTTATTCGTAAACAAGTTTATCTGTTTTTGATATCAAATGTCGAAGACAGTTGTTAAGCATAGTTTGTATGAAACAGACGATTGTAAACGTACGATATTGTTTCGTTCAAAAACAAATAAGTGAACAGTTCTCTTCAGCAACAGAAATTCTGTTAGTTCTTGATATGTCTTATGGCCAACAACATTCAACACATACTTAGGTAACCTATTTTATACGATTTCAGTTTATGTAAATAATGTAGTAAATAGAGCAGACCAATTGTTAGATAGTGCAAATATTATGTTTCAATACGAATACTTTTTCAAATATTTATACGATTACGTTCAAAATAAATTTTTTTGCAATCCCTGATGGTTTATAACATTTGATATTAGTAAATATAAATATTTTACTTTGCAAAATACCACTTTTATTGTGTATAAAAACTCATATTACATGTTTCAGTCAATATGACCATTCTCGCACGTTTGAGAATGGTCATATTAACCAAAAGATGTCATATGTAGTCCAGTGCAATTAGGTTTATACCTCGGAATACAGTTATAATGAATGGATTTGAATGATTTTGGAATTTTTGAATTTCTTATACTCAAGAGTAAAAAGTTTACCTCTTTAAATCTTCCCCTTTCTTTTTCTTTTTTTTTTAAGGGTAGTTTAATGAAAATGACGTTACTTTTAGTATAATATATTCTTTCTGCAGCTATATTTTTCTTTTCTTTTGAGAATTATTTAAATTCTATATAAAGTATACAAAGGGATAGCAAATGTCCTTGAAAGGTAGGTATTGCATGTACAGTAAGACCTCGATAATCCGGCTTAAATGGGCGGCCGGTAGGCCGGATTTACGAAAAAGCCGGATCATCGAGAGACCATTTAAAATGTAATGAATTCGAGACCCCTTATAGCTACTCTAAGAAGTTAACAGCAACCACTGCTGTTCTATGTACTAGGTTTGTAGGCAGTTCTACATATCGCATGATTAATTACTTCACAATACAATTTTGTTTTGTACTGTACTAATTGACTGTAAATATAGAATGTAAATGTGTCTAAAATTGTATCTGCTATTTGTTAAATCGGGCAAGATTACTGAAGGGTCCGGATTTTATTAAAAATGATTTTTTGTTCTTGTAAAACTGGTTGTAGCTCTGCTTGTGGATGTAGAAAGAGTCGCTTACATTGTTCAGTAGCTTGTTTACAATGTAAAGGAGTTAGCTGCTTGAATGCTCCACCAATAATATTAATGGATAACATCGAAAGTGGCAACGTCGAAGAAAATTAGTTTAAACTAACTGTACCCGCGACGTCGTTCGCGCGACACATTGTTATCAACTCAGTATATAAATGTAATAATTATACAGAACTTGCATACAACAATAATTTTTGTATAATGCATGCACATGCTCAAAATTGTTTTTTTTTTATTTTCCCGTGGGAATGAGACATTTTTCCGGACTAAAAAGTATCTTAGATGTTGACCCAGGTAATAAGTTATCATCACACCAAATTTCATAAAAATCCATTCAATACTTTTTGCGTAGGTAATGTGTGCAGATGCTCAAAATGGTTTTTCTGTTTTCCCGTGGGAATAAGATATTTTCCCGGAGTAAGAAGTATCTTAAATGTTGATCCAAGTAATAAGTTATCACTAAGCCAAATTTCATCAAAATCCGTTCAGTAATTTTCCGTAGTGTGTGCACATGTTGAAAATGATTTTCCTATTTTCTCGTGGGAATGAGACATTTTCCCGGAGTAAAAAGTATCTTAGATGTTGACCCAGGTAATAAGTTATCATCATACCAAATTTCATCAAAATCCGTTCAGTAATTTCTGCGTGATGCGTGAACAGACAGACTGACCGACAGACAAACAGACAGATAGAAAGACAGACAGACCGACAGACAAACAGACAGAAAGACAGACAGACAGACAGACAGACAAAAATTTTAAAAATCGATGTTTTTATATCTACATCGATTACTATTTACATTACCAGTACGATTTTCAAAAAATATTCCATATACAGAAACGGTCTCGTTACAGTTTTAGATAAGGGCAGCATAGATAACTGCCCTTTTAACGAAATATAACAATCATTATTTTCGTAAAAATAATATTCAAAAATTTTGATAATTGCATTTTTTATTGATATCTCTAATTTTTTTTTTGTTTTTTCCGAAAATTTACGAATTTACAAAATTGCGGTAATTTTAAATGGGTAAACTTTTTACTTTATGCCATTAGAAAACCACCCAAAAAAAAATTATTGAAATCCATTCATTATAAATGGATTCCGTCATTTTCCCTTAATAATGACTAATTGCACTACACTAATGAGTTTTTATACACAAAAAAGTGTTTTTATTTACTAATATAAAATATGGAGTACCATAAAGTAACGCTCAAATCTATTAAGTTTATAACGTTGTTTATCCTAAAAATGGAGTCAACAAATTTTCAATAGTAATTTTGTGTTTTTTACAATTATACTAGAACTTTATCAGTAAAAGTACAAAGAATCAAACACAATACTTGAAAAGACTCAAAAAAATCGTAAAATTATGTACAAATAACGTCCGGATAAAATGACATATTTGTCCATCTTGAGTGCTGTAATCGAATTTCGTATCCTCTTCAGGCACAAACCCATAATGAATACTGGCTTATGACGTAAGCTATTTTTGATTGATGTTTCTGATTACGCCATTATAAACATTATAATTTTATTTAATTAAAACTTTTATAGTTACTTTTCAATGTTGTAATTTGTAAAAACGCAATATTCAGTACTATTCTAATTTAAATAATTATTCAAAAATCAAAATAATAGATCTTTTTCCAACTACTGTCAAGTACACTATTATACTAGGATATTAAAAATTCACTACCATTTAACTATATTCCCTGGTACATTTATCATAATTTATTTTACCTTAAATGATAAGTTCTATGTGTGAATTTAATATTAATGATATAAATGAACTATCTCTAATTTTGTACTTATATATGTACAGCATTCCTAAGGCAACTTGTAAGTATTTCCTGTACGCAAAATTATACATATTTAAGTATTAAAATTCAACTTTAAGTGATTAATGACATATATTACGTTTACAACGTTTATCTGTATAATCATACACAAATAAGGTACCTAAGGCATTTAAGGCCCAGAGGGTAATAAGGCCCATTAGCTATATTTCTTACCAAGAAAAGTTCTCTAACTTATCAACAAGTTTAAAATGAACTTTCAATCATTTCAAAACCAGATACAAAAGTTGAGCTACTCAGAGTAACAAACTCATGTCATATTTTAACAAACAAATTTAGAGGTTACATTTTCGTTCGTTGATATAAAAATTGTGCACATTGTGAGTGTTATATTAATGATTTTTTAAAGGTATGTTTCTTTCAAATTGTTATCAAAATTGAAAAAAATTAATATTCTTTAAGTTTTACATCAATTAATTTAGTTTATTTCTAAAGTATTTATATAAAATGTATATAAGCATAAATATTGACATGTTGATAATAAGGCCCATGCAAATTTTGTTTGGGCTTTATTACCAACACAATTAAAATCAAACACTACAAAGTCAAATCAATTAAAACAGGTCTGAAGTCATTAACAAATGAAGCAAAATTAGACGCACAACCTTAAATTACTATAGTTACTCTAATATAAAAATAACAAAAATGAAAAAGGACAAAAAACTAATCACATTTAATTTTGATTTATTTGTTGCATTTGTTTAATGATGCCAGATCAGTTTTAGTTGGTTTGGTCGAATTTTTATTTTTATTCCTTAGTGTTTGGAAGTATGGCTGATAAAAAGAAGAAAGCGTTGTGGTCTAAGGAAGCACTGGCATCAGCCTTAAGCTATGTCACTCGACATGGCAATCAAAGAGAGGTTGCAAGGAGATTCGGAATTCTAAGAAGAACTCTTAGATTTAATATTTATTTATTTCGACTTAATATATTCAAACACCTAGTACTTGACTTATTCGAAAAATATGATAAAAAAATTAAAAATTAAAAATAATGACTTAGGTAATTTTTTTTATGGTTGTTTTCAATAACAGTCACGCAGTCAAGCGGGATTCAAGGATTTTCGAAACTTTTCTGAACGTGTAAAAATAACAAAATATTTTGATATATAAGTTCAAGTTATTCTTAAAGTATTTTCAAGTTCAAGTTATTCTTAAAGTAATTAAAATCCCCCAATTAATTTAAAAAAAAAATAATAAATGTACTATTTCTGGCAGTTGTAATAGGTGGGCCTTATTTTCTACACCAGTCGGAAATAAGGCCCAATTGCAGACACTTTTTAGAATCAAATTTTTGACTTGTATAATTACAAATTCATTAATTTTTTTAAAAATTTTTATCAAAAAATAAGTAAATTTTTATAATTAAATACTATATTTTTGATATTTTATAAGATATATAAATAATAAGCATATTTTGCTTAGGTGGGCCTTAATTGCCTTAGGTACCTTATAATATATTCAACTGTACTGTGATATACTTTTCGGTATAGGTCAAATCAAGTAAAACTGTTCGGTAAAATATCTAACTGCAGGAAGAAATATAAATAAAAGCAAAGAAAAACAAAATGCGATAGCCTGCCATTATATTACTATACCTCGTCTCAGTTAAAATTGATCATGAGTTTTCGTTAAAAAATTAAATAATTCTTATATTCGAAACAAATAAATTTTCTATTTTTTTCTAAAAACAAACTGAAAATTTAAAATTTACGTAAATGCAATAATAAAAGAGATAAAACCAAGAAAACGGAAACTATATTTAAATTTAAAGTGACGAAGCATGGTTAAATTTAACTAAAACGAACCATACAACACAACAAGAATCAAATGACATTTTCGGCAAATTAATGGCCATCTTCAAAAATAAATAAAATCTATATATATATCGTACCTATATCGATACTCTTGAATCGATGTTACCATCGATGCCAACATTGATGTTTTTCTAAAGGACCCATACACGGTGAGATCTGTATCGATACCTTGTATCGATACCAATAGCGATACATATATCTGGGATTTTTATCATGTTTATTTAGCAGACACACGCTGAGACTGAATCGTAAAACCTCAGTACAGATAAAAAATTTTATTAATAAAGAAATGTGCGATCTACGACCTGTGGCACCTGTGCTATTAGCAATTGCAATACAAACATCTTTACATTTTGAATCCCGTAGACATGGGTATAATTTATACATATTAATAAAATCTTCCCAAAAATCTCTATCTGTAGACATGATCATTTAAATAAATAACAATTATTTACTTTATCAACTGTCAAAATAAAAATACAACTATAGTTACCACGATACTTGAGACAAGCACGATACCAGCTGATACTTGCTGATATTGATACAGTGATACCGAGACAGTCATATACACGATGAGATCTGTATCATGATACTGATACCTGTAACATGTAGCGATACAGGTCTCATCGTGTATGGGTCCTTAATATCGATCATCCCTATTTCAGATATTTTAAAATAATATAAATTTTAATGATTAATGCAAGGTATGCATTTACTCTTGTCAGTTTATCTGTTTTCATAAAGTACTAACTAGTATACCTCGTGTCAGATTCATAAACTTTTTTCGAAAAACATGAAAATTAGGCAATTGAATATGAAGAAAACTATGAATGTATACGAAAGATGGATAGATATGTAATAAGATTGTTCTAGAACTCACCTTTTCCAGTAATCGTGCTACCAAACTCACTCGTCCGTAAGCATGACGCGTATAATAAGCTTCTATATTATATACTTGTTACATAAATAGTTACTAATGACCTACTGAGGAAGGATTTTCTCATCTTATCAAACATTTACATTGGTAATAGTATATTGTGCAATAAGGGCAGGCAATCGAGAATCCCGCACGAGTTGCACATACTTATTTTTTATTACGAATTTCACATACTTTTTTCTACTATTATTATTTCTTTTATTACTTTTAAAAATAATATTTTTGACAGTTTGTCTTTTTTTCTGAATTAAAGATAGTTTAAATTACTTTGTTGATGGTTTCTATAGAAAAAATTTGGAGAGACAAGTCTACCTACACTGTCAACTTCCTATTGGATGCTCTTAAAGACTATTGCACAAAATAATTTTTTTTAAAATTCAGGGTACTTCTCACCTGGCCCCCGACAGAGGATTTGCCCCTTGCACCACACCGGGAGCTTCGCCTTCTGTACCTAAGGGTGGGGGCTCCACCCTTATCAAACAAATGATAAGGGTAGAGCCCCCATCCTCAATCATTTGTTCTCAAGATGTGCGGGACAAAAATATTTTACAAAAAGCTTCTTATTTCTTTTTTTTTTAAATTTTGTAATAATAATTTACTAGGGTTTTTAACATCAAGAAAGGTTCTTAGGCCATTATATAATAAAGGCATGGTAAAATGTTATGTTAATAAAGTCAATTCCGTTTTTATATAACAAAAAACAAACCGCTAATCCAAATTTGCTGAAAATTGTTTCCGGTCTTCATTTTATAATTACGCATCTAACGAAATTAGTCCGGAGTTGATATCATCATTTGTTCTCGAGATATGCGAGACGAAAAAAAATTTACGAACGGTCGAACGAACTAACGAACGCACACACAGACATCACACTAAAAACGATGAATTCGAATTCTAGTGACCTTGAAACGTGGAGATATGTCCAAATTAGCGATTCGTAAAATCGCATCCATTACAATAACTTCCAAAGGGAAGTTAATAATTATAAAATATAGGTATGTATATGAAATGAAAAATCAAGAGACTGCTTTGCGTGTTTTATTGTCAATTTGCGTGCGGAAAGTATACTTTCCGTACGCAAAAATCATGTGGGAATAGTAGTGTGGTCAAACAGCTATTTTGCGTACAAAAATGTGTGCGCCAAGTTAATTCTTCTCCCGTATGAGTAATAATAAAAAAATATTAATATGATTCAATAGATAATTATTTTAGCTTAAATTTGCTTTCGTTCTATATACTGATGATTGATCTGCCACGAATATGTGCAAGAATATTGATAGTTCCAAAAAAAGAACCATTTCCATTATTACATCAATAACACCGCGCTGCAAATTAATTGGTTAAAACAATTCGATACAAATAATGCTGTATGTAGGGGAGAGGTGTGTCAGTAGTAACAGAGGGTCAATTGTAACTTCAAAATTTGCGAGACATGTATCAATCCTATTGAGAAGTATTACATATCATAAGGTGTCTCCTAAAGTTGTGCTTTACTGACAAAACTTTCAGTTAATATCATTCGGCGGTTTTCTCTCAGCAAGATCAAATGTGTTTATATAAGCTAATCGTAAATTTTGAGTGCGTTAACAATTTTTTTGTTTTTGAAGTAAACACCCCATCAATTGGAAGAAAAGTGATTTTATTGGAAACACAACCAATCAAATAATACTATCAGATAGGTAGCTTAGCTTTTTTAGTCCTAATTAATATTTTATGAATTTTTTTTATAAATTGAAACAGCGGTGGAACAATTGTAACAAATTCAGTAGTGTCGATTGTAACATGTACAACTGACAAAAAATTTTAGTTGAACAAAATTAAACTTTATATTTTAGGTACCTATGAATCGGAATAATAAAGGCGAAACAAAAATCTTCCATTAATGGGATTAAAAACATGCTTATAATATGCAAAACGAAAAACTAGGATAGAAACAATGTATTAATATGTGTTCAAAGAATATTCAATGATGAATATATGAATTCCGTTAAAAAAGTAATAGAAAGAGAAAAAATTCAGAGCTGTTGCCTGAGACTATGCCATTTGTCACCTTCCTTACTCAATATGTAAGGAAGATTTTTTAAAACTGGATTAATTATAATAACTAACGTGTAAATTCAACTAAATAATGAGTGTTACAATTGAACCTAAGCCCTGTAACAATTGATCCTATGTTGGTGACGATTGTAACATTACACTTTGGTCCACATAAATTCAGTTATTTTAATTATTAGTCAACATAGAGTATTTTTGTGCAGCTCATTCAAACCCTGAAAAATGCCCGTATCTTATACCAAAAATTTAATTCTCTATGACTAATAAATACAAAGTTACTAGCCTGTATATTTTTTTTGTTACTATTGACACACCTCTCCCCTACACCAAAATGTTAAGCTAACTATGTAAATATTTACGTGTATAGGTACATTCATCCCGGTACATTTAAAGGGTGGGAAAACATAATCACGACGAGTAAAAGCGTGACGGAGCCAATAGAGCGCCGATGTGACGAACAACAAAATTTGAACAATATAATTAATTGCATGTTGTATACCTTCATCGCTGAACCCACATCAAACAAATGTAAACAGATCCGAATGCATTATTCATCATTTTGTTCAATGTCGGACATTTAACCTATTTTGTGTATACATACTGTAGTATGAGTGTGTATGCCGTAAATCGAAGTAAATAGGCATAAATTCAGATTTCACACCGTTCTTGTTCGTATTTATTTTATGAATGCCTATTCTTTAATACATATTAAAAATTTAGGCGAGTATGGTTACTTTATTAGAGTAATCAAAAATTTTTGAAAATATCCCTGGTTTTTGAAAAAATAACAAAGATCATGTAATTTATACTCTATGGTTAATTGGGGTCAACAGAGATGATAAAAGAGTGAATGGGGACGGGACGATCCATAGGGCCGACTAAAATTGAAACTTAAATATAATATAATTTTGTGTAGAAAAAAAACGTAAAATCTCAAGTTTATAAAGTATAGAAATGCCACTCTGAATGTGTTTATAAAAATCTCGAAAGATTCTGTTCTATGTTCTAATACATCATTTATCTGTCCATAATCAATCACTCATATTCATCCCTTTATACATGATATAGCATTAATATTAACCTATATACTGTCTCTCTTCACTCCTTTTTCGTTTCTTTTAACCCCCTACTTAATCCAAATATGAAGTCTTTATTATTTTCTCATAAAAAAATTAATTAAAACAGCTAAAAGCTTTCAGTTTTCTTGTCTCATATAGATATGTTTTAAAATAATTAAAATTTAGATTAAATAACAATTTATTTATAAGAACACTCAATTAAATTATATTTTTAGGTTACGTTTTATGAAACAAATAATTGCACTCTTTGAAAACATAAATCTAAATTTTTTTTTTAATATTTTTTATTCAACTTCGGGTTTAGTCACTATTGCTGCCCGAAAGAATAATTATTCCATACTAGAGTTTAAGGAAGATATATATATATATATATTCACCTTTACGTCTACTGTTTTTAAACCAAATTCATAAATAATATTCTTCTTTTGTCCCTATTCATCAGTCTGTTCCAATTCGTTTCAAGTTACGGTATATAGTAAGGTATTTAGGTATATATGGCATATATGATATATATTATGTTGCAACAGAAATATTTATGTATGCATTAAAATAATGTTTTATGGAGGCTTTAAATTCAGTTGTTTCATATATTGAGTTAATAATATGTTAACACTATAATGGCATAAATAATGTGTGTGTTAGGGTCGTAACGAATGTACTAATCTAATGCATACATTTCGTATTTTTAGTTACGAATGCAAAAGTAAATCATTATTTTCCAACATTTTTATTTTATTTTTTAGTGTTTTGTATCAAAACGGAACACTTATAAAATCATTTAGGTGTCCATCCATCTGTCACAGGCGATTTTCTCTGAAACCATTTGACGCAAAAATTTGAAATTTAGCACCAAGATAGTGTGATGGGCTGTGTGTGGGGGAATAACCTAAAAAGTAGAATAGCAAGTTTTTCCCAAGAGCGTTGAGTATAGGGTATCAAAGGAATGTTTATTAATGCGCAAATTCTACATATTTTTATTTTTTTTGGAAAAAAACCATTGAAATTTACTGTCTTCAGGGCTTACTATCAGAAGGATCATTCAGAAAAATTAAAAAAGTTATGTGATCATCAAGGAGAGGGTAAGGTTAATTCGTACAAAAAAAGGCATGTTTTTGTTATTTTTTTGTGACGACACAGTTAAAATCTCTTTATTAAAACCAGTGGTACATTAAAGTATAACAGTCGAAGAATATTGTGTAAAATTTTCACGAAGAAATATTAAAAAATACAGTAATGGCAGCAATTATTCGAACGTATCTCGGAAAAAAGTAAAATTTCGGTGCTCCTCATAACTTGGTGCTGGATCATCCGAAATAAAAAAATTAAAGTTCATTCGTTAGATAATAGTGTTCCTCAGGTAACGCTGGGAGCGATTTTCGAAATTCCAATTTTTCACTTTTTTGGAACACTTAGAACGGAAAAACACAATTTTTGCGAAAAAAATTGGCTAATTTGTTATTGTAAAATGAAAATTATTAACAAATTTGAAAAAAACTCTCCAGCGTTACCTCGTAAATTATGTACAGAAATAGTGTTCAAAATTTCAAATGGATCGGTGCTGTAGTTTTGAAGTTATGAGAGGCACCGTCTTTGAAAACGTGAGCTGTGGGGAAAACGCTTTAAAGTTTAAACATTTAAAAATTCTTGTATAAAACTGATATAGAATACTTACTGCTAAACTAAATTTTGTATTCTACACTGACAAAATATACAGTAGAGGTATAAACACGCTAGTACTTCCACTGAAATTTCTATAATATAACTGAGAGAGAGAGATATATAGAGAGCGAAACATCTGCCAGGGAACAACAAAAATGCTTATAACTTCGTCAGTTTTGCTCCAATCAACTTGAAATTTTGAGATAATATTCTTGAGATATTATGCATTCAGTTGAAAAAATAAAAAAAAAATGCAAAAAAAATTATTTTGATACCTTACCCTGCCCTTAAGAATGAAGTGTAAATTGAATAAATATTATTAGGACTGAATTTTTTTATGTAACTTCCTTGGTAAATAGAAAGAAACATTGATGACAGGCCCGTGATTAGGCTGGGGCAACGAGGCCATTGCCCCGGGGCCCCCCAACAGAATACAGGAAAATCCAAAATTAACTGACGCTTTTGTGATATATAATAAATATTTTGAATTAAATCATCTAAACCATTTGAATTAAATCAGCTAATTTCCATTTCACAAAAACTTCTGTTCCTTAGATATAGCAACAGAGTAACAACTCACAGTCCTCTCCCGCATCCCCAAAAATAATAAACTCATTCACGATATTCGCCAGGCTTTGTTGTTAACACTGGCGCTTAACGGCATTTTAATTTTTTAAAAACTTTATGTTCCAAGGTATGGGTATTACTGTAAATACAGTAAAAATTAAATTTCAATTTCAAATAACCCGACTGCGTAGAAAACAAACTAAAAACGTGGAAACAAGAAGGAAGAAAAAAATGAATAAAAAAGTAAAGTAGCTGGAGGCATCAGATATTTTTGCTCAACTTGATACAAAATGCATGCCTTCGACTGCTTTATTTTTTTATTCATTTTACTATTTTTTCTTGTTTTCATCCGTTTAGTTTACTGAAACTTACTAAAAACTATCTAGGAAGTTCTATGTCTCAACAATTCTTGACATTGCATTGGCAAAAACAATGTCAAGTCAAAAAGAAAACAATTATAATGACAAGGTGTAAACTACTACACCTGTTAGTCATTCAATTTTGGCTGAATTTAGTATTTTTTGTGTGTTTTAAACTAAACCACATGTTATTAAGCTACAGTTTGTTTAGTTACTTAATTTAGAGTTTGGGTACCTACTGCAGTATTATTTTTTTTTTTTTTTTTTTTTTTTTTTTTGATTAAAATTGGGGTACTGCTGCCGGTGGATGGCGCGGTCAGCAGCACCCGGCGGCATCGCCAACTAAGGGCATGCGCCGCCACGCACGGTAAAATAAAAACATACACAAAACAGACAGGAACACATAAATGCAGTAGACAACGGACAAACATACACATAATAAAATCCATCGATGGGCCCTGCCATCCCAGGGCTTATAAAGAGCGGACAGTCCTTGGTGACGGTACGATAAGTACTAGACAGAGCGTCCGGTCACCAAGGCCTGGAAGCCATCGCTGGAACTCCCTCCGAGGTGTACAGGACCCCGGAGTGGAGAGAACCGACTAGAAACACTCAAAAAACAAGACTAGAAAAAAATCACAGTGTTATCACAGAAAAAACTTATTACATCGCTGGGAGGCCACAGGCCGACCAGCGACGCAATAAGGAGTTAAAACAATACCGCTGTGGAGCCATAACAACAGGCCCACAGCGGCATAACAAAATATCACAGATAAATAAAAACAAGTGATGTACCACCTCGGGTGTAAAGGGCCTTCGGTGGTACGTCATTAAAAAACAATAACGAAAACAAATAACAAGGTATAAATAACATACAGTACCACTAAGGGTGTAAAAGGCCCTTAGTGGCATAACAAAAGACTAAAAGTACCCTGCCAGACCAGCTGGAACAGGGTATAGTTAATAAATAAATAAATTAAGACAATCACAAAAATTTTTGAAACACATAAATTAAAATCGCTGGGAGATAAAATTAACTGTCGGGGGAGATAAAACGAGACGACTTGTAAAATCTGAGATGGTATGCCCCTAAAGTCTCTGAAGGAGATGCGAATTTCGGAGAAATTCAAGCATCTTTCTTTCAGAGACTGCATCATAAGCTAAAGCTTCGGCTACATTATTGGGGAGCTGCAACCTCTGGCGCAATGGCTCAAAGGTTACACATTCCTCAACTATATGCCTCACCGTCAGCGCCGTCCCGCAGGCGGCGCACCTTGGCTGATCCTCACCGGCGAGAAGATGACGATGTGTTAACGCCGTGTGGCCCAAGTGCAGTATTATTAATTTTTTTGTTATTTCTAATAAACTGTGAATGAACTATAATAATGTTATCGCTTTTCCCTTCATCTTTAATTGCCAATGCAGTGGTGGATTTATCAGCAGGCTGAGTACTTGAAGTTTTTTTTTAGTGAAAAGTGAAAAAGTTATTAAGAAATTTTTTTAATCCCGAAGCCCCTAAAGGCTTCGGTACGGGCCTGGTTGATGGCACATTTTCCTTTAATGAATATGTTGTTAGTCAATAATTATCTTAGTGCTACGTTAAGCGGATATTTCAGTGTATTCGTTAGAAAATGAGTTCTAGAAATTAGAGTAAACTGGAGGAATAATTGATAAATCTACGCGGAAAAAATATAACAATTTTTACACACTAATAAACATAGCTTACATTCATGTGTTTCAAGTTTGTTAGCTTACGTATCTATAGAAATAATAGATTCAAAATATTCAAGAAATTGACACCAATTTTTAAGTAAATTTCTGTTTAACATATTATCTATTTATACATGTTTTATAATAAATAGTTGTTACTAATAGAGGTAAAGGTATTAATAGATTTGAGCGTTACTTTATGGTATTCCATACTTGTAAATAGTAAACAAATATTTTACTTCGCAAAAATACCACTTTTATTTTGAAACAATATTGTCACAGTTTCAAAATAAAAGTGGTATTTTGGCGAAGTAAAATATTTGTTTATTAGAGGTAAAGGTGGTAAAATAAGCCCTACACATAATATCTAGTTCAGTTCATTACTCTAGTTCAGTTACTTGTTTTGTTATGGTCGTGAGTGGATGTTTTCTAAATTTTCGTGCAGAAAAATTTTGAAAGCTAAGTTTTTAGTAATTTATTTCGTTGATTATTTACAGAAATAAGAAACATTTAATGACGGTATATGATAGAGTAGAACATACAGATTATTCTGACATTCTGTAGTGAGTATTTGTGGAATTATGCAATCTTGAAATAGTTTATGAACCTTAGATTTCCAAATTGGCCGTGATTGTAAAGTGAGCCCCCTTTTGTGTTGGTAATTTGAGTCCCCAATGTAAAGCCCCCTCATATTATGTACATTATAAGATTTTGATTTTTTGTTACAAATGCCCAGAAAACAGCTAAAAAACGCAAAGAAAAATTATGGTGAAAAGGATGATATGATTAAAACTGTAAGAGCTATTAAGGGTAAAGAGATGGGATTGAAAAAAGCCTCAAAAGCCTTTAATGTGCCTAGATCCACACTTCAAAGACTTGCCGCTTGGATAAAACCTCCGAAGAAGCTGTCTCCACTAAACTAGGGAGAAAGTCCATTATGAATGAAAACCTAGAGAAGGAATTAGTTGATGTGGTACTACGTTTCATAGGGGCTCATATTACCAGCACAAACCGATTTTCCCAAAAAATGACTTGCTGAGCATTTTTGTTGCTTTAATATACTAAAAATAATAATAAAAGATTTAGATTTGTATGTTAGTTGCTGAAGATGTTGTAGTTGACATTACCTAAAAAATTTTATTAAAAGAACTAAAAAGACAAAATTTAGTAATAGACAACAAAATGGGCGCTCATTTTATCACCTTTACCTCTTACTATTGAAATCCATAACAAACAATTGATAGTACGGAACACTATTTGCGCAAGTGTAACTTAACGACGCAATAAAGAAAGTGTGAAACGGTAACACCGATAAATCCGGTCCAGGACATTTGAAACAGAAAAATCAAACAGCCTTTTTTTAGGAATTGTGTTCTCCAGTGTTCAAACTAAAATAAAGTTCAAAAAATTATAAGTGTAGCGACCTTCTTAAAAAAATCATGTTTTCATGCAAAAAAATGCACCTACGACGGGCGACAAATTAATATTGAACTTAGTAATGAATACAATAGACCAAGATTTAGAGCCATAAGTTAATTACTTTTTCAGATATCAGTGTTACCGCATCAAAACAAGTCATTTCACGAAAACCTTGCGCGCATAAAAGAAACTCGCCTTCTTCTTACTTTGCTTATAAATTATAACGGAACCGTTAAGTGCCCTGTAAACAATCAAATTGGTTGTCAAATTTTACATGTTTGTCAAATTATTTGATAGTATGCAGCTTTGTTTGAAGCGTTTGTCAAACAATCTACGTGTTTGAAGTGTTTGATGAAAATCTTGATTGATCAACTTGTTTGACGTGTTTGACCAACAAGTTTGAAGGTGAGCGGCGATGTTTGTTGTGTTTAACAAGCTCTATTAAATTGCCCCGAAATGTATAGCAAATTTGACAAATTTTTTACGAATCTCTGTACGAGCAACCTTTTTTCGGTAATTTTCATTACTTATTCTATGTTTAGCCAAGTTTTATCTAATAAAATTATTTTAGGGGGACCACTAGTGTGATAAACTACGGGTAAGTTTGTCAAATTTGTTTGAGCTTTGGTTTGATCGTTTAAACTATTGTTTGATGAAAACGTGAAGTTTGACAAACAAATTTGTCGAACAAATTTGATCGTTTACAGGGTGCTTTAGAAATTTTTTTCAATTTAAATTTTACGCTTTCCATTAAAGATATGAATAAGAAAAAAACGATTTTTGAAAACAATTTTGCTAACATTTTATCGTTGATTTGTCATATTTATTGATTTTTTTTTTGTATTGTCGAAAGTATTTTTCGATAGCGAAGAAATTTAGTGTCTTTTAAACAAAGTTATTAACTGAAAAATGTTTTAGAATTGAATACAAACTAGACATCAGTATCAAATAAAAACTTTATCATTGAAATAACATTTAGAAACATTATTAAATTCTTTTCACGCTACGTTTTGATCTCTTTTTCTACTTTTTTTATTTTATATTTATTTCTTTTTTCCCCTTAAGATGAAAATGTTTAAATGTTTGTCTTTTAAATAAACGCCCTTCGGTGACAAAGTGATTTATTGAATAATACTGATTTAATATAAAAGTATTCGAAGGCAGTTTATATATATTTTATTCTATACATATAATAAAACTGGGTAATTATACCCTTTCACGGTCACGTGATTTTTTGGTTACAGTTAAAAAACTAATGGTCAGATATTAATGATTTTATTTTAAAATGTTCGCATTACTGGAAAATGCTGGGAAGTAAAAGGACGGCAGATTAGGGATGGCGGTTTTTCAACAATAACCGGTATTCGGCTATTTCGGTTTATTTTATGTTGGGATTAACCTGACGGTTAAAACAACTTAAAATAACCGGTTACATGTAAATTATACATAATATACATAATATTTTACATAATATTTTTACATAATATTTTACATAATATTTTACATAATATTTTAATAAGTTACATAATATTTTTTTGATATTTTTATTATTTTAATATCTAGTTTCAAGAAAATAAAAAAATGCCTTTTTGAATTTACAGCATGACACAAATATTTATTATGTAAAAATGTGAATTGCATGAAAATTGCGACATTCATTTCTTTATTTTACCGCATTATTATTGTTAAAGCTATAGTAACAGTAGTTATAATGTTAAATTAGTATTATTAGTTTGTTCAAAGCACTCTTGTGACATAATTTTTTCTTATGGGAATCCAATGTTAAAAATTAACATGTAAATCGTATATGCAACTTATATGAACCAAAAAAATTGAATGATGCAAAAGGGGTTTATAGTAGCTTTTTTCCCGTCAATGTTCTTTTTCATTTTTTACAAATATGTAAATTTAAAAATAACCAATTGATAATCATTAGGCATGGATACTGCAAAAAAATTTTCTTGACATATGCTGCTGCAATGTTTTCTGCACTTCTAGTCTTTCTTTTTACATAAGCAGCTTTCGCTACAATTATTCTTGCTATTCTACAAGTTCGCTGCAAGCTTTCGATGCAACAAGTAATCTAATTCAAAATACAACTCATGTTTCGGTACCTTCATTAAGCGAGTGTTCTTTTTTTTTGACCAAAAAAACGCAATTTTTAATAATTTTTTTCTCAGTGATTTTATAACTGCAGGTACACTCACCCTTTTTCCTTATATTATTAAACAAACATTTAAAATTACAAAATCTTTTTTTTCTTTTCCCTCATTTTTATTATAAATGGGGTTGAAGTGGAGGTCGCACAAAAAGGGTGAAACAGCAAAACCGACAAGGTCAGTCCAAGACATTTGAAACAAAAACTTCAAACGGAATTTTATTACAAATTGTGTTCTCCAGTGTGCAAATTAGAATAAAGTTAAAATTTTAAAAATTGTAACTATGGCGCCGCCTTTAGAAAATAGTCACGTTTTAGGGCATAAAAATGCATCAACGGGAGGCGATAAATTTGGAACAAGTGCATATTAAGCCCACGATTTTAGTTTGCATACTGGGCAGTACATTAATGAATACAGTAAACTCGAATTTAGTTTTATACGCTAATTACTTTTTGAGATATCAGTATTATCACATTAAAAAACAGTTATTTCGCGGAAACTCCGCGAGTGAAATAGAAACGCCCCGTTTTTCCTACTTTGTTTACAAATTAGAATTATGTAAATATCTTCGGAACAGTTAGGAATTTTCAGTTATATTTACATAATAATTTTATTCATGTCGAAACTGAACTAGTGAATCAATCGAGTTTGATATTGGTAAATCATATTATACACAAATATGTTGCTTGGATTAATTATTAATTTTCATTATTTCATCACATTTATTTAATTTTAATTGTCCATTTCCACTGTTAGGTACTTAATATAACGTGAAACATATGCATATTTAGAGATTCGTTGCTGTACATATATCAGTCAATATGGTGTCCATTTTAATTAAGTTTTATTCGTTCAATTAGAAAATTTTGATTATCTTAATGCAGACATGTTATATTTTGTATGTGGGTGTGTGTTGGTTAATTGTTTTAGAAATGTTGATATTTTCATAATGGATGCATGAAATTATATGTGCATGAATTGAATATGAAAGGATTGATGTAACATGTACCGTGAATATCAGTTTAACTAGACTGGAATAATTATTTTGTCTCTTCGTTGTGTAGTATGATATTGTACTATGGCATAATATGCTGATATTTTTATTATTTACTTGGCGAATTTGGAAAATAATTAAAAATTAAGCAAATATATTTTTTTATGTCCTCGGAAATTTCTCGAACTTAGTCTAATTAATCTACAGAAACCCTTGCAAAAATTGTTAACAGAATAAAAGAATTTGCTCGTGTACAAAAAGACAAACTTTTATTTAAATTCGACGCTGTTAGTTTGATGGATTTCACCAGTCAAACAATTGTGAATATTATTTTGTATTGTAGACTAACAAAGAGATGCACCCAGAGTGAAATTCGGGATTTTAATGAAACTTCGCTGATGTGTAGAATAGGCAAAAATAAGAGCAATAAATAATATAGTACTAAATTATGTACAGAAATAGTGTTCAAAATTTCAACTGGATCGGTGCTGTAGTTTTGAAGTTATGAGGGGCACCGACTTTGAAAACGTGAGCTGCGGGGAAAACGCTTTAAAGTTTTGAACACTTAAAAATTCTTGTATAAAACTGATACAGAATACTGCTAAACTAAATTTTGTACCCTACACTGACAAAATATACAATACAGGTATAAACACGTTAGTACTTCCATTGAAATTTCTATAATATAACTGAGAGAGATATATATATATATAGAGAGCGAAACATCTGCCAGGTAACAACAAAAATGTTTATAACTTCGTCAATTTTGCTCCAATCAACTTGAAATTTTGAGACAATATTCTTGAGATATTATGCATTCAGTTAAAAAAATAAAAAAAAAATGCAAAAAAAGATTATTTTTGTACTTTACCCTGCCCTTAAGCACAAAAATAATGAAACAATAATAGCACGTATACAGAATTTGAAACTTCAAGCTCAATTAGAACTTTTCTAAATTTTAATTGCAAACATTTAACATTGCAAGATAAATAAAAGCTTTTAAAACCAAAAAGAATAGCACTTAAAATTTAGGTTAGTATCAAATCACTTCTAAATATAATTAGAGATTTTAATTAATTGAACAGTCGGATTTACTTTGTATAGTCTGTTCAAGTTAAAGATAAGCCTGAATAAACAAAAATTTTAAATGTTTTCAATGGAAATCATTGACAATTACTATGGTTACAGGTTTAAGTTTAATTTGAACGGACTGTAGTAGATAACTAATAGTAGTTGTCAGTATAATAAATGTTTCTATATTGCAAGTTTTTTGCAATTAATTTCTTTAGACATGTGAAGTATGCATAAAGACAAAGACGGAAAATAGAATGTAGATATAGTAATTAAGAGAGATTTTCTTTTCGACGATACACTTTAAAATTTTTCGCCTTTTGTTAATTTAAAATAATTGTTCGAATTTATTTTTCACTTGTACCTAATCACTACAGCATAATATACTATGTACATAGGTATATTTCAAAAAACAGCAACAAGAAGCAGTTCTTTATTTGACGTGACTTTTAATTAAAAATAATTACTTTTTCCGTCTTACGGATTTGTAAGAATATGTACCTGTGTATACATGTCGCGTCATTTTGGCTCAGTATGTTACTGTCTGATATGCGATTGTTTATTTTATACCATTCGTATTGTTCTAATATCCGATTTTAAAATAGATAAATTGTTTTGAAAATTTACTTTACTGTCAAAATAAAAAAAATGGTAGGTATTATGGGCGCAAGCTAAAAAGAACTTTTTTATCTACATCTACATTAATCTTTGTCTACCATATTAATAAATAGAAGTTTACTCACTCACTCATATAAAAACATAATTACTTGATTTGGTTGGTAACTATGGAAATAATACAATTTGTGTTCCCCTCACCTCAGTTTCTGGAGGTCTTTTGAGCTTGCGCCCATAATAATGACACAAATATATTTTTTAATTACTTAAATTTTTTAGGCTGTTTATGATACATATCTGAAATACTATTCTGCAGTTTATGCAAGAAGTCTCGGAAACTACAGTTTTTTTTTTTTGTTTAATACAAATTTTATTGATGTAAATTTTTCTCTGTCTACTATTTTTCTAAAATTTATTTTAAGGTAGTTCTATTTCATTCAGTATATGTATCTGGCATATTTGGTGTTAAACTTACATTATACGTTACACGTGTAACAACCAAGGGACCAAACTAGAATGTCAATCAAACTGTTCCACTTGTCGCCAGTGGGTGACGTAAAGTCTCCCCATTATGTTACGTACCTACACACTGTTTGCAATGGTGCTGGTTTGGTATTTTGTAGTAGTGTGCGTATTCACACACACTACTACAAAACACCTATTATGGGACAGACCAAACTGTCCAATTCAAGTAACAATGTCTAACAATGTATTACAATGCACTGTGTGTTCGGTGATGGACACCGACCGACTACATGACTTAAGCCGTGTCGGGCACACTCTGGGCTCACCACTAGTTACAATTTTCTACACTTACGCTGAGGACTTGGTAACAACCAATAGGATCGCTGCATTGCTCAAATGTATCGTTTTGGTGGAATTTTTATTTTGAGGTAGATAATTTACATTAATTACGTTATGAAAACTAAAATTAATCAAACAAAAAGAACTGTCATAAGAATTTGTGATATATGTAGAATATTTTAAAAAATGTTTCACAATTCCCTAAAAAACATGCATATTCCCTACTAGCCGTACCCGTGACGTTGTTCACGCGAAACGTTGAGTCCAAATTGTAGTTTCTTGCAACACAAAATGCATTAAATTGTCTCCAAATTGACAATTGTGTATTTTTGTGACAACATTTTCTTTGATTTCAGATTCAGACAAATTTACAAACTGATAGTACAATATACAATTTATTTACATTACATTTTGTTACTATTGTTATGAAATTATGAAAATACTAGCCGTATACCCACCCGATGGGGTTTACTATCGGCAACGTTTCAGGATGTCAGTCAGTGTTAAAGATTCATTCAATTATTATGGGCGCAAGCTAAAAAGACCATTTTTATCTATATCTGCATTTATCTTTGTCTATCATATTAATAAATAGAAGTTTACTCACTCACTCCTATAAAAACTTAATTACTTGGTTTGGTTGGTAACTATGGAAATAAAACAATTTGTGTTCTCCTCACCTCAGTTTCTGGCGGTCTTTTGAGCTTGCGGCCATATTATTTATTTTAATAGCTATAGTAACATATTTTTATACAATATCTCTAACTTCACAAATGATGAATTTACATACAAATTTTCATCCCCTATTAAACAAACTTAGGGGACGAATTTTCAAAAATCCTTTCTTAGTTCTCATCTACGTTACATAGGGAACTCCTATGCAAAATTTCATTCTTCTAAACCCAACGGTGTAGGCTGTGCGTTGTCTGTGAATCAGTCAGTCAGTCATTCAGTGTTAGAAATTTATTAAGTAGATGAAACGAAATTTACGTAATGTGTGTACATGATCAAAATGGTTTTTCCATTTTCCCACGGGAATGAGACATTTTTTCGAAGTGAAAATTATCTTAGATGTTGACCCAGGTAATAAGTTATCATCACACCAAATTTCATTAATATCCATCCAATAGTTTTTACGTGATCGTAAACAGACAGACAGACAGACAGACAAAAATTTTAAAATTCGCTGTTTTGGTATCTACATCGATAACTATTTACAGTGCCAGTACAATTTTCAAGAAATATTCCATGTACAGAAACGGTCTTGTTACAGATTTATTATATATATATATATATATATATATATATATATATATATATATATATATATATATATATATATATATATATATATATATATATATATTAGGGTGGCGCAAAAAAACCACATATTTTTCTTTTTTTTGTCTCATAGGAATAAAAGTTAATTTAGCTCGATTTAAGAATGCTCACCAAAAATTAGCTCGATAAAAAATTTTTTAAGGGTCGCTCAAAACATTTTAAAATTTGAAAATGGGCCAAAAATCGATTTTTGTTTTTCATCAAACTTTTTTTCTTATCCCTGCATATGTTTGTACATTGAATAATAAAAAATTCCTCCAAATGTTAACTCAAAAAATTGATAATAAAAGGTCGCTCAAGATTTTAAAGTCAAAATATTTAATATTTTTTAGGGACGCTAAAAAATATTAAATATTTTAACTTGAAAAACTTTCAGAACTCTTGAGCGACCTTTTATTATCAATTTTTTGAGTTAAAATTTGGAGGAATTTTTTATTATTCAATGCACAAACATATGCAGGCATGAGAAAAAAAATTTGATAAAAAACCAAAATCGATTTTTGGCCCATTTTCAAATTTTAAAAAGTTTTGAGCGACCCTTAAAAAATTTTTTATCGAGCTAATTTTTGGTGAGCATTCTTACATCGAGCTAAATTAACTTTTTTTCCTATGAGACAAAAAAAAGAAAAATATATGGTTTTTTTGCGCCACCCTAATATATATATATATATATATATATATATATATATATATATATATATATATATATATATATATATATATATATATATACTTATATAATAAATAAAATTACACGCTTCAGATATTCTTTAAATGTCTAACGTATATATACTTACACTAGCCGTACCCGCGACTTCATTCGCGCAAAGCATTGTTATAAACTCAATGAGAAGTATGTGATTGTAATAAGTATACAGAACTTGCAAAGAACAATAATTTTTGTGTAACGCATGCACATGCTCAAAATGGTTTTTCTATTTTCCCGTGTGAATGAGGAATTTTGCCGGAGTAAAAAGTATCTTAAATATTGACCAAAGTAATAGGTTATCACCGCACCAAATTTCATAAAAATCCGTGCAATAGTTTTTGCGTAATACGTGCACATGCACAAAATTATTTTTCTCTTTTCCCATGGGGATGAGGCATTTTCCCCGAGTAAAAAGTACCTTAAGTGTTGCCCTAGGCAATGAGTTATAACCACACCAAATTTTATTAAAATCCGTCCAATAGTTTTTTCCTAAAGTATGCACATGCTCAAAATGGTTTTTTCATTTTGTCGTGGGAATGAGAAATTTTCCCGGAGTAAAAAGTATTTTAGATGTTGACACAGGTAATAAGTTATCATCGCACCAAATTTCATTAAAATCCGTCCAATAGTTTTTGCGTGATGCGTGAATAGACAGACCGACAGACAGACAGACACACAAAAGTTCTAAAAATCGCTGTTTTGGTATCACATCGATAACTATTTACAGTACCAGTACAATTTTCAAAAAATATTCCATTTTCAAAAAGTTTCAAAAAGTATTCAATGTATAGATTAACATCGCACAAAAAATAACCGCATAGAAGCAAGTGTATATGCGAACAAAAACTTTATTATAAACTTTCTTAACCCTAGAATCATACGTACTCGTCAAAACGACGAACGAACTTCTCTACCTGCTCCAATACTACAACTTGTCAGTGCCTGCTTGCTGTGAAACTTCTGTTATCTAATTTATTTGTTATTATAACACATAAGACGTATAAATTTTGTTTATTGCTATTGTCGTTTTTTTTATACTGAAATAGTGTGCGTCAAAAGGACGACGATGTATGATTAACCCATATTTTTTTTACAGATTTTGTACTACACATATAAAAGTTTTCCTAATTTCTCTAAAATTTATTAAAGATATGGATGTTATAATTAATTTATTCAATGATTATGATAATGTGAAAGATAATTACAGCTGTTTGACTTATAGAGACGACATAATACTGAAGTTTTAATATATTGAATCGAAAACTAAAGAATGCGTTTCAAGTAACTTAATAAAAGGTTAACAATTTATTTTATGGAAAATATTTTAATTTTTATTATCTTTTGAGATCTTATTCTAAAAATTTTAGAAAATTTACAAATTTTCCTAATAGGGAAATAACTACATATCTATAGGAATATTTATGACTGAGAAATTTCACATCCTGTAAAGTCACACATGTCCACCGACTCATAATAGTTTATGAATTAATTATCTGAAAGACATGTTTTATGATACAATTGATGTATTTGTCTATTTTTTAATTTTTATAGTGAAAATATTCTTTGATAAAAAGATTAAAAAAATTAATAAATATTTATATTAAGAAATTTTTCCAAATCCAATTTAGTTAAATATTTTGTTCGCTTTTGTAGTATTGTTATGTAAAAAAAACGTTTTTTGCAAATAAACTCTAAAACTCCCCGTAAAAAGTCCATTCGTCGAAACGACGCCGATGTATGATTAACTTGACTCGTAGACCAACGTATGATTCTAGGGTTAATGAATATCTGAAATCGACTGTTAAAAGTACTTTTAAATGTGCAATTAACTATCAATTTTCTAGACAGTTACTCTCAAATGGACACGTAACCTAAAATTTGTTTTTAAATAATTATGCATTTATTCAGTCTTCGAGCAATCTACACCTGCACTCCAAACAATTTTACGCATAACACTCTGTATAAAATCAGTTATACTGGATATTTATAATTTATCATTTATACATTTTTATTTTACTCCGTATAGAATTATGTGACAAACAGAGTATTAGATAAACGCGTAAGTAAATTCATATGTATTTCTACTAGATTATTCGCAATAAATGTGCGATAATATTTATTTATATAATAAATATACAGGTTAAACCGTAGTTAAATAAGGATTACGCGTCACGCGTATATACACACAGAAATTAATCTTGGCAAAGAAATTTGTGACAGTAAAAGATTTATAAAGGTTTTAACGATATAATGTGGTATTAAGCTAAGTAAGTAGTTGCAGGTAACCGTTAACAATATCCATTTGTCATGTGGAAAAATTTATGTAAGCATAAAATTTTGTGGTAAATTTTCAGTTCTGTCAATTATAATTTTTAGTCGAATTTTTCAACTGAAAAAATTAGACTTATACAGGCTATACGATAAGATTTCGGACACGTAGAACACGATTCCGTAACAAAGAAAATGTCTGATATATATATATATATATATATATATATATATATATATATATATATATATATATATATATATATATATGTATGCATATATATTAATCGAATTTTCCGACTGAAAAAATTAGACTTATACAGCCTATACGATAAGAACGGCGAGAGGCGAGAGTAGGAGCGCTATCGGTTTTCGGCATTTTTAAAATTCCCAGTGGTCTGCAATTCCAGGACCGTACTCAGTAAAATTAAATATATATCTAAACTTGTAAATATGGTAGGAAACATCCACTGTTGTTTGAATATATATTGATACTTATTTTAGAATACCTTTCAATAATGCGTTTTTTAGAATCCCTTTCAATAATACTACGATAGTAACATATCTTCGTCTTCATCTACTATTATGTTTTGCTCACTCTTGAAATTTTTTTAAACGATATAAAAAAGTACCGGCGTTTGTCTCTGTACAATATTTATGTATAAACAATGATAAGGGCGACAGAGATAAAAAATTATGTTTTTATGAAAAAATTAGTAAAATATTTATTCAATTAACGAGAACTATTTTCAAAAAAAATTAAAATTAAAAAAGTATTTAATAATAGGGATAGCGCCCCTACTTTCGCCTCTCGCCGTTCTTATTGTATAGGCTGGATAAGTCTATTTTTTTCAGTTGGAAAATTCGACTAATATATATATATATATATATATATATATATATATATATATATATATATGTATGTATATATATATATACATATATTTATATATATATATATATATATATATATATATATATATATATATATATATATATATATATAATATTTAAAAATAAAACGGAAAGGCGATTGGTCGATAAGCATGGGTAGAAATGCCCTCGTACGAATTGTGTTGGCTTTTTTCCTGCTAATTGCTATCGGCAACAAATTGCAATTTACTGAGATTCAGCCCTTAAAAACTTTTTTTTAAGCCCTGATCAGCCGGACACTCATCATCAGTTTTGAAACCACCAAAATGACAAATCGCTTGTAGACTTTCAATCACATGCCGCTTGTAGACATTCAATACCGAATATTAAGGGAAATAAGCTGGCCGACTCCTATATACTTTTTACGCATTATAAGGTTTTCTTTTATATATATTTTTTAAATTATTGAAGTTGAGTATAGTTCTCGTTTTTGAGATATGACGAGTAAAACTCCTTGTTTGGTTCAGCCACGCCAAGGCTAATTCGATATTCTCGGTAACCTCTTGCAGCAAAAAAGACTCAAAAAAGATAAAAAGTTAAAAAATTGAATAAAAAACAACAAATCAAGAAAACAAGAGGGAACAAAACATAAATCATTCCCTGAATTATTACCGTGACGTAGTGAATTAAGACCGTATTTATTAATATTGAAAAAACATTTCAGTAATATAACCAAATCTAATCTTTCTTAGGATTAATATTTTTTTTTATTTCAAAAGGCATCGGATCCAAAGTTTGGAGTATCTTCTTATCGAGATTTGCTAAGTCTAGGTACAGTATAAAAATTTCAGCGAAAATACTGATTTTATCCTGTGCAAAATCGACTATTATACCTCACTTGCACAAGGTTTCTGATAACATGCAATGATAGATTTGAAAGGAAAGGAAGAATTTACATAGAAAACGTTATATACGTATTTGATTATCTTGAATATAATGAACGAGACGGCCTAGAACGTTAGTTCACGTTGCCGTGAACAGATGAACTAACAGGTTTGATTTATCATATCTCAAAAACAAAAACTATCCTCAACTTGAAATTTTGTTTGCTTTAAAGTATCACCATAAACTATATTTTATTTAGACCACTTTTGAATCAAATTCATGAGATCCACAAAAAGGGCAAAATTTTAGGCCACTTTTTTCCTTTTTGTATACAGCCATCGTTTAAAATGCTGTAAAGTTCTTTTCAAGAACTCTACATTTACAATGGCTAAAGTAAGATACCTGGTAATGACGTATACCTATTTGCAGACGATAAGAATCTATCAAAGGTAGGTATCCTAAAAGTTTTTAAATCCGTTTCGCTACTAGACTACTTAATTTCGTTGTTGGACTGCAATCAAGCTGCTGTGCTGGGTATTGTGATCGCTTCTTAGCAATACTGGCTGCACATGATGTGTGTTGCTTACTTTATTTGCTTAAGTCTGTAGATGATCCCATTGCGTATACCACGCGTTTACCGTCACTCTCGTTTACCTTCAATCGAGGTAAACGGATGCCCACGTGAGAGATACGACTTTCTTATTGGTTAACGGTTAAATATAGCAGAGAAGCAAGTACGGAAATATAACAGGTTTTATGTTTGAAATTTAGCAAGTGTTCATCAAACAGTGAAAGTTAAGAATAATGTCATTTTACAGCACTACATCCAGCATAGTTCCTATCTGGGTTGCCAGCAGTAATTCTAGCAAACAATCTTGCATCGTGTTAAGCCGACATTACTTTACCAATTGTTGTCTTTTGACTGGTCAATGCGTATTTTTATTATACATGCCATGCTTCCACATTTCTTATAATTTTTAGGTTTATGTCTTTATCCACACCGGAGCAAGTATATGTATATCTGTGAAGTGTGTTTGTGGGTCAATTATCATTTATCTTAAAAACGAAACACAAATTATAAATATTACTTATATAAAAATATACCATTTAATTTATACTTTATTACTCATGCGGGAAGAGTACTAACTTGGCGCACACATTTCTGTACGCAAAATAGCTGTTTGCCCACCGTACTCTTCACGCATACTTTTTTGCGTGTGGAAAGTAACTTTCCACACGCAAATTGACAATAAAACACGCAAAATTTAATTAAAACACGCAAAGTCGCCCCTTCATTTTTCATTCAATAAATATTTCATAATTATTTCTATAGAAACCACCAACAAAGTAATTTAAACGATAATTAATTCAGAAAAAAAAAGACGAACACTTAAAAATATTATTTTAAAATGTAATAAAAATGTCAAAAATAGTGATAATAATAGAAAAAAGTATGTGAAATTCGTAATAAAAAATAGTATGTGCAACTTGTGCGGGATTGTTAATTGCCCCACTCAAGCGAATGAGCGCACGAACGTAGTGAGTGCGCTCAACTTCGCTTTCGTGGGCAATCAACAATTTCCCGTACTTATTGCACAATATACTATTTCTAAATTATAAAAATTTACTAGCAACCCCTATGACATTTGGATATTATTTTTACATTTTCAATAAAGTTAAAATTAAATCTCTATAGAACTCAAAATCAAATCAAATTATATATTTACAAATAAAAATTGGTTTCAAAATATTGACCGCCTGCGGTGAATGTATCTTTTTATTACGCTGCTATAGGGCTTACACACACACATGTTTAAATGGAAGCATAATTTGAACCGTAACCAAAATATTAAATCAAGTGAATGTGTTCTCTACCGAAAGTCTACGGACTTTGTTGCACTCTTCTTGTTTAAAACATAGTCGATTTTTTATAAGAATTAACATAAATTTGACCACAATTTGACTACAGAAATATGAATTTTTATGTATATTTATATGATAAATTATCTAATAATTCGTATATCATCCATCAACTCACTTTGAACGTCGTTATTTTAACCGGTACGGTGTATCGCTGGATATATTCCAAATGGCTGGTATTAGTCAAGTTGATTTATTATTTGATGCTACATGATAACATTACATCAATCCATTAAGTTAAAATTATTGTTAGAAAATTAGCACCGTAAAATCAGCCACCATTGCTGAAATATTTATTTAAATTTAAATTTAGTTACATTTAGCACGAATTAATAACTTTGCTTGCCGATATTTTTGACTGAAATAGTTATTGTAGAATTTTTAAACCACTGTTGTTCACACTTTATTATTAATCCAAATAATACCCAATAACAAAACGTAGTAATAAATTATAAATTTCGAGCAATTTATATTAGGCGTATGTGTGCAATATTACCAGTTGTTGAAGGGGAGTAACTTACTTGACCCACAATATAAGGTAAGTGCGGGAGAGATGCCGCAGTAGCCATAGTTCGTCCGTTGATTGGTAGATAGCGCTATTAATGGATTATACGTTTAAAATAAGTTACTTATTTAAGCTGTATATGGCAACATTTATGATTAGTCTATCAGTTTAGTAATTATCCAACTTTTCATTATTGAAGAGTAAGTTTTTTAACATAATATTTTATCAAGCATTTAATTCATTGGAATTTAAGAATACATATGGCATTGTTTTAATGCAAATGAGTTTTGTTGTTAATTTAGGAATATTTTAAAAGTACTGTATAAAATTTTAGGTTAGAATTCCGCACTATGCTTGCTATAGCAACATGCGGCATCTATCCCAACAAAAAGGAGAGGTGCCGTATTTAAAGTAGTTATAGATGCCGCATCATATTACATGTTAAAAACATAGACTTACTAGGGTGTTTGAAAAGTTCGCGGCCTGACACATAAATGGTCTCACAGGTATCGAATCCGTATCATTCTTGACAAGTGCTAACCTTCAAAAGACAACATATCAATTTTCATAAAGATTTGTCAATCAGTCTGGTTTTTATAGCTGTATAAAATGCACCATCGGTCGACTGTTGCGATTTTTGACGCTTTGGTGCACTTCTACCGTTTGGAATACACTGTTTTGAGAGGAAAAACGCCAAAAGAAACAAAGGAAAGTCTTGACAAGTATTATGGCGAATCTGCTCCATTGAATACAATGGTTAAGAAGTGGATGCAACAATTTCGTATGGGACATATGGGCACGACTGATGCACCACGTTCGGGAAGGCCTCAGACTTGACCACACCCCAAATGATCGAAAAAATCGAATTGATTGTGATCGGTGATCGAAAATTAAAAGTTCGTGAGATAGCCGATATCGTAAAGATATCATGTGACCGGGTATTCAACATTTTACACCATCATTTGAACATGAGAAAGCCGTGCGCGCGTTGGCTGCCACATTTGTTGACAGATTTTATCAAAAATTCGAACGAGTCACTGTTGCTGCGCAAAATCTGGGCATCATGCGATGTAATAGAACTAAGTTCTTTCGTCGATTCATGACCGTTGATGAAACATGGATACATCATTATACTCCCGAGATGTCGCAACAGTCAAAACAATGGATTCCAAAAGGTGAAGTGCACCAAAGCGTCCAAAAATCGCAAGAAGCAGTTTATACAGCTGTAAAAACTAAACTGATGGACAGTTCTTCATGAAACTTAATATGTGGTATTTTGAAGGTTAGCATTTGTCAAGAATGATATGTATTCGATACCTGTGACACTATTTATGTGTCAGGCCGCGAACTTTTCAAACAGCCTAGTATACCTTAATTATGTAATTTTTTTTTGGACTGTAAATTATGCCACGTAAATATAAAAGATCCATTAATTGGATCAGGAAGAACTCTCATATTAATGAAGATGATGAAAATAATGATGATTGCGTGTATATTGAATGTTTTGAAATGTACTTAGAAACAAAAAAAAGTTTACTGGTTAAGATGTATAAAGTGCCAAAAATTGTTACATATTATGGCATGCATCATGTATGGAGATGTGTGTAAAATACAAAATTTTTAATATGTACTATGCGGCGTCTCACTTTCTTTGATGCGGCATCTCTCATATAGGTGTGGGAGAGACGCCGCTTTCCAGGCTCTACAAAAATGTTAATTATGAATCCCTTATGACTCAAAATAAAAAATTATTTATAAATAATTTTAAAGAACAATGTTTACATTTATTGTGTACCAAATTTCAAATCAATTAAATGCATACTTTAAGAATTATCAAATGTTTTCAAAATGTGCGGCATCTCTCCCGTATTCACCCTAATCATTAGGTACTTACGAGGGTCTTCTAGTCTAGAGAGTAAAAACTAATATTTTAAGAATATATAAAAAAATATTTCATACAACAAAAATAAAATTCTAGGACTTATAGCAATACAGCCATGCAAAAAAAGTAATGTGCTGGTTGACATGATTCTGGGATTTTTGTTCATCTGAACAAAAAAGAAAAAAAAGAAAAATTCTGGTTCAAAAAGATGATTCTAGCAGGAACTGCAGTGAAGAGAAAATTTAAAAAACTTAAAAATAGCAACTGTTTGAAAAAAACTATTTTTAAACGTTTTTTTTTAAATTTTATATTGTTTAAATTTTTAAAAATAAAAAAAAAATACTAAAATTTGGCAATATCTGCAGTCCCTACCATAAAGCAACATGTATCGAAGATGCGTGCCAAATTCGAAGTAGATTGAATAAATAGAACTCGAGATATCATGTCGACTAGCTTAAAAAATATAGTTTCAAGAAAGCTGTTCCTATTTAAAGTTTTGAAGTATAATACACCTACTTGATACTGGAATGTATTGTATTAAAATGGCTATATCTTTATCAATTTTCAAAATTTTTAAATTTCTTTTCGAGGACACATTTCAAAGGTCAAGACTTTTAGAAAATGTACGAATTGTCCGATAATGCGCGAATAAGTGAACGCGAAAGTTATTTAATATACTTAGGAGATTATGTAATTTTTCGTACGGTAGAATTACCTACTTTTGTAGTCTTGTAGTTTTCGAAATACCAGTTAAAGTTTGCAGAGTCGTTGAAAATTCTTATTTACCACATGAACTGAAAAGAACGTAATGATTCGATGAAATCGGGTATGTCGATACTAGAAAAATTTATATAATATCAGTAGTTTGTTAAAACTATGCCTGTCATTTAAAAAAAAAATACCGCAGACGTTATGAGCGATTAATTTTTCTTTAGTACGAAGTACCCTATGATTGTTTTTAATAGGTAAAGTTGGCTAACTTGACGGTATAAGAAACTGTTACAATATTTTTATATTGCAATGCATAAAATATACAATGCATCATAATATATTCACTGTTAATGGAAAAATTGAAAGATCATACAGTCTTAATATTTCATGTATGAAGGTAAATATACTTACCGTAGAAATAGAACTCTATGTGATATGTAGGTATCACATAGAGAGTTCAGTAAATTGATATAAAAAATTGTTTTAAAACTTTATTTTTGTTATTATAAAATTTTAGTCACCAAACAAAAATCTTTTTAAGGAAAAGTTATGCTACCCCAAAGGAAGTAAGTGAAAGTTGGGGTGGTTAAATTGTTCTGAAATTTATTTAAGATTGAGTTAAGTTAAAATGAAATAAATATTTTTTCTTTGATGAAATTTTGTAAAAATGGTTTACTATAAATTTACATGATGATTTTTTTAAAAGTTGTCATTTTTATTACGAGTCAACTATTGATTTAATCAGAAAATTGTTCAAATAACAATTGTAGATTCCACTAGGGCCAATCGATTGCTAGAACCAGGAGCTTTACAGTTCCTTTAACTTTTGAGCTATGATACAAACTTTATTTTTAAGTGGAATTTTATATTAATTTATTGATAAAACTAATCCAGTGCATCAATAAAAAACATTAAGAAAAAAAAATTCTTTAAGCTTATCTTTTGTATTGTATTTAAAATATTAATTTTGCGACAAAAAGATATGTACCTGTAAAGGTTAGGTTCAATCGTTTAGTTTTATTTTCTTTATTACAGATGCTAATAACCTTAGTAGTCGATGCACCAATAAAAATATATATAAATACCGCTGTAGCAGCATCCTGCAGAACATAGCGAATTTCCGTTTATAAAAATTAGTTTTTCTCGGAAACTAGTTGACATAGAATAATAGTTTAAAGACCTTTTCTATGTAATTTTTCCTCCTCTTTTAAATGATGTAAAAAAATTTGGCAACAATTTTTGAATAAGTGGAAATTTTGGCAAAAAACTAATTTTTTGCAAGAACAAAAACCATGTTCCTGGCATCCGACGTGTCTGGCTGAAGAACTCATCCAAGATTTTTTGACTTCCAAACTTGTCACCAAATTTCGTAAACCTAGGACATTTCGTTCGAGAGTTATCGTGCTGATACATATATACATACATACATACATACATATATATATATATATATATATATATACATATATATATATATATATATATATATACATATATATATATATATATATATATATATATATATATATAAATTTTAGTGAATATTCTTTTCGGTTTCTAGAGGTCTCAAAACAAATTTCTGCCATAGTCCCGGGCTCAAGTCGCGTCATGACACCTACTGTAATAGCTGAATTTCCAGAATTCTTTCTGGAAATTCGCTAAAAAAAACGAAAAAAAAAACAGGTATTATATATTATTTGTATTATTCCAGAGCGGGACTCTGCTATAAAAATATCGTCTCTATTACCCGACATAACGGCGCGGCGTTATGTGTAACCTCAGGGAGCATATGTAAACTCCACACTGATGGCCCTTTTATACCTCTCTTTGATGCAAGTAAAAATAATACAAATATGTTGTTAAATGGATATATGCTACACTATATGAGATTCGTTAGGATCCTGAGGACCCGAAAGCGCACAAATTAACTACTGAACTGATTTTGATAATTGTTTCACTGTTAGAGAGCTAAATTAATTATTTTAAATGGATACAGGTCTTAGATGAGATCCGCCAGTGGCCAATAATTGGAAATTCGCTATGTTAAGCAGATGCTGCGACAGGGGTTATTTATTTTTTACTTTTATTTATTCATTTATTTATTTATTTTCATTATACAGAGTATCCTGTCGGTAATTCAATATTGAAATATTTTTCAAGTCTGTTGACCAACACAAAATCTAGTGATGTTTGTCGTGTAAAATATTTCGATGCACCCACAACATTACTTTAGCAACATAATACCTAAATAATACACTTTACATTATTTACAGACCACAAGAATTTTTAAATTTAGTGTAACAAACATAAAATATATAGATACTCTTACATTTTTGTTTATCTGTAAACGGGGAAAGTAGGAAAATTTGAGAATGTGTTAAAGTAATATGTATCTATCTAATCTTTTTGGGCATGGGTCACTTGCGCACTGCAATCAGAAAAACGTAGTCTTAATTTCATCGATCATTTGCGCGCGTCATAACTAAATACTCAAAAGGTATACAGTATATTTAAGATTAAACAAATTTGATAGTTCTATGGCACAGTCGATACAAGCGGGGCGTGAAGTTACACGTGTTGCCGGTTCGATTCATAGATGTTCCAATAAGAAATTAAGTACCAGATACCAGATACCAGATTAAGTACAAGAGATACCAAATATTAAATAAATACCTACATAAAAATATCGTAAAAAAAAATTTAAAGAGACAGGAAAGTTGCTCTATCAAGTGTGACACGAATTATTATTTTAATTATTGAAACAAAATCGCTCATGTGTGCATAATAATATTTTGATCACATTAAAGACGTTCGTGCGCGTCCACAAAACACTACAGAATAATGTTATGTAGCTACCACAAAACACTACACCTGTATGTTATGCATACAGAGCTTGTGCTTGTTCATGTGTCATATCGTGTCATGTATATGGGTGATTGTTGTACGTACCACCTATGTACTGATCTATGTCATCAATGCATACACCGTCGCTGATTGAAATTTAGTAGTCTGATTTGACCTTGTGTGTATATTATGTACGTGTACACATCAAAATCTACCCGAATATTAATATTTCATTTTAACGTTCGTCAACACGATGTTTTTTGTGCAATTATATAAATTGCATATTTGAACATTTTTTTGCACATTTTTTATTATGGTATTTACTCTTATAATATACTTATTATAATTTTTAAAATTAAAAAATGCTGTTAAGAATATTTTTTCCTAATAGCTCTGTGTTAAAAATTTGATTTTTAATCGTCAATTACTTTAAGAAATGATCTATGAAGGCCTTAAAATCTTTGAGGGAAGAGAGCTATGTGATTGAATTTGTCAATTCTCTAAAATTAAAAGTTTTATCTACTATTAGGTTTGACGCACGAACGTCCTTAACAATGTAACTTAATCATTCGTACATTGTTATTATTTAGCATCTGTAACAATAATATATTTATTAAAATTTTTTTGTTTCATTTACGAATATAGTTGAAACATTTTTTAGTAAGTACAACATTTTTTTTTTAGTCACCAGAAACATTTTTCAATTACGGTAACTAAAAAAAAATTATTTAATGCGAAATTGAATTAAAAAAATTAGTAGTTTTTCGGTTGCGATAATTAATATAGTATATTGTACAATAAGTGGGAAAAAAGGCTTATTTCTCACGAATATGACTTTGAAATGAGCTTGAAATCATATGAGTGAGAAATAAGCTTTTCCCACGTATCTTACACTATACTTTTTCTACGAGCACATTTTTTTTCGTAAAATTTAACATAAATAATTAAAATAAAATTTAAATAAGAAGTAAAAATTTTTTAAATTTATAATGTCATATGTCAGTGATAAGATGTTCAAATTTTTGCCAAAGCATACTTTGAAACTATGGAAACAATAATAAATGATCAACGTACATATGCATATTTTTAGAATTACATATGACATTATTATATTAAATCAGACAGCCAAATTTTTCATTATATTAAGCCGTCCGAAATAATTTCCCACGCCTATTTCCACACAGTGTGGGCAATTGTAAACTTTTACATATAGTTAGACGTGCGCAAAATGTTACTTTTAATAGTAGGAGTAGACAAAAGTTTTTTTTCTACTCCTGTTGAAGAACACACTCATTATATATCTGTTAATTATTGAGAAAGTTAGGCATTATTCAAAGGTGTGGAGGAATGATCATTACTCAATAGCTTTTTGACCAATGAAATTACAGTATTAACCATTATTCAATGGATTTGCTGTTTTTTATGTATAATGTATGTATCGAGTTTTAATTTAATATATGTTGCGAAGTAACGTTCAAGTAAACAAAGTAGTATATATTTTGTTTTGATCGCTTTATCAATATTATACAAACATTTAATGAAATTAGAAATAGATTAAAAATTTGATTTAAAATTTATATTCAATTTTATTTAAATCAATAAGGAAAAAAATCGTAGAAAAAATATCGTATTCTACTCGCTTGCAATGGTTATTATTCACTCAAATACATTACGACACTCGCCTAACAATTTCATCTTCGTGAGTAATAGCTATCATTACTAGCTCGTTGAATAATATACTATTAAAATAAAATTGAACACAGTTTTCCATATTACCGTACACGTTCTATAAAATATGTGTCTGTCAGACATGAACGATACATATGGGAAATTCCTTACTGACCAGATACAATCGATGGAAAATTCATCAAACGATATTTTCCATTACTTTTCATACTTTTCATCTAGAAAGAATAAAAATAAACTAGGCCTGGTACATAGATAAATATATAGACCGTTTTTGTTTCAGAGTGTTAGCTTTAATTGTGTTTGAGGAGAGAAGGAAGTATAAATGAAATAAATGAATTATTTAGTTATCAAATGGTCGAAATATAGTGCCCACATCGAAAAAGTTTTTGAAAATTTCGACAAAACTTCAATATTTGTCTTTTCAATTTGTTTGAAAGATGACTTTTTCTGTTTTCTATCAAACTTTATTGATGAAAAAATATGTGCGTATCTATATAGTCAAACAAATACGTATTTCAATTTGTTTTAGCGGGCCGGACCGCGTATATAGAAAAGCTAATCGAATACGTCCCCATAGGCGTTTTGACGAACTAAAATAGTATTTCCAGACAATAAACACTATAAAACACGCGTAAATCCTACTCCAGTACGTCTCGGACGGTGACATACTGGAGTAGGGTTTCTAAGTTTTTATGCATTTAAATGCGCTGGAAACCCCCACCCAGTTCGTCACCGTTCAATTAATCCATCATATCAAATACAATAAATCTCTGCTAAAAATTATGTGATATGAAAACCAAGTTTGTTTGTTTTGAAGGATTAATATTAAAATTAAAATAATTTAATCGGAAATACTTGAGAAATTTTTTTGGCTTCAGTTTAATGATTCAGAATCAGAATTTTTATTTGTTCGACATTAAGTAGTATTTACAGGATGGTATTAATATTAACCCTAGATTCAGGGTTAGCTTAGCCAATAGGCCACTCTAGGCCATGGCTAGGGGCGGGATATTTTTAGGAGCGGTAAATTTTTAAAATAGGGCTGAAAAATGAGTAATTAACATTTTTTTTTTGCTCGTCACTTATTTTTTTAAAGGCCCGTCCACGCGGCTCAAGCTTTACCACCGACTTACTTGCGCAAACCAGGTTTGTGCAAGTAAACATGTACGTATGGACGAGAAAATACGTACATGTTTACGTGCACAAACCTGGTTTGCGCAAGTAAGTCGGTGGTAAAACTTGAGCGTGTGGACGGACCCTAAGAGAAAGTTTGTAAAAAAGGTAGGAAAAGGGGCGGCAAATTTTTAAAACAGGGCAGAAAAATTTGTGATTGACATTATTTTTTCAAGGTTTTCTTTTTTTCAAACAAAAGGTAGGGGCGGCATTTTTCAAGGTGCCTAGGGGCGGACTCAGGGTTTATCCAGTCCTGCCTAGATTCATACGTTGGTTTACGAGAAACGTTAATCATACATCGCATCGTCGTAAATTTTACGAATGGACTTTTTAAGGAGAATTTTTTTTACATGACAGTAGTTACTACAAAAGCGAACAAATTAAAAAAATTGCATTTGGAAAAAGTTTTTAATATAAATATTTACTAACTATGGATGGAAAAGGAATTTTCTTTAAAATACGAGAAAAATAAAAATTTTATCAAAAATTAGTTTCATTGGTTTCTTGCTAGAAAGTCACACTGAAATAAAATTTTTTTAATGGTAGAACATAGAGCTATTATTATTATTATTTAAATCATCATGTAAATATTACTAATTGTCGAAAAAATAAAAATTCTGATTCTGAATCATTAAATTGGAGCCAAAAATTTTTTAATAAGTATTTCCGATTAAATTATTTTAATTTTAAAATTAATCGTTCAAAACCAACAAACTCGGTTTCCATATCGCATAATTTTTAGCAGAGATTTATCTGATATGACGGATTAATTGAACGGTAACGAACTAGATAAGGGTTTCCAGCGCATTTAAATGCATAAAAACTTAGAAACCCTACTCCAGTATGTCACCGTCCGAGACATACTGGAGTAGGATTTACGCGTGTTTTATGGTGTTTGTTGGCTGGAAATGCTACTTCAGTATTCGTTTAGCTTTTCTATATACGCGGCCGGGCCTAAAGGATAAAAAGTTCCTTATGGTCAGACTTCGATTTCCGTCTATCCGTATGTCTGAGCATTGTTTTCGGTTTTGAACTGAAATTGGGCACGGTTCTAGAAGTCATTTGCTCATGTATATTCCTGGTGAAAGAATTTTGGAAATGTTTTATTTTTATCCGAAAAGGGGTTGGAAATGGGGACTTGACACGTAAATGTATGATAGATAACACGATCAAATTGGATATCATATTAAAGGACTTTGTTTTCATATCTCAAAGCAATATTTTTTAATTTTAAGTGGTATTAGCTTATGATTTATACCAAAAAATGTGTGAATTCATATCGTTCCCCATACCCTACCACCTCCGAAGCTTACAAGTCGAAAAATCAAAAATAATTCAGATAAGTAAAATGTTCTCTACACCCTCCGAATTATCAATTAATCATTCGGAACGATCAGTTAATGTTTTTGAAATAATGTGTACAAGATTTTTTTAAATTTAATAGCGTCCTCAAATTGGTAAATCTCTGGATTAAAAATTAAAAGATTGTGAAAAAATCTATATTCCTTGCTCCATGAACTTACGAACCGGAAGCCGTTACACACGAACTATAATATAAGATCTAGTGTTCATATACTAAATCTAACCGAAATCTATTCGAACGAATTCCATCCAAACATTTATAATACTTATAGTATATCTTTTTAGCTTAGAAATGACGTCATTATCATCTCTTTTCAATTTATGCCGCTAGCTGACCCTTAAAGAAATTATACGATACTGATCCTTAAAATAGTACCGATATTAAGTTTATTTTCATTTTTTTTCTCACTTATTTCACTTGCCAAATTATATAAGATTTCACTTACGGATTTGTATATTCTGAATGAAAGTTAGAAAGAAATAACATACCATTAAATTAGGTATTATTAAATAAATTTTACTCATAATTTTTTATTTGACCCACCCATTTCAATTCATGTTTTTATGATATCTTACTGTGGTACCTTACTACCTAGGTATCATAAAAATATGAATTGAAATGGGTGTGTGGGTGAAATTTTTACCAATACTTTTTTGTTTGACCCACCCATTTCAATTAATATTTTTATGATACGTTACTGTGGTACCTTACTACCTAGCTTACATAAAAATATGAATTTAAATGGGTGAGTCAAATAAAAAATTATTGGTAAAAATTATTTAATAATACCTAATTTAATGGTATGCTATCGCTTTCTAACTTTCATTCAGTATACACAAATCCGTAAGTGAAATCTTATGTAATTTGGCAAGTGAAATAAGTGAGAAAAACAAAAAAAATGAAAATAAACTTATCTACTATTTTAAGGATCGGTACTATTTTAAGGATCACTATCGTATAATTTTTTTAAAGGACAGCTAGCGTCATAAATTGAAAAGAGATGATAATGACATCATTTCTAAACTAAAAAAATATACTATATATACTTTATCCGTATGTTTACTTCCCGTCAAGTATATGTATCTTATATTTATTATAATTTTAAGATAAATAGTATAATAGTTAAAGTGAGATGATGATATTATTAAATATAATGGGATTTGTCTTAGCCTCGCTATCAAATCATTGTTTTTGATAATTTATGAAAGAGTTAATTATTATTAATAAGGGGAGTATCAAACATGGGAATCACGAATTTGGAAGAAATTAATATATGCTGTAGAGTAAGGTTCCCTCCGTGTTGTAGTAAAAATAATTTAAGCCAATGCGCCTTCATTTAGAAATTAAATGCACGAAAAGTTTCGAATAACATGTCATGTTTGTTATGTATCAGTTAGTTGGTACTCTCTGCAACAGCGGCGTCTGTGCCAGCTAGACGTATGATATATCAGTTTATTCACCACAACGAGCTCTATCGATTGGCATAGGTTTCGTTTTGATATTTCAACATAGAAAAGAACAGCATACTTCACACATTTCGGGTCTAACCCGAAGTCGGGCATAATTCTAGTTTGTTAATGTGGACCATACACCGCCTAAGGAGTTGCATACCAGTTTTCAGCGAAATCCGAGTGGGGCCAAAATCCGCGACTTTGGGACAACCTCTTTATATTTTTTTTTTAACAGGAATCTATTTTTAAATGTAGGTATTTTTTTTAAATTATGATTCAAAACTGTAAGTAATACTCAAAATTGTCAGTATTTTATCTCATGTTATTGGGAATTAATAAATATGCGTCAAATTAATAAATTAGCACTTAAGTTGAATCCGAGTCTTTTTTTTATTTTAGCGAATTTCCAGAATGGAAATTCAGTTATTACAGTAGGTCTCATGGCGCGACTTGAGCCTGGCACTATGGCAGAAATTTTTTTTGAGGTCCCTAGAAACCGAAAATAATATTCACTAAAATTTATATATATATAATATAAATATATATATATATATATATATATATATATATATATATATATATGTATTTATTTATCAGCACGATAACTCTCGAACGAAGTGTCCTAGGTTTACGAAATTTGGTGAGAACGCTGGAAGTCCCAAACCCTTGGATGAGTTGCTCAGCCAGACACGTCGGATGCCAGGAACATGGTTTTTGTTCTTGCAAAAAATTAGTTATTTCCACTTATTCAAGACTTTTTGCGAAATCTTTTTACACCATTTAAAAGAGGAGAAAAAATTACATAAAAAAGGTCTTTAAATTTTTTTTCTATGTCAACTAGTTTCTGAGAAAAACTATGCTATTAGACTGTGATCGTTTTCTCCTATAAAGTGTGAATTTACTCACAGTCTAAGTACATATTCTAAACAATATGTATATATTGTATATAAATATATCGTTTACTCGTGTATATACACCGGCAAAAACAGATATCTGAAGATATCTGCAAAAAGGGAACCAAGTTCTCTGTGCTACTACTTTAATATTTAAAAGAAATACCCCTGTCGCAGCATCCTGCATAACATAGCGAATTTCTATTTATAAAAGTACGTTTTTCTCGAAAACTATTTGATATAGAGTAATTGTAAATAAAAATACCCCTGTCGCAGCATCCTGCATAACATAGCGAATTTCCATTTACAAAAGTACGTTTTCCTCGGAAACTAGTTGATATAGAGTAACTGTAAATAAAAAAACCTTTATGTTATTTTTCCGCCTCATACCGCCAAATTTTGTTCGTGAAAAAAATTTCGCGGAATGAGGCGAAAAAATCACATAAAGGTTTATTTATTTACAATTACTCTATGTCAACTAGTTTCCGAGAAAAACGTGCTTTTGTAAATGGAAATTCGCTATGTTATGCAGGATGCTGCGACAGGGGTATTTTATAATTTATTCAACTTGTTACAAAACAATTAAAACTATTCTTTGTTCGTTTTTTAGATAAAAAAAAAAGATGACTCCAATTGAAGCCAACTTATACAGGCTTAAGATTGTAAACATTCTTTCTTTTGAGGCATTGAATCAGTAATATCAAGAAATTAATATATGCTTCAATTTAAAAAGTAATAGTTTGTATCACAGCTCGAAGACTAAAGAAGCTATAAAGCTCCTGATACAGCAATCGATTGTCCCCAGCGGTAGCTACAACCCTTATCTTAAAAATTTGTTTTATTAACTCAATCAGAAGCGCTAAATCAATAGAAGAAAGCTGCAGTGATAGTGAAGTTGAGTTGTGAAAATTGCTCGTGGAGAAGATAGTGGAAACCCGTCAGTCAGTGAAAATAATCATTGATCCGTCATCATTAAGAGTACTTGGTCACTAGAAACATTGGTGGACATAGTCAGAAAATCATATACGATAAACATTTGTTAAACTTGCTAGAAAATATTTTTGTTGGCTATTTGGGAAACGTTGGGTATTTCCGTATTTCAGTATGTATTGGCGATGATAAGATTCTCTAGTGACAAGTCGCGGGACTAATATATGACAGATAATTTTCATACAGTTGAATTTTCTAATAGTAAATTTTCAGGTAAATTGTGCGTGTAATTACGTGATTTAAAGTGTTGAGATGAACACTGGTAAACACAAATGAAAAGGGAGTATTTACTGCTGTGTTCCATAGTGCAGGAATTATAAAAGGGAAGGACTGAGTTTTCATCGTTTTCCTACCAGTGTCAAATTTAAAAAAAACATTGGGAAACTATTCTTAAAATGAAAACTTCATCAGTGTTTATACGTGTCTGCTTAGAACATTTTAAGGTGTCAACATTAGATTCCACTTCATGTGGATAACTTCAGATCAGATATTTTATGTTATTGAAATTTCGTTCTTTAACACCAACACATATTAACATTACACTTTTAAAATATTATTCACACTCGCGAAGAGGTGTCGTAATATTTTTTACTTTTTCATAAATGTCCAACAAAGAAATCATCACAAAATTTTTATAAAGCAATGAAATAATATGAATCATATGTCATATACTAGTTCCACAAACGCTCAGCAGGGAAATTTTATCATCGCCAATAGGCTATACAGTTAATTAAAAACCAAAAATAAAATTTTATGATTTTATTTACATTGATTTTTTGCCTATTATTATGATTTTGAGTTATTATGAGTGTAAATTGGAAAATAAATAAATTTTGCAATAACCCAACATTTTATTATTATGATGGCTAAAATCATTGTCAAAAAGCAATTACATACATATATAATAATATGCTATTAGATACCCATTACAAATGATTTTTTCTTACAACAGAACCATTAATACTGAATTTTATTGGCTAAATAAATTTTTATTATCCATGATAGTAAAAAGAATAATTATTTGGGGATAATTGACTTCTAAAAATGATATGTTTAATATTCATATTTGGGGGAAGAAACAAATCATTTTAAGTAGGGGAATGTGTGGTATAAGAATAACAAAATTTTTTTTAGCTCTATTATTG
>JAPWDM010000004.1:13053012-13060512 GCA_035578155.1 Brachynemurus nebulosus
TATTTTTGAGCTACGACGCACCGTTTAGGAGATATTTACGATTAAAGTTTTCGATTGGGAAAGTTAACGAAAAGTAGTTTTTTTAAAATTGTTCTATTACTGACCAGATCTATGGGACTAACAGAGCCTAAATTAACTAGTTATAACCAATTTAGGACAAGTTACGCGGTATCGATAATTTTCGATACCGAAAAGTAGGTTTTGACAGTCGCAATCCGTTCGGAACACCCACAACTTGCTTCGCTTAAGCCTTCAAAAATTTCGTTATTTTTGAGCTACGACGCACCGTTTAGGAGATATTTACGATTAAAGTTTTCGATTGGGAAAGTTAACGAAAAGTAGTTTTTTTAAAAATTGTTCTATTACTGACCAGATCTATTAGGTTAGGTTAGGTTAGGTTAGGTTAGGTTAGGTTAGGTTAGGTTAGGTTAGGTTAGGTTAGGTTAGGTTAGGTTAGGTTAGGTTAGGTTAGGTTAGGTTAGGTTAGGTTAGGTTAGGTTAGGTTAGGTTAGGTTAGGTTAGGTTAGGTTAGGTTAGGTTAGGTTAGGTTAGGTTAGGTTAGGTTAGGTTAGGTTAGGTTAGGTTAGGTTAGGTTAGGTTAGGTTAGGTTAGGTTAGGTTAGGTTAGGTTAGGTTAGGTTAGGTTAGGTTAGGTTAGGTTAGGTTAGGTTAGGTTAGGTTAGGTTAGGTTAGGTTAGGTTAGGTTAGGTTAGGTTAGGTTAGGTTAGGTTAGGTTAGGTTAGGTTAGGTTAGGTTAGGTTAGGTTAGGTTAGGTTAGGTTAGGTTAGGTTAGGTTAGGTTAGGTTAGGTTAGGTTAGGTTAGGTTAGGTTAGGTTAGGTTAGGTTAGGTTAGGTTAGGTTAGGTTAGGTTAGGTTAGGTTAGGTTAGGTTAGGTTAGGTTAGGTTAGGTTAGGTTAGGTTAGGTTAGGTTAGGTTAGGTTAGGTTAGGTTAGGTTAGGTTAGGTTAGGTTAGGTTAGGTTAGGTTAGGTTAGGTTAGGTTAGGTTAGGTTAGTTTAGGTTAGGTTAGGTTAGGTTAGGTTAGGTTAGGTTAGGTTAGGTTAGGTTAGGTTAGGTTAGGTTAGGTTAGGTTAGGTTAGGTTAGGTTAGGTTAGGTTAGGTTAGGTTAGGTTAGGTTAGGTTAGGTTAGGTTAGGTTAGGTTGGGTTAGGTTAGGTTAGGTTAGGTTAGGTTAGGTTAGGTTAGGTTAGGTTAGGTTAGGTTAGGTTAGGAGATTGTATATTATAATATGGTATATTATAAAAATATAATGAGCTGTTGATTACATTGTAAGAACGAACTAGTCATTTTTCATCCTAGAATGGTGAAATCCATTGAATAATTATAACTTACTGAACGCAATGAAAGTGATTTTAGTTAGGTTAAGTTATGGATAAAGCGAGGAATTGTAGTGTAGTATAAATCATTATGTCAAAAAATTGAATCCTTTTCCAGGAGCGTAAAAACAAGTATGAGGGGTTAAAAAATGAAAATAAACTGTAATTTAAAAACTATAGTCATTTACAAATTTTAATTGTTATTATGTAAATGCAAAGGAAAATGATACTTTCAGTGAAGTGTAGCACACCTTTTAACATTTATTAATTTTCAACAAAACAGTAGTCAATACTGGCTAGATGCCTAGATGTTAGCTGCAACTAATAATTAAAAACCAATAACCAAAATACTTTTTTGCAACTAATGACTGAAAAATTCAACTACTAGTATTAACTAATAAGTAATTTAGTTTTTAGTTGTAGTTGTTAGTTACAGGACCGGATTAACCCTGAATGTCGCCCTAGGCACCATGCAAAATGCCGCCCCCACCTTTTGCTTGAAAAGAAGAAAATCTTAATTTTTCCTACTTTTTCCAACTTTCTCTTAAAATTATCGCAAAAAAGGCAGGAAAATATTATTTTATTCTCTGATTGTTTACTGAACATAAAAACGTAATAAACAAACATGACTGACGATATAAAAAATCACAACCATAAGTTTTAAAAAATTGAATCCTATTCGCAATCTATTTTCGATCGAAAGATTTTGATAACAAAAATTTATAGTAGATGTTATATATTTGAAAGAATATTTCTTTCCTTACATCATCCATTTTGGAAATATCGTTATTTTCGATATCGATAATTTTCGATAACGAAAAGTAGGTTTTAATAGTCGCAATATGTTCGGAACACCCACAAGTTGCTTCGCTTAAGCCTTCAAAAATTTCGTTATTTTTGAGCTACGACGCACCGTTTAGGAGATATTTACGATTAAAGTTTTCGATTGCGAAAGTTAACGAAAAGTAGTTTTTTTAAAAATTGTTCTATTACTGACCAGATCTATGGGACTAACAAAGCCTAAATTAACTAGTTATAACCAATTTAGGACAAGTTACGCGGTATCGATAATTTTCGATACCGAAAAGTAGGTTTTGACAGTCGCAATCCGTTCGGAACACCCACAACTTGCTTCGCTTAAGCCTTCAAAAATTTCGTTATTTTTTAGCTACGACGCACCGTTTAGGAGATATTTACGATTAAAGTTTTCGATTGCGAAAGTTAACGAAAAGTAGTTTTTTTAAAAATTGTTCTATTACTGACCAGATCTATTAGGTTAGGTTAGGTTAGGTTAGGTTAGGTTAGGTTAGGTTAGGTTAGGTTAGGTTAGGTTAGGTTAGGTTAGGTTAGGTTAGGTTAGGTTAGGTTAGGTTAGGTTAGGTTAGGTTAGGTTAGGTTAGGTTAGGTTAGGTTAGGTTAGGTTAGGTTAGGTTAGGTTAGGTTAGGTTAGGTTAGGTTAGGTTAGGTTAGGTTAGGTTAGGTTAGGTTAGGTTAGGTTAGGTTAGGTTAGGTTAGGTTAGGTTAGGTTAGGTTAGGTTAGGTTAGGTTAGGTTAGGTTAGGTTAGGTTAGGTTAGGTTAGGTTAGGTTAGGTTAGGTTAGGTTAGGTTAGGTTAGGTTAGGTTAGGTTAGGTTAGGCTAGGCTAGGTTAGGTTAGGTTAGGTTAGGTTAGGTTAGGTTAGGTTAGGTTAGGTTAGGTTAGGTTAGGTTAGGTTAGGTTAGGTTAGGTTAGGTTAGGTTAGGTTAGGTTAGGTTAGGTTAGGTTAGGTTAGGTTAGGTTAGGTTAGGTTAGGTTAGGTTAGGTTAGGTTAGGTTAGGTTAGGTTAGGTTAGGTTAGGTTAGGTTAGGTTAGGTTAGGTTAGGTTAGGTTAGGTTAGGTTAGGTTAGGTTAGGTTAGGTTAGGTTAGGTTAGGTTAGGTTAGGTTAGGTTAGGTTAGGTTAGGTTAGGTTGGGTTAGGTTAGGTTAGGTTAGGTTAGGTTAGGTTAGGTTAGGTTAGGTTAGGTTAGGTTAGGTTAGGTTAGGAGATTGTATATTATAATATGGTATATTATAAAAATATAATGAGCTGTTGATTACATTGTAAGAACGAACTAGTCATTTTTCATCCTAGAATGGTGAAATCCATTGAATAATTATAACTTACTGAACGCAATGAAAGTGATTTTAGTTAGGTTAAGTTATGGATAAAGCGAGGAATTGTAGTGTAGTATAAATCATTATGTCAAAAAATTGAATCCTTTTCCAGGAGCGTAAAAACAAGTATGAGGGGTTAAAAAATGAAAATAAACTGTAATTTAAAAACTATAGTCATTTACAAATTTTAATTGTTATTATGTAAATGCAAAGGAAAATGATACTTTCAGTGAAGTGTAGCACACCTTTTAACATTTATTAATTTTCAACAAAACAGTAGTCAATACTGGCTAGATGCCTAGATGTTAGCTGCAACTAATAATTAAAAACCAATAACCAAAATACTTTTTTGCAACTAATGACTGAAAAATTCAACTACTAGTATTAACTAATAAGTAATTTAGTTTTTAGTTGTAGTTGTTAGTTACAGGACCGGATTAACCCTGAATGTCGCCCTAGGCACCATGCAAAATGCCGCCCCCACCTTTTGCTTGAAAAGAAGAAAATCTTAATTTTTCCTACTTTTTCCAACTTTCTCTTAAAATTATCGCAAAAAAGGCAGGAAAATATTATTTTATTCTCTGATTGTTTACTGAACATAAAAACGTAATAAACAAACATGACTGACGATATAAAAAATCACAACCATAAGTTTTAAAAAATTGAATCCTATTTGCAATCTATTTTCGATCGAAAGATTTTGATAACAAAAATTTATAGTAGATGTTATATATTTGAAAGAATATTTCTTTCCTTACATCATCCATTTTGGAAATATCGTTATTTTCGATATCGATAATTTTCGATAACGAAAAGTAGGTTTTAATAGTCGCAATATGTTCGGAACACCCACAACTTGCTTCGCTTAAGCCTTCAAAAATTTCGTTATTTTTGAGCTACGACGCACCGTTTAGGAGATATTTACGATTAAAGTTTTCGATTGCGAAAGTTAACGAAAAGTAGTTTTTTTAAAAATTGTTCTATTACTGACCAGATCTATGGGACTAACAGAGCCTAAATTAACTAGTTATAACCAATTTAGGACAAGTTACGCGGTATCGATAATTTTCGATACCGAAAAGTAGGTTTTGACAGTCGCAATCCGTTCGGAACACCCACAACTTGCTTCGCTTAAGCCTTCAAAAATTTCGTTATTTTTGAGCTACGACGCACCGTTTAGGAGATATTTACGATTAAAGTTTTCGATTGGGAAAGTTAACGAAAAGTAGTTTTTTTAAAAATTGTTCTATTACTGACCAGATCTATTAGGTTAGGTTAGGTTAGGTTAGGTTAGGTTAGGTTAGGTTAGGTTAGGTTAGGTTAGGTTAGGTTAGGTTAGGTTAGGTTAGGTTAGGTTAGGTTAGGTTAGGTTAGGTTAGGTTAGGTTAGGTTAGGTTAGGTTAGGTTAGGTTAGGTTAGGTTAGGTTAGGTTAGGTTAGGTTAGGTTAGGTTAGGTTAGGTTAGGTTAGGTTAGGTTAGGTTAGGTTAGGTTAGGTTAGGTTAGGTTAGGTTAGGTTAGGTTAGGTTAGGTTAGGTTAGGTTAGGTTAGGTTAGGTTAGGTTAGGTTAGGTTAGGCTAGGCTAGGTTAGGTTAGGTTAGGTTAGGTTAGGTTAGGTTAGGTTAGGTTAGGTTAGGTTAGGTTAGGTTAGGTTAGGTTAGGTTAGGTTAGGTTAGGTTAGGTTACGTTAGGTTAGGTTAGGTTACGTTAGGTTACGTTAGGTTACGTTAGGTTAGGTTAGGTTAGGTTAGGTTAGGTTAGGTTAGGTTAGGTTAGGTTAGGTTAGGTTAGGTTAGGTTAGGTTAGGTTAGGTTAGGTTAGGTTAGGTTAGGTTAGGTTAGGTTAGGTTAGGTTAGGTTAGGTTAGGTTAGGTTAGGTTAGGTTAGGTTAGGTTAGGTTAGGTTAGGTTAGGTTAGGTTAGGTTAGGTTAGGTTAGGTTAGGTTAGGTTAGGTTAGGTTAGGTTAGGTTAGGTTAGGTTAGGTTAGGTTAGGTTAGGTTAGGTTAGGTTAGGTTAGGTTAGGTTAGGTTAGGTTAGGTTAGGTTAGGTTAGGTTAGGTTAGGTTAGGTTAGGTTAGGTTAGGTTAGGTTAGGTTAGGTTAGGTTAGGTTAGGTTAGGTTAGGTTAGGTTAGGTTAGGTTAGGTTAGGTTAGGTTAGGTTAGGTTAGGTTAGGTTAGGTTAGGTTAGGTTAGGTTAGGTTAGGTTAGGTTAGGTTAGGTTAGGTTAGGTTAGGTTAGGTTAGGTTAGGTTAGGTTAGGTTAGGTTAGGTTAGGTTAGGTTAGGTTAGGTTAGGTTAGGTTAGGTTAGGTTAGGTTAGGTTAGGTTAGGTTAGGTTAGGTTAGGTTAGGTTAGGTTAGGTTAGGTTAGGTTAGGTTAGGTTAGGTTAGGTTAGGTTAGGTTAGGTTAGGTTAGGTTAGGTTAGGTTAGGTTAGGTTAGGTTAGGTTAGGTTAGGTTAGGTTAGGTTAGGTTAGGTTAGGTTAGGTTAGGTTAGTTAGGTTAGGTTAGGTTAGGTTAGGTTAGGTTAGGTTAGGTTAGGTTAGGTTAGGTTAGGTTAGGTTAGGTTAGGTTAGGTTAGGTTAGGTTAGGTTAGGTTAGGTTAGGTTAGGTTAGGTTAGGTTAGGTTAGGTTAGGTTAGGTTAGGTTAGGTTAGGAGATTGTATATTATAATATGGTATATTATAAAAATATAATGAGCTGTTGATTACATTGTAAGAACGAACTAGTCATTTTTCATCCTAGAATGGTGAAATCCATTGAATAATTATAACTTACTGAACGCAATGAAAGTGATTTTAGTTAGGTTAAGTTATGGATAAAGCGAGGAATTGTAGTGTAGTATAAATCATTATGTCAAAAAATTGAATCCTTTTCCAGGAGCGTATAAACAAGTATGAGGGGTTAAAAAATGAAAATAAACTGTAATTTAAAAACTATAGTCATTTACAAATTTTAATTGTTATTATGTAAATGCAAAGGAAAATGATACTTTCAGTGAAGTGTAGCACACCTTTTAACATTTATTAATTTTTAACAAAACAGTAGTCAATACTGGCTAGATGCCTAGATGTTAGCTGCAACTAATAATTAAAAACCAATAACCAAAATACTTTTTTGCAACTAATGACTGAAAAATTCAACTACTAGTATTAACTAATAAGTAATTTAGTTTTTAGTTGTAGTTGTTAGTTACAGGACCGGATTAACCCTGAATGTCGCCCTAGGCACCATGCAAAATGCCGCCCCCACCTTTTGCTTGAAAAGAAGAAAATCTTAATTTTTCCTACTTTTTCCAACTTTCTCTTAAAATTATCGCAAAAAAGGCAGGAAAATATTATTTTATTCTCTGATTGTTTACTGAACATAAAAACGTAATAAACAAACATGACTGACGATATAAAAAATCACAACCATAAGTTTTAAAAAATTGAATCCTATTCGCAATCTATTTTCGATCGAAAGATTTTGATAACAAAAATTTATAGTAGATGTTATATATTTGAAAGAATATTTCTTTCCTTACATCATCCATTTTGGAAATATCGTTATTTTCGATATCGATAATTTTCGATAACGAAAAGTAGGTTTTAATAGTCGCAATATGTTCGGAACACCCACAAGTTGCTTCGCTTAAGCCTTCAAAAATTTCGTTATTTTTGAGCTACGACGCACCGTTTAGGAGATATTTACGATTAAAGTTTTCGATTGCGAAAGTTAACGAAAAGTAGTTTTTTTAAAAATTGTTCTATTACTGACCAGATCTATGGGACTAACAAAGCCTAAATTAACTAGTTATAACCAATTTAGGACAAGTTACGCGGTATCGATAATTTTCGATACCGAAAAGTAGGTTTTGACAGTCGCAATCCGTTCGGAACACCCACAACTTGCTTCGCTTAAGCCTTCAAAAATTTCGTTATTTTTTAGCTACGACGCACCGTTTAGGAGATATTTACGATTAAAGTTTTCGATTGCGAAAGTTAACGAAAAGTAGTTTTTTTAAAAATTGTTCTATTACTGACCAGATCTATTAGGTTAGG
>JAPWDM010000004.1:13068012-13079153 GCA_035578155.1 Brachynemurus nebulosus
CACAACCATAAGTTTTAAAAAATTGAATCCTATTTGCAATCTATTTTCGATCGAAAGATTTTGATAACAAAAATTTATAGTAGATGTTATATATTTGAAAGAATATTTCTTTCCTTACATCATCCATTTTGGAAATATCGTTATTTTCGATATCGATAATTTTCGATAACGAAAAGCAGGTTTTCATAGTCGCAATATGTTCGGAACACCCACAACTTGCTTCGCTTAAGCCTTCAAAAATTTCGTTATTTTTGAGCTACGACGCACCGTTTAGGAGATATTTACGATTAAAGTTTTCGATTGCGAAAGTTAACGAAAAGTAGTTTTTTTAAAAATTGTTCTATTACTGACCAGATCTATGGGACTAACAGAGCCTAAATTAACTAGTTATAACCAATTTAGGACAAGTTACGCGGTATCGATAATTTTCGATACCGAAAAGTAGGTTTTGACAGTCGCAATCCGTTCGGAACACCCACAACTTGCTTCGCTTAAGCCTTCAAAAATTTCGTTATTTTTGAGCTACGACGCACCGTTTAGGAGATATTTACGATTAAAGTTTTCGATTGCGAAAGTTAACGAAAAGTAGTTTTTTTAAAAATTGTTCTATTACTGACCAGATCTATTAGGTTAGGTTAGGTTAGGTTAGGTTAGGTTAGGTTAGGTTAGGTTAGGTTAGGTTAGGTTAGGTTAGGTTAGGTTAGGTTAGGTTAGGTTAGGTTAGGTTAGGTTAGGTTAGGTTAGGTTAGGTTAGGTTAGGTTAGGTTAGGTTAGGTTAGGTTAGGCTAGGCTAGGTTAGGTTAGGTTAGGTTAGGTTAGGTTAGGTTAGGTTAGGTTAGGTTAGGTTAGGTTAGGTTAGGTTAGGTTAGGTTAGGTTAGGTTAGGTTAGGTTAGGTTAGGTTAGGTTAGGTTAGGTTAGGTTAGGTTAGGTTAGGTTAGGTTAGGTTAGGTTAGGTTAGGTTAGGTTAGGTTAGGTTAGGTTAGGTTAGGTTAGGTTAGGTTAGGTTAGGTTAGGTTAGGTTAGGTTAGGTTAGGTTAGGTTAGGTTAGGTTAGGTTAGGTTAGGTTAGGTTAGGTTAGGTTAGGTTAGGTTAGGTTGGTTAGGTTAGGTTAGGTTAGGTTAGGTTAGGTTAGGTTAGGTTAGGTTAGGTTAGGTTAGGTTAGGTTAGGTTAGGTTAGGTTAGGTTAGGTTAGGTTAGGTTAGGTTAGGTTAGGTTAGGTTAGGTTAGGTTAGGTTAGGTTAGGTTAGGTTAGGTTAGGTTAGGTTAGGTTAGGTTAGGTTAGGTTAGGTTAGGTTAGGTTAGGTTAGGTTAGGTTAGGTTAGGTTAGGTTAGGTTAGGTTAGGTTAGGTTAGGTTAGGTTAGGTTAGGTTAGGTTAGGTTAGGTTAGGTTAGGTTAGGTTAGGTTAGGTTAGGTTAGTTAGGTTAGGTTAGGTTAGGTTAGGTTAGGTTAGGTTAGGTTAGGTTAGGTTAGGTTAGGTAGGTTAGGTTAGGTTAGGTTAGGTTAGGTTAGGTTAGGTTAGGTTAGGTTAGGTTAGGTTAGGTTAGGTTAGGTTAGGTTAGGTTAGGTTAGGTTAGGTTAGGTTAGGTTAGGTTAGGTTAGGTTAGGTTAGGTTAGGTTAGGTTAGGTTAGGTTAGGTTAGGTTAGGTTAGGTTAGGTTAGGTTAGGTTAGGTTAGGTTAGGTTAGGTTAGGTTAGGTTAGGTTAGGTTAGGTTAGGTTAGGTTAGGTTAGGTTAGGTTAGGTTAGGTTAGGTTAGGTTAGGTTAGGTTAGGTTAGGTTAGGTTAGGTTAGGTTAGGTTAGGTTAGGTTAGGTTAGTTAGGTTAGGTTAGGTTAGGTTAGGTTAGGTTAGGTTAGGTTAGGTTAGGTTAGGTTAGGTTAGGTTAGGTTAGGTTAGGTTAGGAGATTGTATATTATAATATGGTATATTATAAAAATATAATGAGCTGTTGATTACATTGTAAGAACGAACTAGTCATTTTTCATCCTAGAATGGTGAAATCCATTGAATAATTATAACTTACTGAACGCAATGAAAGTGATTTTAGTTAGGTTAAGTTATGGATAAAGCGAGGAATTGTAGTGTAGTATAAATCATTATGTCAAAAAATTGAATCCTTTTCCAGGAGCGTATAAACAAGTATGAGGGGTTAAAAAATGAAAATAAACTGTAATTTAAAAACTATAGTCATTTACAAATTTTAATTGTTATTATGTAAATGCAAAGGAAAATGATACTTTCAGTGAAGTGTAGCACACCTTTTAACATTTATTAATTTTCAACAAAACAGTAGTCAATACTGGCTAGATGCCTAGATGTTAGCTGCAACTAATAATTAAAAACCAATAACCAAAATACTTTTTTGCAACTAATGACTGAAAAATTCAACTACTAGTATTAACTAATAAGTAATTTAGTTTTTAGTTGTAGTTGTTAGTTACAGGACCGGATTAACCCTGAATGTCGCCCTAGGCACCATGCAAAATGCCGCCCCCACCTTTTGCTTGAAAAGAAGAAAATCTTAATTTTTCCTACATTTTCCAACTTTCTCTTAAAATTATCGCAAAAAAGGCAGGAAAATATTATTTTATTCTCTGATTGTTTACTGAACATAAAAACGTAATAAACAAACATGACTGACGATATAAAAAATCACAACCATAAGTTTTAAAAAATTGAATCCTATTTGCAATCTATTTTCGATCGAAAGATTTTGATAACAAAAATTTATAGTAGATGTTATATATTTGAAAGAATATTTCTTTCCTTACATCATCCATTTTGGAAATATCGTTATTTTCGATATCGATAATTTTCGATAACGAAAAGTAGGTTTTAATAGTCGCAATATGTTCGGAACACCCACAACTTGCTTCGCTTAAGCCTTCAAAAATTTCGTTATTTTTGAGCTACGACGCACCGTTTAGGAGATATTTACGATTAAAGTTTTCGATTGCGAAAGTTAACGAAAAGTAGTTTTTTTAAAAATTGTTCTATTACTGACCAGATCTATGGGACTAACAGAGCCTAAATTAACTAGTTATAACCAATTTAGGACAAGTTACGCGGTATCGATAATTTTCGATACCGAAAAGTAGGTTTTGACAGTCGCAATCCGTTCGGAACACCCACAACTTGCTTCGCTTAAGCCTTCAAAAATTTCGTTATTTTTGAGCTACGACGCACCGTTTAGGAGATATTTACGATTAAAGTTTTCGATTGGGAAAGTTAACGAAAAGTAGTTTTTTAAAAATTGTTCTATTACTGACCAGATCTATTAGGTTAGGTTAGGTTTAGGTTAGGTTAGGTTAGGTTAGGTTAGGTTAGGTTAGGTTAGGTTAGGTTAGGTTAGGTTAGGTTAGGTTAGGTTAGGTTAGGTTAGGTTAGGTTAGGTTAGGTTAGGTTAGGTTAGGTTAGGTTAGGTTAGGTTAGGTTAGGTTAGGTTAGGTGTAGGTTAGGTTAGGTTAGGTTAGGTTAGGTTAGGTTAGGTTAGGTTAGGTTAGGTTAGGTTAGGTTAGGTTAGGTTAGGTTAGGTTAGGTTAGGTTAGGTTAGGTTAGGTTAGGTTAGGTTAGGTTAGGTTAGGTTAGGTTAGGTTAGGTTAGGTTAGGTTAGGTTAGGTTAGGTTAGGTTAGGTTAGGTTAGTTAGGTTAGGTTAGGTTAGGTTAGGTTAGGTTAGGTTAGGTTAGGTTAGGTTAGGTTAGGTTAGGTTAGGTTAGGTTAGGTTAGGTTAGGTTAGGTTAGGTTAGGTTAGGTTAGGTTAGGTTAGGTTAGGTTAGGTTAGGTTAGGTTAGGTTAGGTTAGGTTAGGTTAGGTTAGGTTAGGTTAGGTAGGTTAGGTTAGGTTAGGTTAGGTTAGGTTAGGTTAGGTTAGTTAGGTTAGGTTAGGTTAGGTTAGGTTAGGTTAGGTTAGGTTAGGTTAGGTTAGGTTAGGTTAGGTTAGGTGGTAGGTTAGGTTAGGTTAGGTTAGGTTAGGTTAGGTTAGGTTAGGTTAGGTTAGGTTAGGTAGTTAGGTTAGGTTAGGTTAGGTAGGTTAGGTAGGTTAGGTTAGGTTAGGTTAGGTTGGGTAGGTTAGGTTAGGTTAGGTTAGGTTAGGTTAGGTTAGGTTAGGTTAGGTTAGGTTAGGTTAGGAGATTGTATATTATAATATGGTATATTATAAAAATATAATGAGCTGTTGATTACATTGTAAGAACGAACTAGTCATTTTTCATCCTAGAATGGTGAAATCCATTGAATAATTATAACTTACTGAACGCAATGAAAGTGATTTTAGTTAGGTTAAGTTATGGATAAAGCGAGGAATTGTAGTGTAGTATAAATCATTATGTCAAAAAATTGAATCCTTTTCCAGGAGCGTAAAAACAAGTATGAGGGGTTAAAAAATGAAAATAAACTGTAATTTAAAAACTATAGTCATTTACAAATTTTAATTGTTATTATGTAAATGCAAAGGAAAATGATACTTTCAGTGAAGTGTAGCACACCTTTTAACATTTATTAATTTTCAACAAAACAGTAGTCAATACTGGCTAGATGCCTAGATGTTAGCTGCAACTAATAATTAAAAACCAATAACCAAAATACTTTTTTGCAACTAATGACTGAAAAATTCAACTACTAGTATTAACTAATAAGTAATTTAGTTTTTAGTTGTAGTTGTTAGTTACAGGACCGGATTAACCCTGAATGTCGCCCTAGGCACCATGCAAAATGCCGCCCCCACCTTTTGCTTGAAAAGAAGAAAATCTTAATTTTTCCTACTTTTTCCAACTTTCTCTTAAAATTATCGCAAAAAAGGCAGGAAAATATTATTTTATTCTCTGATTGTTTACTGAACATAAAAACGTAATAAACAAACATGACTGACGATATAAAAAATCACAACCATAAGTTTTAAAAAATTGAATCCTATTTGCAATCTATTTTCGATCGAAAGATTTTGATAACAAAAATTTATAGTAGATGTTATATATTTGAAAGAATATTTCTTTCCTTACATCATCCATTTTGGAAATATCGTTATTTTCGATATCGATAATTTTCGATAACGAAAAGTAGGTTTTAATAGTCGCAATATGTTCGGAACACCCACAACTTGCTTCGCTTAAGCCTTCAAAAATTTCGTTATTTTTGAGCTACGACGCACCGTTTAGGAGATATTTACGATTAAAGTTTTCGATTGCGAAAGTTAACGAAAAGTAGTTTTTTTAAAAATTGTTCTATTACTGACCAGATCTATGGGACTAACAGAGCCTAAATTAACTAGTTATAACCAATTTAGGACAAGTTACGCGGTATCGATAATTTTCGATACCGAAAAGTAGGTTTTGACAGTCGCAATCCGTTCGGAACACCCACAACTTGCTTCGCTTAAGCCTTCAAAAATTTCGTTATTTTTGAGCTACGACGCACCGTTTAGGAGATATTTACGATTAAAGTTTTCGATTGGGAAAGTTAACGAAAAGTAGTTTTTTTAAAAATTGTTCTATTACTGACCAGATCTATTAGGTTAGGTTAGGTTAGGTTAGGTTAGGTTAGGTTAGGTTAGGTTAGGTTAGGTTAGGTTAGGTTAGGTTAGGTTAGGTTAGGTTAGGTTAGGTTAGGTTAGGTTAGGTTAGGTTAGGTTAGGTAGGTTAGGTTAGGTTAGGTTAGGTTAGGTTTAGGTTAGGTTAGGTTAGGTTAGGTTAGGTTAGGTTAGGTTAGGTTAGGTTAGGTTAGGTTAGGTTAGGTTAGGTTAGGTTAGGTTAGGTTAGGTTAGGTTAGGTTAGGTTAGGTTAGGTTAGGTTAGGTTAGGTTAGGTTAGTTAGGTTAGGTTAGGTTAGGTTAGGTTAGGTTAGGTTAGGTTAGGTTAGGTTAGGTTAGGTTAGGTTAGGTTAGGTTAGGTAGGTTAGGTTAGGTTAGTTAGGTTAGGTTAGGTTAGGTTAGGTTAGGTTAGGTTAGGTTAGGTTAGGTTAGGTTAGGTTAGGTTAGGTTAGGTTAGGTTAGGTTAGGTTAGGTTAGGTTAGGTTAGGTTAGGTTAGGTTAGGTTAGGTTAGGTTAGGTTAGGTTAGGTTAGGTTAGGTTAGGTTAGGTTAGGTTAGGTTAGGTTAGGTTAGGTTAGGTTAGGTTAGGTTAGGTTAGGTTAGGTAGTTAGGTTAGGTTAGGTTAGGTTAGGTTAGGTTAGGTTAGGTTAGGTTAGGTTAGGTTAGGTTAGGTTAGGTTAGGTTAGGTTAGGTTAGGTTAGGTTAGGTTAGGTTAGGTTAGGTTAGGTTAGGTTAGGTTAGGTTAGGTTAGGTTAGGTTAGGTTGGGTTAGGTTAGGTTAGGTTAGGTTAGGTTAGGTTAGGTTAGGTTAGGTTAGGTTAGGTTAGGTTAGGAGATTGTATATTATAATATGGTATATTATAAAAATATAATGAGCTGTTGATTACATTGTAAGAACGAACTAGTCATTTTTCATCCTAGAATGGTGAAATCCATTGAATAATTATAACTTACTGAACGCAATGAAAGTGATTTTAGTTAGGTTAAGTTATGGATAAAGCGAGGAATTGTAGTGTAGTATAAATCATTATGTCAAAAAATTGAATCCTTTTCCAGGAGCGTAAAAACAAGTATGAGGGGTTAAAAATGAAAATAAACTGTAATTTAAAAACTATAGTCATTTACAAATTTTAATTGTTATTATGTAAATGCAAAGGAAAATGATACTTTCAGTGAAGTGTAGCACACCTTTTAACATTTATTAATTTTCAACAAAACAGTAGTCAATACTGGCTAGATGCCTAGATGTTAGCTGCAACTAATAATTAAAAACCAATAACCAAAATACTTTTTTGCAACTAATGACTGAAAAATTCAACTACTAGTATTAACTAATAAGTAATTTAGTTTTTAGTTGTAGTTGTTAGTTACAGGACCGGATTAACCCTGAATGTCGCCCTAGGCACCATGCAAAATGCCGCCCCCACCTTTTGCTTGAAAAGAAGAAAATCTTAATTTTTCCTACTTTTTCCAACTTTCTCTTAAAATTATCGCAAAAAAGGCAGGAAAATATTATTTTATTCTCTGATTGTTTACTGAACATAAAAACGTAATAAACAAACATGACTGACGATATAAAAAATCACAACCATAAGTTTTAAAAAATTGAATCCTATTTGCAATCTATTTTCGATCGAAAGATTTTGATAACAAAAATTTATAGTAGATGTTATATATTTGAAAGAATAATTTCTTTCCTTACATCATCCATTTTGGAAATATCGTTATTTTCGATATCGATAATTTTCGATAACGAAAAGTAGGTTTTAATAGTCGCAATATGTTCGGAACACCCACAACTTGCTTCGCTTAAGCCTTCAAAAATTTCGTTATTTTTGAGCTACGACGCACCGTTTAGGAGATATTTACGATTAAAGTTTTCGATTGCGAAAGTTAACGAAAAGTAGTTTTTTTAAAAATTGTTCTATTACTGACCAGATCTATGGGACTAACAGAGCCTAAATTAACTAGTTATAACCAATTTAGGACAAGTTACGCGGTATCGATAATTTTCGATACCGAAAAGTAGGTTTTGACAGTCGCAATCCGTTCGGAACACCCACAACTTGCTTCGCTTAAGCCTTCAAAAATTTCGTTATTTTTGAGCTACGACGCACCGTTTAGGAGATATTTACGATTAAAGTTTTCGATTGGGAAAGTTAACGAAAAGTAGTTTTTTTAAAAATTGTTCTATTACTGACCAGATCTATTAGGTTAGGTTAGGTTAGGTTAGGTTAGGTTAGGTTAGGTTAGGTTAGGTTAGGTTAGGTTAGGTTAGGTTAGGTTAGGTTAGGTTAGGTTAGGTTAGGTTAGGTTAGGTTAGGTTAGGTTAGGTTAGGTTAGGTTAGGTTAGGTTAGGTTAGGTTAGGTTAGGTTAGGTTAGGTTAGGTTAGGTTAGGTTAGGTTAGGTTAGGTTAGGTTAGGTTAGGTTAGGTTAGGTTAGGTTAGGTTAGGTTAGGTTAGGTTAGGTTAGGTTAGGTTAGGTTAGGTTAGGTTAGGTTAGGTTAGGTTAGGTTAGGTAGGTTAGGTTAGGTTAGGTTAGGTTAGGTTAGGTTAGGTTAGGTTAGGTTAGGTTAGGTTAGGTTAGGTTAGGTTAGGTTAGGTTAGGTTAGGTTAGGTTAGGTTAGGTTAGGTTAGGTTAGGTTAGGTTAGGTTAGGTTAGGTTAGGTTAGGTTAGGTTAGGTTAGGTTAGGTTAGGTTAGGTTAGGTTAGGTTAGGTTAGGTTAGGTTAGGTTAGGTTAGGTTAGGTTAGGTTAGGTTAGGTTAGGTTAGGTTAGGTTAGGTTGGGTTAGGTTAGGTTGGGTTAGGTTAGGTTAGGTTAGGTTAGGTTAGGTTAGGTTAGGTTAGGTTAGGTTAGGTTAGGTTAGGAGATTGTATATTATAATATGGTATATTATAAAAATATAATGAGCTGTTGATTACATTGTAAGAACGAACTAGTCATTTTTCATCCTAGAATGGTGAAATCCATTGAATAATTATAACTTACTGAACGCAATGAAAGTGATTTTAGTTAGGTTAAGTTATGGATAAAGCGAGGAATTGTAGTGTAGTATAAATCATTATGTCAAAAAATTGAATCCTTTTCCAGGAGCGTAAAAACAAGTATGAGGGGTTAAAAAATGAAAATAAACTGTAATTTAAAAACTATAGTCATTTACAAATTTTAATTGTTATTATGTAAATGCAAAGGAAAATGATACTTTCAGTGAAGTGTAGCACACCTTTTAACATTTATTAATTTTCAACAAAACAGTAGTCAATACTGGCTAGATGCCTAGATGTTAGCTGCAACTAATAATTAAAAACCAATAACCAAAATACTTTTTTGCAACTAATGACTGAAAAATTCAACTACTAGTATTAACTAATAAGTAATTTAGTTTTTAGTTGTAGTTGTTAGTTACAGGACCGGATTAACCCTGAATGTCGCCCTAGGCACCATGCAAAATGCCGCCCCCACCTTTTGCTTGAAAAGAAGAAAATCTTAATTTTTCCTACTTTTTCCAACTTTCTCTTAAAATTATCGCAAAAAAGGCAGGAAAATATTATTTTATTCTCTGATTGTTTACTGAACATAAAAACGTAATAAACAAACATGACTGACGATATAAAAAATCACAACCATAAGTTTTAAAAAATTGAATCCTATTCGCAATCTATTTTCGATCGAAAGATTTTGATAACAAAAATTTATAGTAGATGTTATATATTTGAAAGAATATTTCTTTCCTTACATCATCCATTTTGGAAATATCGTTATTTTCGATATCGATAATTTTCGATAACGAAAAGTAGGTTTTAATAGTCGCAATATGTTCGGAACACCCACAACTTGCTTCGCTTAAGCCTTCAAAAATTTCGTTATTTTTGAGCTACGACGCACCGTTTAGGAGATATTTACGATTAAAGTTTTCGATTGCGAAAGTTAACGAAAAGTAGTTTTTTTAAAATTGTTCTATTACTGACCAGATCTATGGGACTAACAGAGCCTAAATTAACTAGTTATAACCAATTTAGGACAAGTTACGCGGTATCGATAATTTTCGATACCGAAAAGTAGGTTTTGACAGTCGCAATCCGTTCGGAACACCCACAACTTGCTTCGCTTAAGCCTTCAAAAATTTCGTTATTTTTGAGCTACGACGCACCGTTTAGGAGATATTTACGATTAAAGTTTTCGATTGGGAAAGTTAACGAAAAGTAGTTTTTTTAAAAATTGTTCTATTACTGACCAGATCTATTAGGTTAGGTTAGTTAGGTTAGGTTAGGTTAGGTTAGGTTAGTTAGGTTAGGTTAGGTTTAGGTTAGGTTAGGTTAGGTTAGGTTAGGTTAGGTTAGGTTAGGTTTAGGTTAGGTTAGGTTAGGTTAGGTTAGGTTAGGTTAGGTTAGGTTAGGTTAGGTTAGGTTAGGTTAGGTTAGGTTAGGTTTAGGTTAGGTTAGGTTAGGTTAGGTTAGGTTAGGTTAGGTTAGGTTAGGTTAGTTAGGTTAGGTTAGGTTAGGTTAGGTTAGGTTAGGTTAGGATTAGGTTAGGTTAGGTTAGGTTAGGTTAGGTTAGGTTAGGTTAGGTTAGGTTAGGTAGGTTAGGTTAGGTTAGGTTAGGTTAGGTTAGGTTAGGTTAGGTTAGTTAGGTTAGGTTAGGTTAGGTTAGGTTAGGTTAGTTAGGTTAGGTTAGGTTAGGTTAGGTTAGTTAGTTAGGTTAGGTTTAGGTTAGGTTAGGTTAGGTTAGGTAGGTTAGGTTAGGTTAGGTTAGGTTAGGTTAGGTTAGGTTAGGTTAGGTTAGGTTAGGTAGGTTAGGTTAGGTTAGGTTAGGTTAGGTTAGGTTAGGTTAGGTTAGGTTAGGTTAGGTTAGGTTAGGTTAGGTTAGGTAGGTTAGGTTAGGTTAGGTTAGGTTAGGTTAGGTTAGGTTAGGTTAGGTTAGGTTAGGTTAGGTTAGGTTAGGTTAGGTTAGTTGGTTAGGTTAGGTTAGGTTAGGTTAGGTTAGGTTAGGTTAGGTTAGGTTAGGTTAGGTTAGGTAGGGATTGTATATTATAATATGGTATATTATAAAAATATAATGAGCTGTTGATTACATTGTAAGAACGAACTAGTCATTTTTCATCCTAGAATGGTGAAATCCATTGAATAATTATAACTTACTGAACGCAATGAAAGTGATTTTAGTTAGGTTAAGTTATGGATAAAGCGAGGAATTGTAGTGTAGTATAAATCATTATGTCAAAAAATTGAATCCTTTTCCAGGAGCGTAAAAACAAGTATGAGGGGTTAAAAAATGAAAATAAACTGTAATTTAAAAAACTATAGTCATTTACAAATTTTAATTGTTATTATGTAAATGCAAAGGAAAATGATACTTTCAGTGAAGTGTAGCACACCTTTTAACATTTATTAATTTTCAACAAAACAGTAGTCAATACTGGCTAGATGCCTAGATGTTAGCTGCAACTAATAATTAAAAACCAATAACCAAAATACTTTTTTGCAACTAATGACTGAAAAATTCAACTACTAGTATTAACTAATAAGTAATTTAGTTTTTAGTTGTAGTTGTTAGTTACAGGACCGGATTAACCCTGAATGTCGCCCTAGGCACCATGCAAAATGCCGCCCCCACCTTTTGC
>JAPWDM010000004.1:13079653-13094653 GCA_035578155.1 Brachynemurus nebulosus
AAAGCGAGGAATTGTAGTGTAGTATAAATCATTATGTCAAAAAATTGAATCCTTTTCCAGGAGCGTATAAACAAGTATGAGGGGGTTAAAAAAATGAAATAAACTGTAATTTAAAAACTATAGTCATTTACAAATTTTAATTGTTATTATGTAAATGCAAAGGAAAATGATACTTTCAGTGAAGTGTAGCACACCTTTTAACATTTATTAATTTTCAACAAAACAGTAGTCAATACTGGCTAGATGCCTAGATGTTAGCTGCAAACTAATAATTAAAAACCAATAACCAAAAATACTTTTTTGCAACTAATGACTGAAAAATTCAACTACTAGTATTTAACTAATAAGTAATTTAGTTTTTAGTTGTAGTTGTTAGTTACAGGACCGGATTAACCCTGAATGTCGCCCTAGGCACCCATGCAAAATGCCGCCCCCACCTTTTGCTTGAAAAGAAGAAAATCTTAATTTTTCCTACATTTTCCAACTTTCTCTTAAAATTATCGCAAAAAAGGCAGGAAAATATTATTTTATTCTCTGATTGTTTACTGAACATAAAAACGTAATAAACAAACATGGACTGACGATATAAAAAATCACAACCATAAAGTTTTAAAAAATTGAATCCTATTTGCAATCTATTTTCGATCGAAAGATTTTGATAACAAAAATTTATAGTAGATGTTATATATTTTGAAAGAATATTTCTTTCCTTACATCATCCATTTTGGAAATATCGTTATTTTCGATATCGATAATTTTCGATAACGAAAAGTAGGTTTTTAATAGTCGCAATATGTTCGGAACACCCACAACTTGCTTCGCTTAAGCCTTCAAAAATTTCGTTATTTTTGAGCTACGACGCACCGTTTAGGAGATATTTACGATTAAAGTTTTCGATTGCGAAAGTTAACGAAAGTAGTTTTTTTTAAAAATTGTTCTATTACTGACCAGATCTATGGGACTAACAGAGCCTAAATTACTAGTTATAACCAATTTAGGACAAGTTACGCGGTATCGATAATTTTCGATACCGAAAAGTAGGTTTTGACAGTCGCAATCCGTTCGGAACACCCACAACTTGCTTCGCTTAAGCCTTCAAAAATTTCGTTATTTTTGAGCTACGACGCACCGTTTAGGAGATATTTACGATTAAAGTTTTCGATTGGGAAAGTTAACGAAAAGTAGTTTTTTTAAAAATTGTTCTATTACTGACCAGATCTATTAGGTTAGGTTAGTTAGGTTAGGTTAGGTTAGGTTAGGTTAGGTTAGGTTAGGTTAGGTTAGGTTAGGTTAGGTTAGGTTAGGTTAGGTTAGGTTAGGTTAGGTTAGGTTAGGTTAGGTTAGGTTAGGTTAGGTTAGGTTAGGTTAGGTTAGGTTAGGTTAGGTTAGGTTAGGTTGAGGTGTTAGGTTAGGTTAGGTTAGGTTAGGTTAGTTAGGTTAGGTTAGGTTAGGTTAGGTTAGGTTAGGTTAGGTTAGGTTAGGTTAGGTTAGGTTAGGTTAGGTTAGGTTAGGTTAGGTTAGTTAGGTTTAGGTTAGGTTAGGTTAGGTTAGGTTAGGTTAGGTTAGGTTAGGTTAGGTTAGGTTAGGTTAGGTTAGGTTAGGTTAGGTTAGGTTAGGTTAGGTTAGGTTAGGTTAGGTTAGGTTAGGTTAGGTTAGGTTAGGTTAGGTTAGGTTAGGTTAGGTTAGGTTAGGTTAGGTTAGGTTAGGTTAGGTTAGGTAGGTTAGGTTAGGTTAGGTTAGGTTAGGTTAGGTTAGGTTAAGGTTAGGTTAGGTTAGGTTAGGTTTAGGTTAGGTTAGGTTAGGTTAGGTTAGGTTAGGTTAGGTTAGGTTAGGTTAGGTTAGGTTAGGTTAGGTTAGGTTAGGTTAGGTTAGGTTAGGTTAGGTTAGGTTAGGTTAGGTTAGTTAGGTTAGGTTAGGAGTTAGGTTAGGTTAGGTTAGGTTAGGTTAGGTTAGGTTAGGTTAGGTTAGGTTAGGTTAGGTTAGGTTAGGTTAGGTTAGGTTAGGTTAGGGTTAGGTTGGGTTAGGTTAGGTTAGGTTAGGTTAGGTTAGGTTAGGTTAGGTTAGGTTAGGTTAGGTTAGGTTAGGAGATTGTATATTATATATATGGTATATTTATAAAAATATTAATGAGCTGTTGATTACATTGTAAGAACGAACTAGTCATTTTTCATCCTAGAATGGTGAAATCCATTGGAAATAATTATAACTTACTGAACGCAATGAAAGTGATTTTAGTTAGGTTAAGTTATGGATAAAGCGAGGAATTGTAGTGTAGTATAAATCATTATGTCAAAAAAATTGAATCCTTTTCCAGGAGCGTAAAAACAAGTATGAGGGGTTAAAAAATGAAAATAAACTGTAATTTAAAAACTATAGTCATTTACAAATTTTAATTGTTATTATGTAAATGCAAAGGAAAATGATACTTTCAGTGAAGTGTAGCACACCTTTTAACATTTATTAATTTTCAACAAAACAGTAGTCAATACTGGCTAGATGCCTTAGATGTTAGCTGCAACTAATAATTAAAAACCAATAACCAAAATACTTTTTTGCAACTAATGACTGAAAAATTCAACTACTAGTATTAACTAATAAGTAATTTAGTTTTAGTTGTAGTTGTTAGTTACAGGACCGGATTAACCCTGAATGTCGCCCTAGGCACCATGCAAAATGCCGCCCCCACCTTTTGCTTGAAAAGAAGAAAATCTTAATTTTTCCTACTTTTTTCCAACTTTCTCTTAAAATTATCGCAAAAAAGGCAGGAAAATATTATTTTATTCTCTGATTGTTTACTGAACATAAAAACGTAATAAACAAACATGACTGACGATATAAAAAATCACAACCATAAGTTTTAAAAAATTGAATCCTATTTGCAATCTATTTTCGATCGAAAGATTTTGATAACAAAAAATTTATAGTAGATGTTATATATTTGAAAGAATATTTCTTTCCTTACATCATCCATTTTGGAAATATCGTTATTTTCCGATATCGATAATTTTCGATAACGAAAAGTAGGTTTTAATAGTCGCAATATGTTCGGAACACCCACAACTTGCTTCGCTTAAGCCTTCAAAAATTTCGTTATTTTTGAGCTAACGACGCACCGTTTAGGAGATATTTACGATTAAAGTTTTCGATTGCGAAAGTTAACGAAAAGTAGTTTTTTTAAAAATTGTTCTATTACTGACCAGATCTATGGGACTAACAGAGCCTAAATTAACTAGTTATAACCAATTTAGGACAAGTTACGCGGTATCGATAATTTTCGATACCGAAAAGTAGGTTTTGACAGTCGCAATCCGTTCGGAACACCCACAACTTGCTTCGCTTAAGCCTTCAAAAATTTCGTTATTTTTGAGCTACGACGCACCGTTTAGGAGATATTTACGATTAAAGTTTTCGATTGGGAAAGTTAACGAAAAGTAGTTTTTTTAAAAATTGTTCTATTACTGACCAGATCTATTAGGTTAGGTTAGGTTAGGTTAGGTTAGGTTAGGTTAGGTTAGGTTAGGTTAGGTTAGGTTAGGTTAGGTTAGGTTAGGTTAGGTTAGGTTAGGTTAGGTTAGGTTTAGGTTAGGTTAGGTTAGGTTAGGTTAGGTTAGGTTAGGTTAGGTTAGGTTAGGTTAGGTTAGGTTAGGTTAGATTAGGTTAGGTTAGGTAGGTTAGGTTAGGTTAGGTTAGGTTAGGTTAGGTTAGGTTAGGTTAGGTTAGGTTAGGTTAGGTTAGGTTAGGTTAGGTTAGGTTAGGTAGGTTAGGTTAGTTAGGTTAGGTTAGGTTAGGTTAGGTAGGTTAGGTTAGGTTAGGTTAGGTTAGGTTAGGTTAGGTTAGGTTAGGTTAGGTTAGGTTAGGTTAGGTTAGGTTAGGTTAGGTTAGGTTAGGTTAGGTTAGGTTAGGTTAGGTTAGGTTAGGTTAGGTTAGGTTAGGTTAGGTTAGGTTAGGTTAGGTTAGGTTAGGTAGGTTAGGTTAGGTTAGGTTAGGTTAGGTTAGGTTAGGTTAGGTTAGGTTAGGTTAGGTTAGAGGTTAGGTTAGGTTAGGTTAGGTTAGGTTAGGTTAGGTTAGGTTAGGTTAGGTTAGGTTAGGTTAGGGTTAGGTTAGGTTAGGTTAGGTTAGGTTAGGTTAGGTTAGGTTAGGTTAGGTTAGGTTAGGTTAGGTTAGGTTAGGTTAGGTTAGGTTAGGTTAGGTTGGTTAGGTTAGGTTAGGTTAGGTTAGGTTAGGTTAGGTTAGGTTAGGTTAGGTTAGGTTAGGTTAGGTTAGGTTGGGTTAGGTTGGTTAGGTTAGGTTAGGTTAGGTTAGGTTAGGTTAGGTTAGGTTAGGTTAGGTTAGGAGATTGTATATTATAATATGGTATATTATAAAAATATAATGAGCTGTTGATTACATTGTAAGAACGAACTAGTCATTTTTCATCCTAGAATGGTGAAATCCATTGAATAATTATAACTTACTGAACGCAATGAAAGTGATTTTAGTTAGGTTAAGTTATGGATAAAGCGAGGAATTGTAGTGTAGTATAAATCATTATGTCAAAAAATTGAATCCTTTTCCAGGAGCGTAAAAACAAGTATGAGGGGTTAAAAAATGAAAATAAACTGTAATTTAAAAACTATAGTCATTTACAAATTTTAATTGTTATTATGTAAATGCAAAGGAAAATGATACTTTCAGTGAAGTGTAGCACACCTTTTAACATTTATTAATTTTCAACAAAACAGTAGTCAATACTGGCTAGATGCCTAGATGTTAGCTGCAACTAATAATTAAAAACCAATAACCAAAATACTTTTTTGCAACTAATGACTGAAAAATTCAACTACTAGTATTAACTAATAAGTAATTTAGTTTTTAGTTGTAGTTGTTAGTTACAGGACCGGATTAACCCTGAATGTCGCCCTAGGCACCATGCAAAATGCCCGCCCCCACCTTTTGCTTGAAAAGAAGAAAATCTTAATTTTTCCTACTTTTTCCAACTTTCTCTTAAAATTATCGCAAAAAAGGCAGGAAAATATTATTTTATTCTCTGATTGTTTACTGAACATAAAAACGTAATAAACAAACATGACTGACGATATAAAAAATCACAACCATAAGTTTTAAAAAATTGAATCCTATTTGCAATCTATTTTCGATCGAAAGATTTTGATAACAAAAATTTATAGTAGATGTTATATATTTGAAAGAATATTTCTTTCCTTACATCATCCATTTTGGAAATATCGTTATTTTCGATATCGATAATTTTCGATAACGAAAAGTAGGTTTTAATAGTCGCAATATGTTCGGAACACCCACAACTTGCTTCGCTTAAGCCTTCAAAAATTTCGTTATTTTTGAGCTACGGACGCACCGTTTAGGAGATATTTACGATTAAAGTTTTCGATTGCGAAAGTTAACGAAAAGTAGTTTTTTTAAAAATTGTTCTATTACTGACCAGATCTATGGGACTAACAGAGCCTAAATTAACTAGTTATAACCAATTTAGGACAAGTTACGCGGTATCGATAATTTTCGATACCGAAAAGTAGGTTTTGACAGTCGCAATCCGTTCGGAACACCCACAACTTGCTTCGCTTAAGCCTTCAAAAATTTCGTTATTTTTGAGCTACGACGCACCGTTTAGGAGATATTTACGATTAAAGTTTTCGATTGGGAAAGTTAACGAAAAGTAGTTTTTTTAAAAATTGTTCTATTACTGACCAGATCTATTAGGTTAGGTTTAGGTTAGGTTAGGTTAGGTTAGGTTAGTTAGGTTAGGTTAGGTTAGGTTAGGTTAGGTTAGGTTAGGTTAGGTTTAGTTAGGTTAGGTTAGGTTAGGTTAGGTTAGGTTAGGTAGGTTAGGTTAGGTTAGGTTAGGTTAGGTTAGGTTAGGTTTAGGTTAGGTTAGGTTAGGTTAGGTTAGGTTAGGTTAGGTTGGTTAGGTTAGGTTAGGTTAGGTTAGGTTAGGTTAGGTTAGGTTAGGTTAGGTTAGGTTAGGTTAGGTTAGGTTAGGTTAGGTTAGGTTAGGTTAGGTTAGGTTAGGTTAGGTTAGGTTAGGTTAGGTTAGGTTAGGTTAGGTTAGGTTAGGTTAGGTTAGGTTAGGTTAGGTTAGGTTAGGTTAGGTTAGGTTAAGGTTAGGTTAGGTTAGGTTAGGTTAGGTTAGGTTTAGGTTAGGTTAGGTTAGGTTAGGTTAGGTTAGGTTAGTTAGGTTAGGTTAGGTTAGGTTAGGTTAGGTTAGGTTAGGTTAGGTTAGGTTAGGTTAGGTTAGGTTAGGTTAGGTTAGGTTAGGTTAGGTTAGGTTAGGTTAGGTTGGGTTAGGTTAGGTTGGGTTAGGTTAGGTTAGGTTAGGTTAGGTTAGGTTAGGTTAGGTTAGGTTAGGTTAGGTTAGGTTAGGAGATTGTATATTATAATATGGTATATTATAAAAAATATAATGAGCTGTTGATTACATTGTAAGAACGAACTAGTCATTTTTCATCCTAGAATGGTGAAATCCATTGAATAATTATAACTTACTGAACGCAATGAAAGTGATTTTAGTTAGGTTAAGTTATGGATAAAGCGAGGAATTGTAGTGTAGTATAAATCATTATGTCAAAAAATTGAATCCTTTTCCAGGAGCGTAAAAACAAGTATGAGGGGTTAAAAAATGAAAATAAACTGTAATTTAAAAAACTATAGTCATTTACAAATTTTAATTGTTATTATGTAAATGCAAAGGAAAATGATACTTTCAGTGAAGTGTAGCACACCCTTTTAACATTTATTAATTTTCAACAAAACAGTAGTCAATACTGGCTAGATGCCTAGATGTTAGCTGCAACTAATAATTAAAAACCAATAACCAAAATACTTTTTTGCAACTAATGACTGAAAAATTCAACTACTAGTATTAACTAATAAGTAATTTAGTTTTTAGTTGTAGTTGTTAGTTACAGGACCGGATTAACCCTGAATGTCGCCCTAGGCACCATGCAAAATGCCGCCCCCACCTTTTGCTTGAAAAGAAGAAAATCTTAATTTTTCCTACTTTTTCCAACTTTCTCTTAAAATTATCGCAAAAAAGGCAGGAAAATATTATTTTATTCTCTGATTGTTTACTGAACATAAAAACGTAATAAACAAACATGACTGACGATATAAAAAATCACAACCATAAGTTTTAAAAAAATTGAATCCTATTCGCAATCTATTTTCGATCGAAAGATTTTGATAACAAAAATTTATAGTAGATGTTATATATTTGAAAGAATATTTCTTTCCTTACATCATCCATTTGGAAATATCGTTATTTTCGATATCGATAATTTTCGATAACGAAAAGTAGGTTTTAATAGTCGCAATATGTTCGGAACACCCACAACTTGCTTCGCTTAAGCCTTCAAAAATTTCGTTATTTTTGAGCTACGACGCACCGTTTAGGAGATATTTACGATTAAAGTTTTCGATTGCGAAAGTTAACGAAAAGTAGTTTTTTTAAAAATTGTTCTATTACTGACCAGATCTATGGGACTAACAGAGCCTAAATTAACTAGTTATAACCAATTTAGGACAAGTTACGCGGTATCGATAATTTTCGATACCGAAAAGTAGGTTTTGACAGTCGCAATCCGTTCGGAACACCCACAACTTGCTTCGCTTAAGCCTTCAAAAATTTCGTTATTTTTGAGCTACGACGCACCGTTTAGGAGATATTTACGATTAAAGTTTTCGATTGGGAAAGTTAACGAAAAGTAGTTTTTTTAAAAATTGTTCTATTACTGACCAGATCTATTAGGTTAGGTTAGGTTAGGTTAGGTTAGGTTAGGTTAGGTTAGGTTAGGTTAGGTTAGGTTAGGTTAGGTTAGGTTAGGTTAGGTTAGGTTAGGTTAGGTTAGGTAGGTTAGGTTAGGTTAGGTTAGGTTAGGTTTAGGTTAGGTTAGGTTAGGTTAGGTTAGGTTAGGTTAGGTTAGGTTAGGTTAGGTTAGGTTAGGTTAGGTTAGGTTAGGTTAGGTTAGGTTAGGTTAGGTTAGGTTAGGTTAGGTTAGGTTAGGTTAGGTTAGTTAGGTTAGGTTAGGTTAGGTTAGGTTAGGTTAGGTTAGGTTAGTTAGGTTAGGTTAGGTTAGGTTAGGTTAGGTTAGGTAGGTTAGGTTAGGTTAGGTTAGGTTAGGTTAGGTTAGGTTAGGTTAGGTTAGTTAGGTTAGGTTAGGTTAGGTTAGGTTAGGTTAGGGTAGGTTAGGTTAGGTTAGGTTAGGTTAGGTTAGGTTAGGTTAGGTTAGGTTAGGTTAGGTTAGGTTAGGTTAGGTTAGGTTAGGTTAGGTTAGTTAGGTTAGGTTAGGTTAGGTTAGGTTAGGTTAGGTTAGGTTAGGTTAGGTTAGGTTAGGTTAGGTTAGGTTAGGTTAGGTTAGGTTAGGTTAGGTTTAGGTTAGGTTAGGTTAGGTTAGGTTAGGTTAGGTTAGGTTAGGTTAGGTTAGGTTAGGTTAGGTTAGGTTAGGTTAGGGGTTAGGTTAGGTTAGGTTAGGTTAGGTTAGGTTAGGTTAGGTTAGGTTAGGTTAGGTTAGGTTAGGAGATTGTATATTATAATATGGTATATTATAAAAATATAATGAGCTGTTGATTACATTGTAAGAACGAACTAGTCATTTTTCATCCTAGAATGGTGAAATCCATTGAATAATTATAACTTACTGAACGCAATGAAAGTGATTTTAGTTAGGTTAAGTTATGGATAAAGCGAGGAATTGTAGTGTAGTATAAATCATTATGTCAAAAAATTGAATCCTTTTCCAGGAGCGTAAAAAACAAGTATGAGGGGTTAAAAAAATGAAAATAAACTGTAATTTAAAAACTATAGTCATTTACAAATTTTAATTGTTATTATGTAAATGCAAAGGAAAATGATACTTTCAGTGAAGTGTAGCACACCTTTTAACATTTATTAATTTTCAACAAAACAGTAGTCAATACTGGCTAGATGCCTAGATGTTAGCTGCAACTAATAATTAAAAACCAATAACCAAAATACTTTTTTGCAACTAATGACTGAAAAATTCAACTACTAGTATTAACTAATAAGTAATTTAGTTTTTAGTTGTAGTTGTTAGTTACAGGACCGGATTAACCCTGAATGTCGCCCTAGGCACCATGCAAAAATGCCGCCCCCACCTTTTGCTTGAAAAGAAGAAAATCTTAATTTTTCCTACTTTTTCCAACTTTCTCTTAAAATTATCGCAAAAAAGGCAGGAAAATATTATTTTATTCTCTGATTGTTTACTGAACATAAAAACGTAATAAACAAACATGACTGACGATATAAAAAATCACAACCATAAGTTTTAAAAAATTGAATCCTATTCGCAATCTATTTTCGATCGAAAGATTTTGATAACAAAAATTTATAGTAGATGTTATATATTTGAAAGAATATTTCTTTCCTTACATCATCCATTTTGGAAATATCGTTATTTTCGATATCGATAATTTTCGATAACGAAAAGTAGGTTTTAATAGTCGCAATATGTTCGGAAACACCCACAACTTGCTTCGCTTAAGCCTTCAAAAATTTCGTTATTTTTGAGCTACGACGCACCGTTTAGGAGATATTTACGATTAAAGTTTTCGATTGCGAAAGTTAACGAAAAGTAGTTTTTTTAAAAATTGTTCTATTACTGACCAGATCTGTGGGACTAACAAAGCCTAAATTAACTAGTTATAACCAATTTAGGACAAGTTACGCGGTATCGATAATTTTCGATACCGAAAAGTAGGTTTTGACAGTCGCAATCCGTTCGGAACACCCACAACTTGCTTCGCTTAAGCCTTCAAAAATTTCGTTATTTTTAGCTACGACGCACCGTTTAGGAGATATTTACGATTAAAGTTTTCGATTGCGAAAGTTAACGAAAAGTAGTTTTTTTAAAAATTGTTCTATTACTGACCAGATCTATTAGGTTAGGTTAGGTTAGGTTAGGTTAGGTTAGGTTAGGTTAGGTTAGGTTAGGTTAGGTTAGGTTAGGTTAGGTTAGGTTAGGTTAGGTTAGGTTAGGTTAGGTTAGGTTAGGTTAGGTTAGGTTAGGTTAGGTTAGGTTAGGTTAGGTTAGGTTAGGTTAGGTTAGGTTAGGTTAGGTTAGGTTAGGTTAGGTTAGGTTAGGTTAGGTTAGGTTAGGTTAGGTTAGGTTAGGTTAGGTTAGGTTAGGTTAGGTTAGGTTAGGTTAGTTAGGTTAGGTTAGGTTAGGTTAGGTTAGGTTAGGTTAGGTTAGGTTAGGTTAGGTTAGGTTAGGTTAGGTTAGGTTAGGTTAGGTTAGGTTAGGTTAGGTTAGGTTAGGTTAGGTTAGGCTAGGCTAGGTTAGGTTAGGTTAGGTTAGGTTAGGTTAGGTTAGGTTAGGTTAGGTTAGGTTAGGTTAGGTTAGGTTAGGTTAGGTTAGGTTAGGTTAGGTTAGGTTAGGTTAGGTTAGGTTAGGTTAGGTTAGGTTAGGTTAGGTTAGGTTAGGTTAGGTTAGGTTAGGTTAGGTTAGGTTAGGTTAGGTTAGGTTAGGTTAGGTTAGGTTAGGTTAGGTTAGGTTAGGTTAGGTTAGGTTAGGTTAGGTTAGGTTAGGTTAGGTTAGGTTAGTTAGGTTAGGTTAGGTTAGGTTAGGTTAGGTTAGGGTTAGGTTAGGTTGGGTTAGGTTAGGTTAGGTTAGGTTAGGTTAGGTTAGGTTAGGTTAGGTTAGGTTAGGTTAGGTTAGGTTAGGAGATTGTATATTATAATATGGTATATTATAAAAATATAATGAGCTGTTGATTACATTGTAAGAACGAACTAGTCATTTTTCATCCTAGAATGGTGAAATCCATTGAATAATTATAACTTACTGAACGCAATGAAAGTGATTTTAGTTAGGTTAAGTTATGGATAAAGCGAGGAATTGTAGTGTAGTATAAATCATTATGTCAAAAAATTGAATCCTTTTCCAGGAGCGTAAAAACAAGTATGAGGGGTTAAAAAATGAAAATAAACTGTAATTTAAAAACTATAGTCATTTACAAATTTTAATTGTTATTATGTAAATGCAAAGGAAAATGATACTTTCAGTGAAGTGTAGCACACCTTTTAACATTTATTAATTTTCAACAAAACAGTAGTCAATACTGGCTAGATGCCTAGATGTTAGCTGCAACTAATAATTAAAAACCAATAACCAAAATACTTTTTTGCAACTAATGACTGAAAAATTCAACTACTAGTATTAACTAATAAGTAATTTAGTTTTTAGTTGTAGTTGTTAGTTACAGGACCGGATTAACCCTGAATGTCGCCCTAGGCACCATGCAAAATGCCGCCCCCACCTTTTGCTTGAAAAGAAGAAAATCTTAATTTTTCCTACTTTTTCCAACTTTCTCTTAAAATTATCGCAAAAAAGGCAGGAAAATATTATTTTATTCTCTGATTGTTTACTGAACATAAAAACGTAATAAACAAACATGACTGACGATATAAAAAATCACAACCATAAGTTTTAAAAAATTGAATCCTATTTGCAATCTATTTTCGATCGAAAGATTTTGATAACAAAAATTTATAGTAGATGTTATATATTTGAAAGAATATTTCTTTCCTTACATCATCCATTTTGGGAATATCGTTATTTTCGATATCGATAATTTTCGATAACGAAAAGTAGGTTTTAATAGTCGCAATATGTTTGGAACACCCACAACTTGCTTCGCTTAAGCCTTCAAAAATTTCGTTATTTTTGAGCTACGACGCACCGTTTAGGAGATATTTACGATTAAAGTTTTCGATTGCGAAAGTTAACGAAAAGTAGTTTTTTTAAAAATTGTTCTATTACTGACCAGATCTATGGGACTAACAGAGCCTAAATTAACTAGTTATAACCAATTTAGGACAAGTTACGCGGTATCGATAATTTTCGATACCGAAAAGTAGGTTTTGACAGTCGCAATCCGTTCGGAACACCCACAACTTGCTTCGCTTAAGCCTTCAAAAATTTCGTTATTTTTGAGCTACGACGCACCGTTTAGGAGATATTTACGATTAAAGTTTTCGATTGGGAAAGTTAACGAAAAGTAGTTTTTTTAAAAATTGTTCTATTACTGACCAGATCTATTAGGTTAGGTTAGGTTAGGTTAGGTTAGGTTAGGTTAGGTTAGGTTAGGTTAGGTTAGGTTAGGTTAGGTTAGGTTAGGTTAGGTTAGGTTAGGTTAGGTTAGGTTAGGTTAGGTTAGGTTAAGTTAGGTTAGGTTAGGTTAGGTTAGGTTAGGTTAGGTTAGGTTAGGTTAGGTTAGGTTAGGTTAGGTTAGGTTAGGTTAGGTTAGGTTAGGTTAGGTTAGGATAGGCTAGGTTAGGTTAGGTTAGGTTAGGTTAGGTTAGGTTAGGTTAGGTTAGGTTAGGTTAGGTTAGGTTAGGTTAGGTTAGGTTAGGTTAGGTTAGGTTAGGTTAGGTTAGGTTAGGTTAGGTTAGGTTAGGTTAGGTTAGGTTAGGTTAGGTTAGGTGAGGTTAGGTTAGGTTAGGTTAGGTTAGGTTAGGTTAGGTTAGGTTAGGTTAGGTTAGGTTAGGTTAGGTTAGGTTAGGTTAGGTTAGGTTAGGTTAGGTTAGGTTAGGTTAGGTTAGGTTAGGTTAGGTTAGGTTAGGTTAGGTTAGGTTAGGTTAGGTTAGGTTAGGTTAGGTTAGGTTAGGTTAGGTTAGGTTAGGTTAGGTTAGGTTAGGTTAGGTTAGGTTAGGTTAGGTTAGGTTAGGTTAGGTTAGGTTAGGTTAGGTTAGGTTAGGTTAGGTTAGGTTAGGTTAGGTTAGGTTAGGTTAGGTTAGGTTAGGTTAGGTTAGGTTAGGTTAGGTTAGGTTAGGTTAGGTTAGGTTAGGTTAGGTTAGGTTAGGTTAGGTTAGGTTAGGTTAGGTTAGGTTAGGTTAGGTTAGGTTAGGTTAGGTTAGGTTAGGTTAGGTTAGGTTAGGTTAGGTTAGGTTAGGTTAGGTTAGGTTAGGTTAGGTTAGGTTAGGTTAGGTTAGGTTAGGTTAGGTTAGGTTAGGTTAGGTTAGGTTAGGTTAGGTTAGGTTAGGTTAGGTTAGGTTAGGTTAGGTTAGGTTAGGTTAGGTTAGGTTAGGTTAGGTTAGGTTAGGTTAGGTTAGGTTAGGTTAGGTTAGGTTAGGTTAGGTTAGGTTAGGTTAGGTTAGGTTAGGTTAGGTTAGGTTAGGTTAGGTTAGGTTAGGTTAGGTTAGGTTAGGAGATTGTATATTATAATATGGTATATTATAAAAATATAATGAGCTGTTGATTACATTGTAAGAACGAACTAGTCATTTTTCATCCTAGAATGGTGAAATCCATTGAATAATTATAACTTACTGAACGCAATGAAAGTGATTTTAGTTAGGTTAAGTTATGGATAAAGCGAGGAATTGTAGTGTAGTATAAATCATTATGTCAAAAAATTGAATCCTTTTCCAGGAGCGTATAAACAAGTATGAGGGGTTAAAAAATGAAAATAAACTGTAATTTAAAAACTATAGTCATTTACAAATTTTAATTGTTATTATGTAAATGCAAAGGAAAATGATACTTTCAGTGAAGTGTAGCACACCTTTTAACATTTATTAATTTTTAACAAAACAGTAGTCAATACTGGCTAGATGCCTAGATGTTAGCTGCAACTAATAATTAAAAACCAATAACCAAAATACTTTTTTGCAACTAATGACTGAAAAATTCAACTACTAGTATTAACTAATAAGTAATTTAGTTTTTAGTTGTAGTTGTTAGTTACAGGACCGTATTAACCCTGAATGTCGCCCTAGGCACCATGCAAAATGCCGCCCCCACCTTTTGCTTGAAAAGAAGAAAATCTTAATTTTTCCTACATTTTCCAACTTTCTCTTAAAATTATCGCAAAAAAGGCAGGAAAATATTATTTTATTCTCTGATTGTTTACTGAACATAAAAACGTAATAAACAAACATGACTGACGATATAAAAAATCACAACCATAAGTTTTAAAAAATTGAATCCTATTTGCAATCAATTTCGATCGAAAGATTTTGATAACAAAAATTTATAGTAGATGTTATATATTTGAAAGAATATTTCTTTCCTTACATCATCCATTTTGGAAATATCGTTATTTTCGATATCGATAATTTTCGATAACGAAAAGTAGGTTTTAATAGTCGCAATATGTTCGGAACACCCACAACTTGCTTCGCTTAAGCCTTCAAAAATTTCGTTATTTTTGAGCTACGACGCACCGTTTAGGAGATATTTACGATTAAAGTTTTCGATTGCGAAAGTTAACGAAAAGTAGTTTTTTTAAAAATTGTTCTATTACTGACCAGATCTATGGGACTAACAGAGCCTAAATTAACTAGTTATAACCAATTTAGGACAAGTTACGCGGTATCGATAATTTTCGATACCGAAAAGTAGGTTTTGACAGTCGCAATCCGTTCGGAACACCCACAACTTGCTTCGCTTAAGCCTTCAAAAATTTCGTTATTTTTGAGCTACGACGCACCGTTTAGGAGATATTTACGATTAAAGTTTTCGATTGGGAAAGTTAACGAAAAGTAGTTTTTTTAAAAATTGTTCTATTACTGACCAGATCTATTAGGTTAGGTTAGGTTAGGTTAGGTTAGGTTAGGTTAGGTTAGGTTAGGTTAGGTTAGGTTAGGTTAGGTTAGGTTAGGTTAGGTTAGGTTAGGTTAGGTTTAGGTTAGGTTAGGTTAGGTTAGGTTAGGTTAGGTTAGGTTAGGTTAGGTTAGGTTAGGGTTAGGGTTAGGTTAGGTTAGGTTAGGTTAGGTTAGGTTAGGTTAGGTTAGGTTAGGTTAGGTTAGGTTAGGTTAGGTTAGGTTAGGTTAGGTTAGTTAGGTTAGGTTAGGTTAGGTTAGGTTAGGTTAGGTTAGGTTAGGTTAGGTTAGGTTAGGTTAGGTTAGGTTAGGTTAGGTTAGGTTAGGTTAGGTTAGGTTAGGTTAGGTTAGGTTAGGTTAGGTTAGGTTAGGTTAGGTTAGGTTAGGTTAGGTTAGGTTAGGTTAGGTTAGGGTAGGTTAGGTTAGGT